>CM053560.1:99404286-99510008 GCA_028646485.1 Cryptoprocta ferox | reverse complement strand
CCAGACCATGCGTTGCAAGCCACTCTTTTGAGTCCCATCTACGCATGCTACGGCGGGCCAAATTGCTTTTTTTTTTTTCCCCCTAAGCTCCGCCATGTTTCCAAATCCTAGTCCATGCACTTTAATGCTGCCGCCCCAGATAAAATGTCCTCCCGCAGGCGGGCGGCTTTCTAGCCGGGATTGAGTAAGGGCACTGGGGAGCCAGCTTTTCTCTGGTTCCGCCTGGAGTCGTGAGCTGCTGAGCCCAAGGGAGAACAAGCCCGCTGAGGGGGACAAATTTCTCTCCCTGCATCCACCGGCTATATATGGGATGTTTGTGTCTCTCCCTCTGGGCCGGGTCTCTCTCCTCTCCAGAGACCAGTCTATGAGCGTTTTCAGTCTCTCTTTCTCTTCCCCTCGCTCTGCGCAGCTCTACATGGCTGCTCCGCATGCGGCCCTCTGTGGCCCTCCGCCACATTTCTGGATGCTCTCCTGGCTCTGCTTTGGACTGGCGCTCCCTGCCCTCAGAGCCTCCGGTCCCATTTCGCACTCATTCAGGCATCCATGATGCTTTCATCTATAAGGACTCTGTGTACACCTTCCATTCTTGCAGATCAGAGTATTGTGGCTTTAGTTCTTCTCAGTTTGATAGTTGCGGAAGGCGGAGATCACAGAGCCCGCTACTTCTCCGCCATCTTGCCACTCCCAAAAATGAATTTTGAATGCTGGAATGTCCCATTAAAAAGTTAGGAACCACTTGAACAAAGTAAATATCAATAGAAAAATTGTTCATGGTATCTTTGCTCTCTCTTGAATCATACTTAACTGATTATTTTCCCTTAACTCTAGAAAAAAGATTAAGTTATTATCTAGCTTCTTTTCCTGTGGTCCCATATTTCTCAGTGAGGTATCATTCCATTTTGAACAAAAGAGCTCTACAGGACTGTGTTGCACATGTAGGATATTTAGCTTCCCTGGCCCCTGCCTACCAAAATGCTACCACTCCTCCCTTGATGTTATGTTTGGTCACACATCCTTCTGGCTGGGATTGGAAGGTGTAATTACCTCTCATTGAGAAATGTTAAAGGACTTTACCTTTGTAGCATCGACTTAAAATGGTTTGAAATGTATTATTTCATGTGGATTAAATAAAAGTGCTGAGATTTTATTTGTAGCACCATAATTGTTCCGGTTTAAAATTGATAACTTGAATTTTTTTTAGATAAATGTATGAGTTGCCTGCTAGAAGTAGCTCTTTCAGGAAATGAAGAACAGAAGCCTTTTGATTATAAACTGCGGCCTGAAATTGCGGTCTACGTAGACTTGGCATTGGGTTGTTCAAAAGAACCTGCTCGAAGTCTTTGGATCAGCATGCAGGATTATGCTGTTAGTAAAGGTAAGATGAAGAGGATAAAGTTGGTAAATATGGAGATAGCTTATAATACTAACATATGTATAATATACATAAATAGAAAATCACAGGAATCACCTTATTTTTTACATAAAAAAGTACTTTACAAATAACATTAAACCTAAGTTTCTTTTGGGGCACCTGGGTGGCTCAGTCGGTTGAACATCTGACTTTGGCTCAGGTCATGATCTCACGGTTTGTGATTTCGAGCCCCACATCAGGCTCTGTGCTGATACCTCAGAGCCTGGAGCCTGCTTCAGATTCTGTGTCTCCCTCTCTCTCTGCCCCTCCTCAGCTTGCACTCTGTCTCTCTCAAAAAATAAACAAACATTAAAAAAAAATTTAAAAAAAACCACAAATTTCTTTTTCCTCTTTGTGGAAAATAGGTATGCATTTTAGCAAACCTACTGTGGGAAAATTGAGATTTATATATATATAAGATAAATACCAAGGCAAACATTTTACTGCAGGATTCCCTGCAGTGTGTGTAAACAGACCTAGTGTAAGAGTCTGTTAATGAATCTCTTCCCTTTGTAAGCCCTAGGGTAAGAACTAAAAAGCTTTATACGTAGAAGTCTAAGCTCTAGGCCTAGTCATTTTCCTTCTCTGTAAAACACTCGACCACTACAGAGTACTGATGAAGATACCAATTTGTAATAAGATGGACTATTGAGTATAGTAGTAGAGTGCTATGCAAGTATGTAGTGTTATTTCAATTTCTAATATCATTTGATTAATAAAGTTAACTTTATGTAAAAGTTTTCAAAAGATATATCTGATTTTAGTTCCCATGTTTTCATTTTTAACAATGACCTTGATTGTTCAGAATCCCATATCCCTAGTTGACTTTATCTGTGGTGTTTTTTCGTATCATATCTTTAGTTTCCCTCTATTTTTTGAATTGTCTTTCTTCTGTGATAAAAATGGTTAAAGTAAGTGTATTTTTACATTTTATTGTCTTTCATTTTGTGTAGTAAACCTGAAATAAGGTGCATATTGTTCAAATCTTGAAAACACCATTAGATATGATACCTTGGAAAGTTTAATTTCATCCAGTTTATCATTCATTTTATTTATTCATTCTGTATTGTGTTGACTCCAAGCAGAAGTGGAAAAGTATGATAATAGAGGAGGAAGAATATTTACTAAGTTGTATTTTCTGATACTCTCTCATATTTGCATCATTTGGTTGGAATGTGCAGTTAGGGTTTTTCTTTTTTATCATATTATCACTTGTTAATTGCAGTTAGAACTTTTGAAAACAAGATATAAACATAAGATGAATAAAAACTCATTGTATAGTTCTCTTTGCAGAATTGCTTATACACTGTAGCTTAGACATTATACCTGAATAGTGGAAACATTCTGTAGTGCTTGATATGAAATGACTGTAACTTTAAGGAAGAAAAGAACCTATTATTTTACAAATTGTACAGGAGGATAATCTCTTGCTAAATTAGAAACACAACAGAGGGTCTTATTTAGTTTGCATTTTAAATTGGGTATTAGCTTCCTTGAAATGGGTCATGTTTGGTTTTAAGTCATAGCAGCTGTCAGAATCGCAAGCATTCCCTTGGAACAGATGATTTCTCAAGAACCTAATGTGGAAAAATTTTTATATAATCTATCATTTAAGATGTGCTGTGGCCTATAAGATTTTCTTAATATCAAGCATGTTTATATTGTCAGGGTGTTTTTTTTTTTTTAACCTGTAAAATAGGTAGGTGTGAACTTAGTTTTTTACCTAAGCACACAGAAATGACTGGAAAACCAGATGTAAAATTTTATCTCTTGAGATAGGAGTTTTAAGAAGGGATTAAGAATAAAGTTAACTTGGGGCTTGATATTTTCCATGGGTGTTTTTTGTGTTTGGTTTTATTTTTAAGGAGCATGGTAAATCCATCAAATTAACAGTCTAGCAGACAGTAAACCTGCCACCCCCATTTGGAATCTACTGAATGTACTACATGTTTAAAGTATAGTATGCTAACATGGAATTAAAGAATCCACCTGCCTAGTTCTCATCATCTGATGCTGTGATTTCAGTTTTCTATTGCATGTACTTATCTGTGTCCATTGTTTCATTTCTTACCCACTTCATTTCATTTTTGTATTCACAATATCTGCTTTATGGCTTCAAATACTAGATATATTCACACTTGACTAATTTATGCAGTCTCTCGACTAGGATGCTTAATAGACAGTATTCAAATCCATACTCCTGATTCCAGCTCCTTATTTCCCCAAAGTGTTCTTCCTGTTGTCTGTCTCTAAATGCCAACCACATTCTAAGTACATTTCTAGTCAACTTTGACTTCTCGTATTTGCACATCTGATCCATGAACAAGTCCTGTCAACTCTGCCTTCAAAATGCTTCTGGAATCTGACCACTTCTTACTATCTCCCCTGCAACTGCTTTGGTCTGAGCCACCATTGTTTCTCACCTGAGTTACTGTGGTACTACTTTTGCAGTTCCTATCTGGTTCACCGATCAGCAGTCAGAGTCAGTCTTTTAAAACACAAGTCAGATCATATTGTATCTCCATTCAAAGCCTTCTAATGGTGCTTCCTATTTCCCTCATAGAAAAAATCTAAAGAACTTGCAGTGGCCTGTAAGGCCGTGTACAATCTAGTCTCCAGCCCACTTTCTAATGTCTCCTACTACTTGTGCATGCACACTTTGTTCTGGCCACAGTGGCCTCTTTGAACCCACCTCAGGGCCTCTACACTAGTTTTTTTTTGAGGGGACAGTGTTTCTCTGTGGCACCTTTCCTGATTTTGTCTACATGTCTACTCACCTGTACCTTATCAGAGACCTTTGCAAATATCCTGTATAAAATAGTGTGGTACTTCCTGTTCTCCTTACCCTATTTTATTTTTCTCTGTAGCACTTTCCTCTCATATTAATGTTTATATTTATTGGTGTCTCCCACCCCTCCAACTAGAATATAAATTCTGTGAGATCAGGCACTTAGTTTTGTTGACTGCTGTATCCTTAGCACACAGAACAGTATATGGGATCTAGTAGGTGCATTTGTTAAATAACGTTTAGGAAATGATAACATTCAGCTGTTGGATTACTAAATCTATTAAAATTACCTCTGAGTTGTTTTCTGAGCCCTTTTAAATGTTAATGCATCATTTTTGTTTTCAGATTGGGACAGTGCAACTTTAAGTAACGAGTCACTCTTGGACACTGTGTCTAGATTTGTTCTTGCAGCCCTTCTGAAACACACAAATTTACTTAGCCAAGCATGTGGAGAAAGCCGGCAAGTAACTTAAAACTATCCTCAGACAAATATTTGCTCTCATGATGTTAGAAATTAGGTAACTTTTCTATTTTGGTTCTTTATTTAGATATCAGCCTGGTAAAAGCTTGTCAGAAGTGTACCGTTGTGTGTACAAAGTTCGAAGTCGTTTACTTGCTTGCAAGAACCTTGAACTTATTCAGACCAGGTCATCATCACGAGACAGATGGGTAAAGTTGGAAATCAGTCAATTTCTGTTTTTCTGCAAGCTGTGAGAGATAGCTCCTTATCGGTTTGTGTGAGAGAAAAAATGTGCCTTGATCATTGCAGATGTTCAATCAATATGGAGTATATACTTCTTTTTATAGTGAAGAAATTGGATGAGTAAAAGATTTGGGGTTTATTTAACACCACATTTATTAAGTAATATGGCTGCTAGGAAAGTTTGAATATTCATAGGCTGTATAAGTAAGAATAAATTGAGTTGTCCAAATCATATGAAATATTATTCCTTTATTTTGTGCTGATCAGACCACATTTGAATTATCCTGTTTAATTTGGGGTGCCATAATTTATGAGGACATTAACAGAAGCTACCTTGGATTGAAAGTCATCTTATATAAAAACTAGAAGTGTCAAAAACATTTAGCCTAGGGAAATGAAAACAAAGGAGAGTCACATGATAGCTGCCTTAAAAATACCTAAAAAGCTTCTATGTAGAAGAGGAAGTAAGGGTGTTTCTTTTTCCAGAGGGCATAGACAGCACCAAAAGATAACAATTGAACTGAGAATCACTATTAGCTGAATAGAAGGAAGAAAGCCTTCTCATGATTAGAGTTGTCCACCCCTGGTGGTAAAGATTGAAACCTTTTAAGATTACTCCAGAAGTTATTCTTGTAACAAAAATAGGTGATTTTTAAAGTGCTGGATAATCTGATAACATGATCCTATAATTATAAGCCTGGATAATACATTACCTTCAGAAATGATTACTTTGAAACTTTATACATTAGAGGCTTTGTACTCTGTTACTGAGATCTTAGATTTTAAAAACCAAACTCTGTGTCTACATTTGTATTCAGAATTCTTTTGGGATGCACCAACTTAATATTTGTGGATCTATTTGTTAGTGATCTTAAAGGTTCAGGAAATGTATTAGTAAGCCATTTTGTTGAGGTTCATATTTGAAACTTAACATATTATGGGGATAGATGACTCTTTAATATAGTGTATGAGTCTGACTGCTTAGTAGCCCCATCTCTGTGAAATTCTTGAATTATTTACTGGCTGTCAATCACAGAATAACTTTTATTAAGCATCTGAGAATATCATTAAATTTTTTCACTTGCTTTATACTAAAATCTGTGGGGGAAATGATACATACTGTTATGGTATTTGTGACACTCTTTTGTTGCAAGGACTCTATCCTCTAAATGACTGCTCGTTAGCTTAACCACTGTTGGAAATAAAGTTAAGATTGTTCTTATCAGATTTCTAATTTGTGGGTTCTTCAGGGGAAAATAAAGAAATTAAAAAAAATTAAAAATAGTACTATTTGTATAATTTGAAATTTGCTAAGAGTAGAGCTTAAGTGTCTCCCAAAAAAGTTTGAAAAATACTATTTTAAATTAGAATTAATTAAACATTTATACAGAGTAGTAATAGCATACAGAGCTTGAGGGAGACTGGTATAAAAATTCATATTCTTAAAATTACCTTTTATGCTTGGTTTTATACTCAACTCATTTTAAGTTGAAGTTCTGTAGGAGTTTATAGCTGAATAGCAATATAAATTTGACTCAACATATGACATTCTAATCAAAATACTGAGGGAAAGAGAGCATATAGGTGTCTCTATATATATTTTATGTACATAGATTCTTTCTAATCTTTTCATATTTATTCAGTGTATCTTTTGGGATTTTGTAATAAAATTCGTGTGTGATTGATATTAGCAGCATTTTCCATGGTAAAGTCAAAGTTTTAATGAAGTTTTTCAGGGTTTTTGAAAACTATATTCAGTGTAGCTTTGATGGTTTCTTTCAGATCTCAGAAAACCAGGACTCTGCAGATGTTGATCCTCAGGAGCATTCATTTACCCGGACCATTGATGAAGAAGCTGAAATGGAAGAACAGGCTGAGCGAGACAGGGAAGAGGGGCATCCTGAGCCGGAGGATGAAGAAGAAGAACGGGAACATGAAGTGATGACAGCTGGCAGTGAGTACACCCTTCTTACTTCACAGATCCACGTCGTGGCATTCTTTGTGCTAAGGGAACTGACTGGAGACGAGAAAGGCAAACATTTCTGGTTTTTCTAAAAGGATCTGATACTCTCTTGGTGGTCTGAATTTATATTAGCTAATGTTTCAGCTCTTAAAAACTGAGCTAGTTCCATTTTGAAGCTATTGGAGTGCATGCTTGGGGATGAAAAGCTCTGAAAGCAGGCTTTTAGAAACAGTAACAGTTCCACTGAGTCTTATGCATGAAATAATGCCCATGAGTGATTGGATAAGGTCATTCAGAGTTTGTTTTGGAGGGTACTAATTTGTCCATTGGCCTGGCCCCTCTGTGTGGTGAGGAAGAGAGCCTCTTCCAGCACTTATTAGGAGAGCCTAGTTATTTTTTACATGTCACACTTCTAAAATTATAAATTTCACCCACTGACTACATACACTGCCATTGTCAGTAGAGAGCAAAAACATGCATGAGAAATCTATTGGCTGGGTAAAATAACACTTTTCATACTTGTATATTCCAAGGCTACAGTAGTTTTTAAAGGTAATCATTTAGATGTTTAAAAGGAAAAACCAAAGCTTTTAAACATTTGTTAGTATCTTTTGAGTGATTTGGCTATTTCAAGTTAAAATGTATATTCACTTTATAGACTAAAACTTATGGCTAGCTATGCATTTGGTATTGTGATTATCTGTGTGTATCAATCAATTTGATACTTTATTATCAATTTATTTGTGTTTTGTACTCTTGTAAAAATGATTTGGAGGTACCTCAAAACCAAAAGCCACTAAAAAAAAAGCGAGGAGAAAAGGGATTGGAGATGGGAAGGGAGAATAATTATATTTTAAAAACCTAGGCTGAAGGAACTTTTGCAGTTGAACTTAAAACTTACTTTAGAAATTCTGGAAAACAAAAGCCAAAGGGGAAAACATGGTAACAAAGTATAACCTTCAATTAGAGTAAAAGAAAACATAATCATTTGGGAAGTAATAATTTTTGAATCAGCTATGGTTTTTGAGCACCTATGTTACATGCTGGGCACTGGGTCAAATGCTTCACATAGATGGATAATCCTCACAATAGTCTAATGAGATGCATTCTAGTATTTACTCCATCTTAAAGATGGGCAAACTGAGATTTAAGGAGGCAAAATTATGTGCCTAAGGCCACAGTTAGTAGCAGCTGGAAATAGAATGAGATCTGCCCAAAGTTCTAGTGACCCTTCTCTTAATTACTTTAACTGAATTCAAGCTTTATACTCAGTTTGTTGCTTTGATTTTTACAGAAATAAGAGACTTTAAACAGCATAATGAAAATATTTATAATAATTCTATCGAATACACATACAAAATCCATTTTTAAAGTTTGTACTTTTGTATTAACAGATGAATCTAGTATTTTGCCAACTTCTCTGCTTGGGTGCCCCATAAAGAATACTGTCTTCACTCCAAATTTGACCAAAAAATTCTTTTCCTATTGTGAAGTATCTGCCACTGCATCAGAGCCTTATTAAACTCACTGACATTTTACACTTGTGAATTGGGAAGGGCTGGTATTAGATGGACATTCTTGGTGATGCCACTTGATTCCTGAGGCAATCTTGGCTGCATATTATTATTATATTCAGTTTCAGCAAAGACCTTTAGTGGTTTTGCTTTTTTAATGTGTTTGAGATACAGCAGAGTATAGATGTCCGGAATTACATAGACTTTAGAAGGGGAAAGGGAGCTTTTCGTAGCTCTTGCAACTTAAATTTTATGTTTCTTTTGTAACCTGACATTTTTCATGGGAAGGTCATGAACATTTCAGAAATAGGCAGTTATTTTTATCTAACCCAGTAGTTTTGAAACTTTAGTGGACCTCAGAATCATCTGGATGGCTTGTTAAAACACAGATTGCTGGTCCCATGCCTAGAATTTCTGATTCAGGTCTGGGATGGGCCTGATAATTTGCATTTCTAACAAGTGCCCAGAAAATGTTGATGCTCCTGGTCTGGGGTTACTTGGCATGCATTGACCTAATTCATGAATAAGAGTAGGAATAGAATAAACCAAATCTGAATTCTATAAAGGCATAGTTATTTCCTATTTTAATTTTTTGTGAAGAGTTTAATATTTTACATGTATTTAATATAATCTTAACTTAGTTACTATGCTGTATTTAATGTCTAAAAAATAATTTTTCCCTTTTCAGTAAGTTTTTGATCCAAACTTTATGACTATTTTTATTGTTATTTTCTTTGCTCTTCTCTCCCCATGTGTTAAGACCTTGTTTTTGTGTTGCATGTTACAGAAATCTTTCAGTGTTTCCTCTCAGCCCGTGAAGTAGCTCGTAGCCGAGATCGAGATAGAATGAACAGTGGGGCAGGGTCTGGGGCTCGAGCTGATGATCCACCTCCCCAGTCTCAGCAAGAGCGAAGGGTCAGCACAGACCTTCCTGAGGGTCAGGATGTGTACACGGCTGCCTGCAACTCTGTGATCCATCGGTGTGCCCTGTTAATATTAGGAGTAAGTCCTGTGATTGATGAGCTTCAGAAGCGGAAGGAAGAAGGACAGTTGCAGCAGCCTTCAACAAGTGCCTCTGAAGGGGGTGGACTTATGACCAGGTGGGACTGGCTAGAAACTTAAAACATTACTTTACCCCCTTTGTGACTTTATGCATTGAAATACTTTATTCTCAAAGTTACAGTGGTCTTCTGAAATGAACACACATGTGGAGGAGGAAATACAAATTCACTAGGGTGAAGTAATATATTAATGTATTAAGGTAATGTAAAGAGTGATACTGATTCAGCCTGGAGTAGAAATTTCTGATTAAATGAGGAGGCACAATTTTTCATACATATAAACAACAGTAGTTGACAAACATATGAAGTTAACTTGCATGTCTCTGTGATTTAGTGGCATGCAAGTTAGTTTGATGTCATTGTAAAGGGCTTTGGGCTTACACAAGAGTCAGGATTTCCCATTGACAGATATAATTACCCCTCACTGTGTGTGTATATTATGTCTATGCTGCTAGTTCCATTCAATTTTATGTATATTAACAATCCCAAATTGAAAAACTTTTCTTTGTGCATATGAAACAGGAGTGAAAGTCTTACTGCTGAGAGCCGGCTAATCCATGCAAGTCCAAATTATAGACTGATCAAATCGAGGAGTGAATCTGATTTGTCTCAGCCTGAATCAGATGAAGAGGGATACGCACTGGTAGGTATACCTAGATTCAGTAAAGAGGAATTTTTGTTTTCGGGGTATTGATACATAATCGTTTGGTTACAGTAAGTATTATATGTTTGTTTTAGACATATAAAAACTTTTTAAAAAGAACTTCTAAGAAAAATGGGATAACTATATGGTATATATTTACCATCTATATGTTAATATGATTCTCAGATTTCTTTTTTAATTTTTTTAAAATTTTTATTTATTTTATTTATTTATTTTTGAGAGAAAGCACACAGGGGGCGGGGGAGAGAGACAGAGAGAGAGAGAGAGAGAGAGAGAGAGAGAGAGAGAGAATCCGAAGCAGCTCCAGGGTCTGAGCTGTCAGCGAAAGTCGGACATTCAACCAACTGAGCCACTCAGGCACCTCTCAGATTTCTGTCTTTAGCTCTGACTTCTTCCTAAACTCCAAATTCATATATCTGACTCCTTGATGGCAGTCCACCTGAACAAGTCAGGTTACCCCAATCTTAACCTATCCAAAAATACATCTTTCTCGCAAACCATCTTTTCTTATATTCCCTTAGTAGGTGGTATTGTTAACTACTCAGGATTCATTCTTTTCTTTTCAAACCCCCGTACTCCCTACAATCCAGTTAGTCAAGTCTTGCAGATTTTAACCTTAATGTGTCTCTAATATGTCCTTTCCATCCCTTTTGCCACTTTTCTGTTTTAAACTTTCCTTCTCTTTTGCTCAGACTAGTCCAGAAGCCTCCAAACTGGTTGCCCTACCACTTGTTATGTGCCCATCTTCCACATTTCACAAGTCTGTTTATATCTCCTCTACTTAAAATCTGTCAGTAATTCTCAGTTGCCTACCAAAAAAGCCCCAGGACCCGGACTGCAGGCATTTAAGGTAAAAATCAAACAGATGAGATGCTGATTTACCTAAGAAATAGGAAGTAAAGTATGCTATAGTGTGACAGGTAAATTACAGTGTGAAACTGTCTAAGAGACTGCTTCTGTTTGAGTAGTTTTGGACTTGGAATTCGTAGTTGGATTTGTATATTGGCCCTTCCTCTTTCTAGTATGTGAATAATCTATATGTGTTACTTGACTTCTCTGGGCCTTAGTGTCCCACTGTGTGATAGGAGGACATTAGTGCCTCTTGTGTTTATGGCAACGTGTGAGACTTGGCTTCTGGCCTTGGTTCTACTTCTGAAGAGCTGTGAGACTTTGGTCATGTCACATGACAGCTCAAACAGAAACTCTGGTTTTTTGGACTGAGTGAGTGGTCTGTCAGCTCCATTTTTAGCTCTGAAATTTCTCTACTGTGTAAATCGAGATGATGGATATGAAAATATTTTTGAAAAGTATAAAGTGCTGCATAAACAGAAAGGTATTGTTTCAGAGAAATTTCTAAGCACAGAAGATTCCTCATTTAAGGAAAGTTCAGCAGTGTCCCTAAGCAGGTTTTATTGTACCATGGTGTTTTGTTTTTCCCTCCTTTTCTTCATTACCATAAGTATCTCTGAGCTGCCAGTTCATGTTCCCTCTCTTACAGTCTCTGAGATTCCTCTCTGTTTATTATTCCTGTCTGATCAGTCTCATTATCTAGTCTCCCAACTCTGTGATAATTTTATAACATAGATCATGTTACTTCTCTACTCAAAACCTCCAGTGACTGCTTTTTATCAGTTTAGAAGCATAAGTCCTTATAGGAGTCTACAAGACTCTACATATGCGGGCTCCACTCTGATCTCTTTTACTGTCCTTCTTAATTGATGACCCTCCTTCTACCACACTGGCCTCTTGCCATGGCCTTTTCCATGAACATACCACACAACCTCCCCTTAGGGCCTTTACCTGACGCCCCCACCTCCACCCCCCACTAGAATACTGCTGTCTGCCTGGCTAATTCCCTCACTTAAACTTTTCATTCTGTTGTTACTTTTTCAGTGAGGCCTACTCTGAACCTTCTGTTTAAAATTGCAGTTTGCCCTCCTTTCCACGTATTCAGTCCCTGTTACCTTGCTTTGCTGGGTTTTTTTCCTCCCACAGCACCAAATGTAATTTTGTTTATCACTTTCTCTCAGCCTGTTCTACACTATAAGCTTCTTGAGGACAGGAGGTTTTACTGTTTCATTTACTGCTGTTTTGCAAGTACCTGTAGGTATAGTGCCTGGTATGTAGTAGTAGGCAGTCACTAAATTTTTTTTTTTGTATGAATGAATTATTGTCTAATCTACTTTGGTAAAATATTTGTGCCATTCTGTCCTTTCTACTCTTAAAATTTTTTTTAATGTTTATTCATATTTGAGAGAGGGAGAGAGAGAGCAAGAGCAGGGTAGGGGCAGAGAGAGAGATGGAGACAGAATCTGAAGCAGGCTTCAGGCTCTAAGCTATCAGCACAGAGCCCATTGTGGGGCTTGAACTCACGAGCTGTGAGATCATGACCTGCTCTGAGTTGGACTCTCAATCAACTGAGCCACCCAGGCACTCATTTTTTTTTTTTTAATTTTTGAAATGTTTCTAAGCTTTAATTCAGGCCTTTGTTACCTTTGCCTGGACTGGTAGTGTTCAAACTTACCTCCCTACTTTTTTCACTTACTCTTTTTAGACACTGTTCCCAAAGTTAGAGCTCTTTTTTTTTTTTTTTTTTACTTTTTTTTTTAGTATTTCTTTTTTGAGAGAGAGAGAGCCCCTAAAGTTAGAGTTCTTGAAAACACACACAGGGGCACCTGGTGGATCAGTTGGTTAAGCATCTAACTTAAGCTCAGATCATGATCTCAGGGCTCATGAGTTTGAGCCCTGCATCAGGCTCTGTGCTGACAGCTCAGAGCCTGGAGCCTGCTTTGGATTCTATGTTTCCATCTCTCTCTGGCCTCTCCCCTGCTCCTCATGCTCTCTCTCGCTCTTTCTCTCTCTCTCTCTCAAAAATAACTAAACATTAAAAAATTTTAAAAGAAAACACAACAAGAATAACAACACCTCCTGGCCATGCTACCTTCCTACTCAAAACACTCAGTGATTCTGCACTACCTACTGAGAACTCAGATTCTGGAAAATGTTCCCTGCCTGCCTTTGGAGCCAGTTATCCCCTGCAATAATCTGTATTTTTGGTATGATAATCCACCTGCCAGACCCAGACATACCTACTGAGCCTCTGCTCAAGCACTATTTGCCTTAAATGTCCTTCTCCTGGATTTTATTGATGGGGGTCTTATCTTTCTCTAAAGAACTGGCTGAAGTGTCAACTCTTCCAGAAAGCTTTCCCAAGATGATGTTAGTTACAGTGAGTCTCCATGTTAGTTCCATGGCATTTTGTTAGGGCTGAAAAAAACTGAGAGAGAAAGCCCTGGGTAAGATTTTGTATACCTCAGAGACTATATCCTGTGATGTTTTGCTAAAGGTGGGCCACCAAATGGGAGCAGCATAATGACTTACATGATTCACTGTCTAAAAGGTACAACAAACCAGTTGTTCAAGGGAAACACAGATAATTCTGGTACTGAGGCCTCAGATAAAATTCTTCTGTGAGCCCTCATGACCAAGGGACTGTGTGATCAAAATGTTTTATTGCATGACACACTGATACTTTCAGGAGCTGTTGTGACATTTGGTGGTTTGTGTAACACCAAATGGCGTGACAACGTACTTATTTTTGGTATGTGTGTATGTAAGACAGAGTGTGTTTATCCACAATGTAGGTACCTGTGTTTGTGTGTAAGCAGGTAATGATTTTCTACAATGGCAGTTCCTAAATGAATCTATTTTATCACTTCCGGAACCTTTCTTCTTTGCCACCATTTTTAAAAAATTCTGTGATAGAGTACAAATGAAATTCCTAGTAAGACCATAATGTCAATTCTGTGCATAAATAAGTCATCTATGGTTTGTATTTGGTTGGCTGCACATAAGAGCAGAGCAGATAGTTGTCTACGCCCCCTCCCCAACAGAAAGATGCTTCTGTTCTTCCTGAAAACCTTCAATGTTTTATTGAGCTGTCTGCAATTTCACCAATTTGAGATTTCTATATTTAATAGGCTTTTTTTTTTTTTTTTGAGAGAGAGAGGGAGTGCATGCATGCTTGAGGGGCAGAGGGAAGGAGAATAATCTTAAGCAGGCCTCATGCCCATTGCAGAGACCAATGTCGGACTTGATTCCATGACTGTGAGATCATAACCTGAGCCAAATTCAAGAATTGGACACTTAACCAACTGAGCCACCCAGGCTCCTCTTAACAGGCTTTTAAAAACATTTAAAAATCCTTTAAAATACTGCTAGTAGCCTTAGGACTATGTTACTTTTCTGTTAGCGTGGATTCATCAGATTCTCTTCCTCTAAAATGCCTAGCCAAGACTAGTGGGGCTTTTGAAAAGAATGGAAAGTAAGAAATAGAGAAAGTAATAATTTTTGAAAATGAGACTTTGCTACAGGGGGCTTTAGACCTGTGGAAGGTATTAATAAGATTATAGTGTAGTTGGAAGATAAAAGATAAAGCTTCCTGGGGCACCTAGGTGGCTTAGTTGGTTGAGTGGCTGACTCTTGGTTTTGGCTCAGGTTATGATTTCACGATTTGTGAGTTCAGAGCCTGGCATCGGGCCCCGTGCTGATGGTGCAGAACCTGCTTGGGATTCTCTCTCCCTCTCTCCCTGCCCCTCCGTTTGTGCATGCACTTGCTCTCTCTCTCAAAATAAATAAACTTAAAGAGAAAAGGCAGTGATTCCAAAGAAGAAAAGGTGACAACAAAGAAAAACTTACGCTGCTTTATAGTGTTAATTAGTGTTCACCTTGACTTTGTGTTTTAGTATCTCAGAGTTATGTGCCTGGGCTTTTTTAAAGCTGTATTCAGTGAGTTTTTAGAGACTTTTTATTAGACTTTTTAGTCTGACTTGACCGGTATATAAGTAGCACATTGCTATAATTTTATATATTTTAATTCTAATATTGTATTAAATCTAATCTTAAGACACTTTTCACAACTAAATTTTATTATTTTTTTATTTTTAACTGAGTAGAGTGGAAGACGAAATGTTGATTTGGATTTGGCATCGTCTCATAGAAAGAGAGGTAAGTATTAAAAAATTAAAAATCTGGTTAAATAAAGTAGCTGTTTTTATATCTGATGTATTTAGATGTGATTGTCTTTGAAGCATTATTGCAAAAACATATTTAGAAATATTTTATTGGAAAAGTTAAAAGAAAGATCATTTTCTTTAAAATACACCCTTTTAAAATATAGAAATGTCTAGGAGTTAATAACCAGTCTATTTATCATTTGTCATGTGATTTGACTTTTTAAACAGTTGTGTGGAACTCCAGAAGTAATGGGGGGTTATGTACATTATGGTACAGTTGCCATAGATTAAATGGTATTATAGGAGAACTCTCCTTCATTCACCTCCCATCAGTGCACGCACACGTTCAGGAAGTTTCCACTTTTTTTACTCTTTGCTTCTTAAGATAAAGCATGTAAGACATGAACTTACGATTTTTAGACAGAAATATACCCATGAGGAACAGTTTTAGAGTGTCATCAAGAGTTTAGCTTGTTTGTTAGAAGCTCTGTCTTAGTAAATAATACAGTTAACTCTTGGTTATGTATACAAATATATGGAAAGGACAGCTTTTCAGAGAATCTAAATTCAAGGATACCTAAAAACTCTCCAAGTTTTGCTCTCTATTAACTGGCACTTTTTTAAACACATTTATACTGTGGTTGTTAAAATGTGAAATGTTCAACATTGGCACTAGTGGCAATTTGTTAAGAGCCTGTGGGAAAAAGTTTTTTCTATGTTAGTAAGTCTTCTGTACTTCAGAACCAAACCCTTCTCTTGATAGCATCCTTGGCAGGATGTTCAGTTCCCCCACAGGAAGCAAACTTGAGAGATGAGGTAAAACTGAGGAATGAGGGGAAGAAATGCATGCATAGTTTTTTCATTTTTGTGTTTATAATTGAGATGCTTGTCCTTCAATTAGAATGCAGAGAATGATTTTTCTGAAATACTAGGAATAATGACTAGAACTGGTACATTGTTTATTTGAAAAGTCTTTGGAAACTATTACATAGTTGTTAGATGTCTTAAAAAATTATAAGATATTTGTGATATGAAAATAACTAAATGATGTTTAGTGTAATGTGCAATATGTATTTTATTATTTTCTAATTCTTTGAATATTGGGAGTTTATGTGTCATAATTATCCAGAAAATCCTTTGTCATCACTTGACTTAGGAATTAAAAGTTTGGTTAGCTCAGGTGAACACTGTTGCTAAAATTTCTGTTACATGTATATCATTTGCTACTAGATAGACGATGGCTCCAAACTTAACGAGTAGCATAAGGGATCCAGTCTTTAGTTTAAGAGGCTCCTACTATACTGATTATATTTATGCATGAAGTCCACTAGCTAAAATTATTCTTTTCTCTCAAATCTTCATTATGCTTATGGAAATGCACATGTGAGAGTTAGTCTATATTAGCCGTGTCAGTATGTGCAAAGTCATGTTTAGAATAAAACAGAAAGTGGTATCTTTATCTTTGAATTAATAACCTAGAATTTGATTGTCAATTACTTAGGAAAAATGATTATAACACTTCAAAGTTACTGTCCTACAGTTGCTACCTGCTCAGGTTTTTAAACTGTTATCCTATGAGTAGGTGTGGAATTCTATAGTTTTAGATCTAAGTAGATACAAATGAATTAAGCCCTTAATTCAGATTTTGTTTGTGGATAAACCACCTTCTCCAAAAAGCTCAAGGGAATATCAAAACCTATAAACTTGTTGGAATTTAACTTTACTTTGTTGAAAACAGAACCTCATGGGGAAAGTTGTTTTTTTTTTAAATTATTCACTTAGGAAATTACAATAGGGAAACTAGTTATATAAATTTTCACGATACCACTTAATGTACCAATTTATCTTAGTAATCATTATATTTTAATATTCCTAGAGAAAAATCTGCTGATGGCTTTGTTCCTAGGAATAGGTGACTAGAAAGACAAATTACTCTTTTAAGAAGGGCAGCAAAAATAAATAGTTTTCAATCTCATGAATATTAGAGCTTATGGATTAAACAATGAAAATGTATATTTAATAGTTTTTGTATGAGTTCCTTCTTTAAAATAAATGAACATTGAAAATACATTAAGGAGATTATATTTTGAAAGGAATTTTTAAAAATCATGTATATTTAGTGACTACCTTCTGACTACAGTGTTTTGTTTGTTTTGTTTTGTTCTCAAATAATAGTAAAATAAACAGCCCTATTTTTTCATTATTTATTGCCAATATGGACTAGATGCCTATCTTCAGTTGGGCAAATGAACCAAGTCTGAGAACTGTTTGGGGCCATTTAGGTGTTCTGATTATAACTTGAGCTGTGAAGGACAAGCAGATGCCCAGCCAAGTGAGAATTCTGCTATGCACTTGTTTACCCCTTTCCAGTATTTTGAAGAGGAAATGACAATTTTTTCCCTTGCTTAGCTTCCCTTGTATAGCTTACATGTACTTACTAGTCCTGATATATTAAAAACCTAGTAAAAGAAATTAGAGATAATATTATGTCACATTTACTGAAATTAAATGGATGTATCAATAACAATTAATGGTTGTATACACATTTTAGCTGCTCTTCTTATCCTTCCAAAGACTTTTCCTTGGGAGTGCTAATGCCTATAATTTTAGTGTTTGACATTGGGGATACTAGAATTCATGCTACTGAACCGTGATTGCTTCTTATTCCCTCACTCAAGTTAATCTTTCACAGTTGGTCCAAGCAAGCAAATATGGTAGGAAGGGGTAGAACAAATAGAACAAATAAATGTAGCTCAGTCAATTTGCTCAGCTGTTTAGAGGCATCAAAGCTAAATTGTAAAACCAAAAAAATGTCATAAATTACTTAAAAAGCGATAGGTGAAACATTTCTGCTTAACACCTCGAAGATAATAGGACATTTGTATTCATTATTTGTCAGCTACTTATATATGCCAGTCATTGTTCTGATGCTTAAAACATATCAACTCATTTAATTCTTATAACAGCTTGTTAGAATTTTAGACAAAACCTGATAAATGTGTTGGTATTTTGGTACTTTGATAAGTACTTAAAAGATTTGCTCTACTTGTGTAGAACTGAGCTCATTCTTCACCGAAAGATGATACTTTGCAGATACTTTAATTTTCATACTTAAGCTGAAGCTGATGCAGTGAAGAATGGTGGGGATACCAAAGCAACAATTTAAAGAAGCAACATCAGGAATCTTATTGGTTAAAAATACTATATGGTTTGATTTTCTAACTCCTTAGGCCTTTAAATAAAGTGTTAGGGCTTTATAACTAAAATAATACTGGAAACATTTATCAGCATGTGTGTTTCATGGTATACCATGTATGGGTGAAATGCTGTTTTTATCTATGCATTTCAAATTAGATGATATAAAGAAGAGCAAATGTAAATGTTGTCTCTTGTATCAAATTTCTCCTTTTGTCTTCTGATTCTTGTGTGGTAGTGTATTTACTCCTTTTTGGCCAGTTGAGCCCCAGAAAAAAGAAGAGCTTCAAGCAAGTACATGATGGCATGTTTAATTTTTTTCCCCTTTTAGCTTGCCTACATATTTTATGGTTTATAAAGTATGTATTGCAGCTCTGCCATGTTCATTTTGAAAATTCCATTTAAGAACCAAAGTTGTAAGGACAAGTAAACCATCTCAAAAAAATTCTTGTTGAACTTTATATTTCCTTTTTATAGTAGATGACTCTGAATTAATACTAAGAACTGGACTTAGTCACAGTTGCTCTATAGAAGCTTTTATTGTCTTTTCAGACAGAGTATTTCCTATATTCCAATGAAACACTATCGAACAAACCAAAGTTCATCAGGTTGTTACAGTTTTTTTTAAAGACTTAAGAATTCTTTCATCTCTCATTTCCATAATGTAAATTTTTGTTTTAAAATATTTTTGGTGTCAGCCTAAATATTTGGGTTACAGTTATTTTATTTGTTTATCCTAATGCTTTCATATACTGCTTTTCCTGTTCTTTTAGTCATACAGAGTTTTGTTTGGGTCATATACCTAATAAGTTGCATCTTTTACATTGGGGTCAGCAAACTATGTCTCGTGAACCAAGTCTGGCCTGCTACCTCTTTTTGTAAATAAGGCTTCGTTGGAACGCAGCCACACTCATTTGTTTACATATTGTCTATGGCTGCTTTATTAGAACAGCAGAGTTGAATGGTACAGACCTTTAAGACCCACAAAACCCTGAAATATTTACTGTCTGACTCTTTATACAAAAAAGTTTGACCCTTTCTTTAATTTGCGGAGAGGATTTTAATGGGTTGGCCACCCATTCCTAGAACATTTTGGGTTATATCAATGCAATTCATTATTTGTATATTCTTCACAGTTGAACCTTTGTGTAGGCAGACGATTGACATTTCCATGTATTTGCGACTCATGAAGTTGATTAATAACAGGAATATGTAAGATCACCTCCCTCCCATAAAATTAAGGAATTAGCATTAATAATTTAACAGATCAAAATTTTGACCTCTATCTCCTCAATTGGAATTTGAGGACTAGATAATGTTCAAGGTCTCTTTTACCTCTGTGATTCTAACCACTAGCTCATTGCACATTTTATTTGCATTTTGAAAAGTAATTTTAAGTACTGGAAAACTGAACTTTTTATTCTGAAATTTTATTATTAAACAAACAAGCGCAGTACAAAGAGCCAAAATCTATTATTTTTAAGTTAAGGCTAAATCCAGATTCTGAATTTGGGGTGCCTAAGGAAATGGAAAATGATTATTTCTTTTTTTTTATTAGCTTCTGCTTCATTCTTTAAGTATAATTTTTAATTTAATCCATTATGCATACTTGGCACTATTCTTTGGATTGTTTTACTCTTTTCTGTTTTACATGAAAAACTCAGCTATGCAATTTGGGGAATTTTTCAGATTGGTTATTTTTCATACTCAGTAAAACTGAAAATTCAGCATTTCTTAATCTTAAGAATTCTTGCTAAAATATGGAAGGCAGATAAACCATATCTTCTTTGCCATTCTAAATTATTCTAGTAGAATGCATGTAAATTCATTCAGTTACTTTATAATATTAGCTAAATTTCTACATCTGATTTTGAAGTCCTGGGGTTTTACTGACACCAGTGTGGTAATTCAGAAATAAGTTTAGACAATCAACATTTATTAATTTTTTTTCTCTGTGGGCATTAGTGTTTAAGTAGTTCTCTTCCCAAGTCTTTTCCTTCTAGTTATACAATAAATACAATTTTTGGAATGCATATTTTATTGAGTACCTTAAGATGCATTCTTAATAGAGAAATTTGGTATATTCATATGATAGAACATTATATAGTACTCATACAAATGAATTATGGCTACATGCAATAATGTGAATGAATATTAGCAATATTATATTGATGGAAGAGAATATGCCCAAAAGGTTACATAAAATAATACTTCTTTATAAAGTAAAAACCCACTAAAACTAAACATTTGTCTTGCGAATACATACAAGGTAATATTTAACATTAATAAAGCAAAGAAATGATAAACCCAGGCTTAGGGATAATATACCTTTAGATAGGAGGAGATAGGGAGAGATGGATTGGAGGAGAAACAGATAGGTAGATACAAGTTAATATCAGTTTTCTAGTTCTTGTGTTCACATTTATTATAAATATAAATACAAAAGCAGGCCATGTGTGGACCAGTGATAAGAGATTATCATGAACCTAAGGATTATGGTTAATCTAACTTATGTACCTGAGGTCAATTAAATTAAAAAAGACAAAGCTTGTAAGAATTGGACATTTATATATTTATTTAAAGCTAATATTGGCATATGACTTGGACAGTTGTTGTGTTCAAACATACTAACATATTTGTTGTCTAATGTTTTAGTCTGTTTAGTCTAGAAAATGCCCACTGGCAAAGCTAATGGTATTATATTTAGCAACTATTGTGACATTACTTGGTAATTTTAAATAGGTATCATTTTACATCAAATCTCATATATTCTTATCTGTGAAACTTTGCTTCCTCTATATAAGAGTTTCACAGCTTGCAATAAATATGCATATAACACAGTGAAATTGTTCCATATATTAATGAAACCCAAAGGGTGTTTGTGTCTCCTTTTTGTGTAAGTTTACTTGCCCTTCTATATTCATTTTTTGGTAATGTTTCATTGCAGATATGTAGACACTTTGCTCAGTCTTAACTTTGTCTTTGCAATGATAATGTTAATCGGATGAAATCCTATCACTAGTAGGTCTTATGAGCAGTGTTCCAAGTGCCTAGTTCTTTTTTGTTCATAAATGATGGTCTGGTTTAATACTGCAGAGCATTTTAAGCTAAGCATTTTGAGAGCAGCTTCTGCCTTTCTTTTTTCTTGTGGCAGTGTGTTGCTAAAGCGCTTTGAGAGACACTGATACATCAAACAGGGCTTTCCCTTTATTTTCGTACATTGCTCTGGTTTTTGTTGGTTTGTTGTTTTTACCAAAGCATTTTGCTCAGATTCACTTAATGCATGCATGTAATTCAAACATGAGTGTCCATTTCTCACCAGTTGGTATGGTAGCAGCACTTAGCCCTCGTCTAGTTTCAGAAGGAATGCTCTCCTTGGTGGTTATTGATACATGTTTGTTCTGTTTGTGTGTAGGTCCTATGCACAGTCAATTGGAATCGCTGAGTGACTCTTGGGCTCGCCTGAAACATAGCAGAGACTGGTTATGCAACTCCTCTTACTCCTTTGAGTCTGATTTTGATCTGACCAAGTCTTTGGGAGTTCACACTTTGATCGAAAATGTTGTAAGCTTTGTGAGTGGAGATGTGGGGAACGCTCCAGGTTTTAAAGAGCCAGAGGAAAGTATGTCAACGAGTCCCCAGGCCTCCATCATTGCAATGGAACAGCAGCAGTTAAGGGCAGAAGTAAGTCTTTGATACTTACTCCTCAAGAGGCACTATGGAAACTTAAATGGAATCACTGAATGTACAACAGTAGGAAATTGTTTTCCTTTTCATCTATTCTTGCCTCTCCCTTTCCTCCACCTGAACTTTTTGATGTCACTATCATAAAATGGCATAATGTTTGTTTGAAGTGGACAAAGTGCATTTTAAAAAAATATTTATTTATTTTTGAGAGAGAGACAGACAGAGCATGAGTGGGGGAGGAGTAGAGAGAGAGAGGGAGACAAAAGAATCCAAACCAGGCTCCAGGCTCTGAGCTGTCAGCACAGATCCCGATGCGGGGCTTCAATTCATGAACTATGAGATCATGACCTGAGCCACCGAGGTGCCCCCAAAGTGCATTTTTAATTGCCATCTCTTAGAACAAGATACTGTAATCCTAAGTCTTACCTTGTCTTCTAGAAACTAGAATGAGACTGGCTGGTGAGCATATACATCTGCTTCTTAGAGCCTCCGGTTTTGACCCCATTGTCTCCACTTAAAAAGGGCTAGAGTAGATCACCACAGTAGTAATGATGAATGTTAAAGTTAGTGAACAGAACTTTAAGGAGACCTAAGATGCCTGCAAAGCCTCATAGTATCTCCCTCAAAATATTTATTAATTCTGGTTTTAAGATGTACACAAATTCCTTAATATTCTTCCTTTCAGCATGTGGAGGTTAATTCCCCTTCTCTTGAGAGTAAGCAGGACTTAGTGACTCAGAGCTAGCAGAGTATGAAAAGGGAAAAAAAAATGAATAATTTTACACTGCAGAAACCTGACCTACATCACCTTAGCCATGTGATCAAGATTCCCATTATCAACAATAAGTTATAGTGATACCATACATCCCTGAAAATAATGTGATGAGAAGAAGACTTTATGGTATTTTCCTCTAAATCCATAACTCTAGTCCAATCATGAAAAAACATCAGGCAAGCCCAAATTGAAGGGCATTCTATAAAATACATGAATAGCTCTTCCAAAGGAAAGGTGGTAACTATCATAGACTAAAGGAGATTAAGGAGACATGACAACTGAGTGCAAAATGATATCTGGGATTGGATCCTGGAACAGAAAAGGGACATTATGGGAAAACTGGTGAACTCCAAATAAAGTCCGTGGTTTAATTATAGTGTTGTACCAGTGTTCATTTCTTAGTTTTAATAAATGTACCATAGTAACCTAAGGTGATAACATTAGTGGAAAGTAGGGGAAAGGTATACAGGAAACATCTGTATCATCTTTACAACTCTTCTGTATAATTATTACATGTACAGTTATTTCAAAATAAAAAGTTATGAAAAAAAAAAGAGGGATAGGCTGATTGACTACGGTGGTGGGTATTGTCTTCCTAGGGAAGAGAGAGCCAGATGTTCAAGAGACCCACAGAGAAGCCTTCTAGAAATACTTTTTCTAATTTTTGAACTAAGCAGTATTCATTCTATATAACTTTATTGTAAGTGAAGGAAGCAATAATCATAAAGTTAACGGTTTTGAAACCTTCACATATATATCCTCATGAGCATCACAGTAGCTACGTGAGTAAGTTGGTACTACAGTATTAGCCTTACATGAAGGAACTGAGATTCAGAGAGTTAAGTGAGTTTCCCAAGGCCACACAGTAAGTAGAAGAGTCTGGCCTTGAAATTAGGTCTCTTACATCCAAATCTGCTTTCCCCATTGCCCTGTGTAGCTTCTTAGATACTGAAGTATGCTTATAGAGTTTTTAGAAATATTTTGATTTTAAAAAGTCTTAATGATAAATAAATGTTTGCTTTAATAGAATAGAGTCCTAAGAAATATCAGGATTTTCTGTGCTAAGTATTATATTACCTGTTTTGAAATTCCTTTGCGTCTCACTTCAGTGAAGGACTCTAAAATATATTCATTTTACTTTTCTCAAGCTTCGTTTAGAAGCACTTCACCAGATCCTCGTTCTGTTGTCTGGGATGGAGGAAAAAGGTAGCATCTCTCTGGCAGGAAGCAGATCAAACTCGGGCTTCCAGTCATCCACACTGCTCACGTCTGTGAGACTGCAGTTTCTAGCAGGGTGTTTTGGTTTAGGCACTGTGGGACATGCAGGAGCCAAAGGAGAGAGCGGCCGATTGCATCACTATCAGGTAGGAGACAAATATGTCGTTTGAGGATGCACCTTGCACTATATTCAGATTCTAGCTATTCTTTTTTCTGTTCTTTTCTTTTCTTTCTTTTCTTTTGTTTTTTTTTTATATCAATTTAATAATGCTAAGATTTCTGGTGTTTAAGATTGAGGTTTAAAAATATAAAGACTTCTAAATGACTCTTAAAGCTATCTGACTGGTTTAGTTTCCTGAGTAATAGTAGTATAGTAGAGATTAGGTGAGCCATGGTACTGTTGTTCTTTTAGATCCTTTGCTGGCTCAGTTTTCATAACCCTTAGCCAAGTTGGATAGAGATATATCTAGTTTGGGATAGGGATTGGTGTTTGGGAGGATGGTTTTCCAGAATTTGCATTTACACTTTATGATTTTACCCAGTTTCTCTGATGGCTTGAAAAAAAATTTTTAAGTGTTATCTTTGTCTTCCATATTTAGAGAAGAAAAATTGCTTTGTGGGAAAGGAGAAAGATTATATAGAATCTGGAATTGTCAAGCATTTAAATATAAATTTATTATAAAGCTTTTCTATATTGAAATATATTGAATAATTAAAAACTGCCATAGGGCTCTAGCATAGAGTAGGATAAAATGCTATTACTTTTATTTGAGTAGGAAGTGTTATTATTACTAATAGAAAATGTAAATCTTTATTCAGGATGGGATCAGAGCAGCTAAAAGAAATATTCAGATTGAAATCCAAGTAGCTGTGCATAAGATTTATCAACAACTGTCTGCTACCCTAGAGAGGGCTCTACAGGCAAACAAGCATCACATTGGTGAGTAGCCGCCCCCACAAATATGCAGGTTACATTTTATGCTAGATACTTAATGTTCTGTATCTTGTTTGAACATTAATAGATCAATTTACATGTAAAAGAATACA
Organism: Cryptoprocta ferox; assembly: GCA_028646485.1. NCBI lineage: Eukaryota > Metazoa > Chordata > Mammalia > Carnivora > Eupleridae > Cryptoprocta > Cryptoprocta ferox. The sequence continues at coordinate 99,484,967 of CM053560.1, read as the reverse complement.
TATTTGAAAATGTAGTAGTGTTCCAGATTACTATTTATATTTTGGAATATGCTTTATTTTAGTAAATGTGTCATTTACTTCTGAGGAAATTCTCAATTGTCTTTCTTTCTTTTCTAGAAGCCCAGCAACGTCTCCTTTTGGTTACAGTTTTTGCTCTGAGCGTTCACTATCAACCAGTGGATGTTTCTTTGGCAATTTCTACTGGTCTGCTAAACGTATTGTCGCAGTTATGTGGTACAGATACCATGCTGGGACAGCCTCTGCAGTTGTTGCCAAAGACGGGTGTTTCTCAGCTTAGTACAGCTTTAAAAGTGGCTAGTACAAGATTGCTCCAAATTCTAGCCATCACTACAGGGTGAGCATCATAGATGTCTTGATGGAACTGTATGGGACCTGGTGTTTTCTCATTTGAGTAATTTCCATTTCCCCCTAATCTCCTTTATGTGTTTAAGTACATTTGCCCCGCTGTGTTATTACCACTTTTTTCCCCCCTGTTACATCATGTAGGACTTACGCTGATAAACTGAGCCCCAAAGTAGTTCAGTCCTTGTTGGATCTACTCTGTAGTCAGTTGAAGAATTTGTTGTCCCAAGCTGGTGTACTACTTATGGCCTCTTTTGGAGAAGGGGAAGGAGAAGAGGGTGAAGAAGAAGAAAGAAAAGTTGACTCCAGTGGAGAAACTGAGAAGAGAGATTTCAGAGGTAGCATAAACCCTTTTTTTGTCATTATTTACAAGCATTTACTGAGTCATCTTGTGAATATTAGAATGTAGACTTCTTTCTGTTGTGAGGTGTGAAATTTTTTTTATAGAATTTTTATTTATTCATTTATAAACTCCTTTGCTCTCCAAATATGTGTGATTTAGATGAGCTCCTGACTGAACCTCTTCTCCTTAAACTCTGTTAACTCTGATACAGCGATCATACTGCTCCCTAAGTTCAGCTTCTCTGGAAGCTGTCCTGGCTCTAGAATTTAGAGGTTCCGGGCGACTGATTCCCCCAGGTTCTGTTTTCTTAGCATTTGATCCTGACAACCCATCTTTAACCATAGTCTTGGCTTACGGGGCTTCCTATATTGGCTCGGGTTTTCATATATGGAAACTAGGTTAAAATTAAAGGAGCTGAACTTCTTGCTAGGCTGTTGTGTTTCCTGGTCACTAAAAAAAATTCTTATTATACTTAGTTGTCATTTGGTTGCTATACTATGACCATCAGCTCATAGCTTTATAAAACTATAGTGAGCATTGTATTTTTGATAGAATTTAAACCCTGAACAGCAGAAGTACTAACTATATCTGCTACATAATTAAGGAATAAAGGTTTAAGATTGGTCATTTCTGAAAGAAATTTTTATGAAACTACCATGTCTTATTACCATAGTAAACTCTCGGAGTCCTTAAATGCTCTCTGGACCAGATGGCTGGCTGGATAGATAGATAGATAGCCAGCCAGATGAATGAATGGATGAGGACAGAGCAAGTTACTTAACCTTTCTGTGCCCCCATTCCCTCATCTGTAAGGTAAGGATAATAGAACCAACCTTCTTAGAGTGTTTGAAGACTAATTTAATTAAATACACATAAAGCACATAGTGTCTGGCACATAGTGAGACTATAAATGTGGATGTTAATATTAATACTGGAATACTAGACTAAATAATATTAAAATTAAATAAAGTAATATTTAAATAATATTGTGTAGATAGGTGGGTGGATAGAGGAAATACCCTGTGGATACAAAATTGATAAAACATGGTCTCTGCCCTCAGGGACCTTCTAAGGTAACAAGAGAGGCAGACATTTCAACAAATAATTATACTGTAATACAAGAAACTTAGAAGAAATAGCTAAATCTCTTTTAAGTCAGAATCTAGGAGGATATATGAGTCTGATTAAGGACTAGCTTTTGGTTTCAAAGGCTAACCCTGTGGCACATTCCTTCTCCCTATTTATATAAAGAGTATGGTACTTCTACAAAGAGCATGGCAGACTCACAAGGCATGGTAAAATAAACAAGCTTTTAATGCCTCCGCCTGTTTTTCTGAGATCCAATGAGGGATACAGGGTAGTTAAGGTAATAGTTTCTCACCATTCTGTGCTGAGTACTGTACATATGTACAGCAGGGAAGACCTAATAGAGTTGCTTCTCGAACTATAGGTCCCTAGGAAAACTGGGCCCTTCCATACCCAGTAAGGAAAGAAGTACTTCTGTGAATGAATCTCAGCAGGTGTAACATCGGACTGAATCCACATCTATTCCTCTCAGGTCGTCCTAGAGAGAAGGCTGTTGCACTGTCTCTATTCATGGGGATGGCTGGGAGTGAGACTGATAAGTCAGCAGTGGCCAGCTATTAATAACCCCACAAACCTTCTAAAATACTTAACTGAAATTTCTAACTGGTATTGGTACTGAAACACATACTATCTCCAAGTTGTATTAACCAGTTTTCTATTTAAGGTTTCCAAACTTTAATTAATTTAACTAATTAACTAATTTAGTATCATGTTACAGAGATACTTGCTTGGAGTGAGGATGGGGGGTAGGATGGTGGCCTCATAACAGAGATTTTCACAAGGATTTCTACCAAGAGAGAAGGCTTCATAGAAGAGATAGCTTTTGAACTGGATTTTGAAGAATGTATAGGAACAAGGTTGGAGTGGTATGTGGCTATCCAGGGCAGGCTAATAACTTTATATTCTTCAAACTTATATAAAAATATTTGCTTATTAGCATTTAAGTAAAGAAGAGGTAGAGTACCATGTAGAGGAATTATAGCAAAGGAGTACAATTGTCTCTGATTGTCACCAACGTTCTAATTCTGTCATAGACATGCACACCCATCTCAGCAGAACAGGTATCCTTCATTTATGACAAGATGTCTGTGAAAGTAGATTGCTGGCCATCTAAGCATGGCGCCCTTGGTGCGGGCATCTCCCTTTAAGTGAATTGTCTGTGTATTCCTTAATTTGACATGCCAGGATCTCCCTGAAAGGAGTGCTGTGTATAATACTTGCCTCCAAATCATTATGATTTTGTATGTTCTAGTGCCCCTTAGAGATTGATATTCTGGGCAACTGCCTCATTGACATGCTTCTTACTCTTGGCTCTGGGTGGGACTTTGCCAGGCTGAGAGGGTATGAAAGGTATCGGATGATGACAGAATGTATGTTACAGGAAAAGCAGATAGTCCTCTGGACTCAAAATGCACAGGGTGGAGGGAAACTATGAGAGGGGTGACAGAGAAGCCGGTACTGCTGCTGGTGGAAAAACTGAGACGATTGCTTGGGGCAAGTTTATATAAGAGATCTTATACATGGAGTTGGTGCTCAGGCAAACCAGACTCAGCCTAGAAATTTATTTCTTTGTAGAAACTGAAAACACAAAGTCTTCTTTAGAAATGTGATTCTTAATTTGATTGGGCTGGGGGAGGTCATAGACTTTTTGAAAATGTGATCCAAGTTGTGAACTCTTTTACTAGTCAGATATACACACAATTTTCATACAACTTTAGGGCATTCACAGATCATTTCTCTCAGATTCTACCTTATAGAACTCTAGACTTGGATAGAGAACTGTTGCATTCTAGAGTAGCAATAAAAAAATGCACAAAACGAAGTACGCATACTTTATTCTAGCAACCTCACTATTACTGTACACAGATGTAAAACATGTTTTAAGTATCGTGTTGTTTTCTGACCTTTCCCCATTCTGTTCTTTAAGGTTTAAGAATTCAACAGCCAATTGACAACTTAGATTTTGAATTAGGTTTGGGCTTACTACAATCTAAATGCAAGTTACTTGATAACGACTTTTTCCTGTTGATTTTTGGTTGTAATGTAAACTTGTCTCTTCACTCTTCAGCTGCTCTTAGGAAACAACATGCAGCAGAATTGCATCTGGGGGATTTTTTAGTTTTTCTTCGCAGAGTTGTATCTTCAAAAGCAATTCAATCAAAAATGGCTTCCCCAAAATGGACAGAGGTGCTTCTAAACATAGCATCTCAGAAGTGTTCTTCAGGTATATGACCTTTGTCTTATTTAGAGTTTTTTTATACATTATATGTATCTTATTCAGATAATACCACACTTTAATAACATTGAATATTTGACCTTGATTTCAAGACTTTTGTTTTTTGAGTACTTGATCAAAAGAAAAGTCTAATTTTAAAGTAAAAATTGATAGGAATTAATAGAAAGTAGCACCAGGCTAAATTATGGATTTAACTAGAGAACTTGGGTCTGTTTGTTTGAATTACCATAATAAAAATAAACAGAACATCCTGTTTAATAAGTGGTGCAGATTTTGATGTCACTTGTTGGGGTATCAAAATGCAGATCTTATTTGTCCATTCTCTAATCATAATACGATTTCTGTGGTCTTGATTGTAACTTCTAATTGTGTGTTATCTATGTGAGTTCTGTGTAATGAGCCTAATTCCTGGTTCTTAGTCTAAAAGTTTGGTCTGCCTGCATATATTAACTGCCAGTCCTTTCCAGTCTTTTTTTTTTTAGTTTATTCATTCATTTATTTATTTATTTAGAGCACACAAGCGGAGGAGGGGCAGAGAACTGCACGAGAGACAGAGAGAGAGAGAGAGAGAGAGAGAGAGAGAGAGAAAGAGAAAGTGAGAGAGAGGCTGGCATGCAGGGCTCAAATTCATGAACTGTGAGATCATGACCTGAGCCAAAGTCAGGATGCTTAACTGACTGAGCCACCCAGGCGCCCCACTCCCCGAGTCTTTTTTTTATTGGTGGTAAAATATACATAAAATTTGCAGTGGTATAAAATATAAAATTTACAGCTTTCAACTATTTAAGTGTACGATTCAGGGACATTCAGTACATTCGCAGTGTTACTCAACCATAACTACTCTCCATTTCCAGAACTTAGTCTTTCTTAAATATGCTAAAACATAATTTAATTTTCCATGGTACATGTTATTTTATATGTATACATTCTCAGTATACTTTGCTAGTTTTTCTTAACTAGTATAACTTATAACAGCTTTTTTTCTTATTTAATAAGGTGAAGCTTATATAACATTGATTAAAGTCATGGAGCATAAAGAAAAAATTAGATATTCGTTTATTTTTAACTGGTTTTGTTGTAGTAGTAGATAGAAAAAAGAGCATCATTATTTTGTCTCTTCTTTTGCTTACTTCAGAAAAGTATAAACTGCTTACTCCCCATTAATCCTAAAATCTCTGTGAGGCAGTCAGGGCATGGATGGAGAAGAAGCAGTGAAAGGGTATGATAAATCTGAGCTTTAGAGATTAACAGACCTGTTTAAAATTCTACTTCTGCCTCTGCTGAGCTATGGTCACATTACTTCTCTCAGCCTCACTTTCCTCACCAATAAAACAGGGATATGATGTAGAATTTGTAAAGATCCATAGAGTTAATGTGTATGAAATTCATAGCATAGTACCTGGTACAGGTAGTTATTATAGTGCTGTTCCCTTTATATATATAAAAACTGAGACATAAACATGAATATTCATGTACATTGGTGGGTATAGGCTGAGTATAGAATTCTTGTGATAATAGGTTGAAGTGTTGTCCATTCCACTCATAAATGCTGAGGAGCCTCAAATATTTTTATTCAAGAAGTTCATTTACACTTTTTTTAATGTTTGCTTATTTTTGAGAGACTGACTGAGCACAAGTGGGGGAGGGGCATAGAGTGAGGAAGACACAGAATTCAAAACAGGATCCAGGCTCCAAGCTAGAGCACAGAGCCCTATGTGGGGTTCAGACTCACGAACCATGAGATCATGACCTGAGTCAAAGTCAGACACTTAAACCAACAGTCACCCAGGTGCCCCTCATTTACACTTTGAATTTAAGTCAGACTAATAATAAGAAAATGGCTTTTTCTCCCCAGGTATTCCTCTCGTTGGTAACCTAAGAACGAGGCTCCTTGCACTTCACGTCCTTGAGGCTGTGCTACCAGCTTGTGAATCTGGCGTAGAAGATGATCAAATGGCTCAGGTTTCTATTTTTAAAACTATTAGAAGATACTTTTCACATCTGTAACATTATTTTCCCAAAATGTAAATTATAGTCTCTTCAGCTGTAAATGTGTCATTTATTTGATAGCAAAACTTCTGCTTCTGAGATTGCTTTATTATTTAATTTCCAAGCAAGGAGAAAGAGAAATTAAGTTATGGGTGTGAGGAGTAGGCAGATAGTGAATACTTAGAAGGTCAGAAGGAAAGGAAGATCTGTGGAATTTCTTACTCGGTTTGGGCCTTTAGTGAGGGAAGTGTGAGGTTGCGTGGCCTCACTGTCTAGTGGGTTAATGATTTTTCTTAAAAAAAAAAAAAAAAGGTATTTAAATTACAACAAACCGCTCAGAGTAACTGTTGGACTTTGGTATAATCAAATTTCCCATGTGACTTAGTATTAGTCACATGATTTATCTTTTCTAATATTACTTAAAAGTACCATTTGCAAATTTCATCATTCTTTTTTCTTCAATAAATAGGTTGTTGAACGCCTCTTTTCCCTTCTGTCAGACTGTATGTGGGAGACACCCATTGCTCAGGCCAAACATGCTATACAGATAAAGGAAAAAGAACAAGAAATAAAGTTACAGGTAAGCAATCCTTTCAAAAAGGTATTTTTAGACAGCACAAGTGAATACCCTGTCTCCTGTCTCTGGATCCCTTCTCCTCTGAGGGACTTTGTTCTATCAGTTATTCCATATTCTGTCTGCACTTTCTTCTTCTCCACTGGTTCCTTCTCAGTTTATAAACATCTCTCATTCCCACCCTTCCAAACCCCTTTTTATCAAAGAAGCCTCCCCTGTTCCTGTCTTCTCCTTCATTGCTAAGCTTCTCAAAAGAGTAATTTTATACATGTTGTAGCCACTCCTTAGTTCTTATTTTCTCTTCAACTCAATTGTTGATCTTCCATCAAAGCACCGAAATTAAATGACAAAGGTAAGTGCTAATTGCTAAATATAGGATGCACTTTTTTGTCCACATCTTACTCCCATCTCTGGAAACTCTAGCCTTCTATTGTTTTCACAACTACCTTATTCTACATCTGCAATCCTCTGCCAATCCTTGCTTCCCTCTAGAGGGATCTCTTCTTTGGTGCCACATTCTCCTAGCCTCCATTTCAAACACTGCTGTCCCTCAGGAGTTCCATTCTTAGCTTTTCCAACAGCCTCAGTATACTCGGGACCATTTTCACCTATATGCAGTGCCTTCCAAACTTCAATGCTAGCCCTGGTGTCTCCCGATCAAACCTTTATACTTTTCTCCCTGTCCCATTTCCTAATTGACAGCACCATCTTTCACATAGCATTCCAAACCTGAATTCTTGGGAATTCTAGATTTTCCTAATGTCTCCTCATCCACATAGTCACTAGGCTCCATTGATTTTACTGCCTATATAGCTCTTAAATCCATTCATTTGGTTTTTTGAGTCCACACTTTTTCTGGTTTTCCTTCTATTTCAGTGCAGTGACCTCTTCTCATTCTTTTTTTAATTGGTTCTTCCTCTTCCTTTTGAGTGTTGGATTATTCCAGGGCTTGGTCCCAAGACCCCTTCTTTTTCTAACCATCATCCCCATTCCCTTTCCTGCACCCAACAAAACCTTATTCAGACACATATACCATTGCTTACCAAATTTTTGATTTCCAGTTCTAACATTTTCCCTGAATTCTGGGCTTACATATCCATCTTCTCCTTGCCTTACCACTTGAATGATAGTGTAGTAGGCATCTCAGACTTCATAGCAATTTTAGTTCTATCAAATCCTGTTCCTGCCCCAGTTTTCCTATCTTTCTAGTTAGTGACTCAACTAAAAAAACCTAGGTATTATCCTCTTTCTGTCACCACTACTCCCCCCCCCCATTTTCTCCCTCCATACAATCTCCAGTCCTATTGTTTCCTTTATAAAATATAACATAAATTTGCCCACCTACTTATTCCTCTGCCATCACCCTGTTCCAAGCCACTGTCATCTCTGGCTTGGATTATACAATAGCCTCCTAAATGGTCTTTTTGTTTTCATTGTTAATTCCCTGTAGTCCTTTCTCTGCATGGGATCTAGAATGATCTTTTAAACTGTAAATCATACCACGCTGGTCCTGTGCTTAAAACCCTCCAATGATTTCTCATCTTTCTTGGGATAAGATCTAGAACTGCGTGTTCTCTCCCCCTTTGCTTACTATACTCAGAACAACTTGCCTTCTTCCTGTCTTTTTTTGTTTGGATTTGTTTTTCAATTTTTTTTCTAATGTTTTATTTATTTTTGAGAGCAAGAGAGACATAGCATGAGCAGGGCATACACAGAATCTGAAACAGGCTCCAGGCTCTGAGCTGCTAGCACAGAGCCCGACGCAGGGCTCAAACTCACAGAAAGATCATGACCTGAGCTGAAATTGGACGCTTAACTGACTGAGCCACCCAGGCGCCCCATCTTCTTCCTGTTTCTTGAATACACGCTTATTCCTTCTTTTATGCTTTGCATGGCTATTATTACCTAGAGTACTTCCCTCATAGGTGTTTCAGACGTCAAGTTCTTCTCACTGTTCAGGACTCAACTTAATTATCACTTCAGAGAGTCCTTTCCTTATCCTCAATCTAGAGTTAATTTTCACATACTCTGTTATGATTTGCCTTATCTTCGACATAGCACTTATTACCTGATATTTTTTATTTTGTCTCCAGCTTCTAAAATATAAGTTCTAATATATATATAAGTTCTGTGAGAGCAGAGATCTTATCTCTATCTAGTATACTGCTGAATTTATAGGACCTGGCATAGTGCCTTCCACATAGTAGATGCTTAATACTCATTGAACAAATTAATAAGTTCAATTTCTCAGTATTTTTTTACTTGAACTCTTGCAATAATCTTCTGATCTCTCTGCCTTTATCCTATATATCCCAGACAATACAATGTTTATAAAACACAGATCTGATTAGAGATTCTCTGTATAAATTTATGTAGGCACTCCCTGTTGTCTGTTAAGTTCAAACTTCAAATGGCATTCAAGGCCTTCCGTGATTTTGTTCTTTTTTCTCGTTCTAGCCTTCTTTTTTGTTTGTCTCATCCTCTAGACATTCTACACTGCTTGGAATTACCATAAATTACAGAACTGTTTTCTGCCTCCATGCCTTGGCACAATGGTCTGTATACTGCCTAAATGCTTTTCTCTTCTTTTACCATCTGCTGAATGACTTCTCAATTAGGACTCAACCCAGAAGTCCTCCTCTTTTGAATGCTTTCCATATCTTTCCCAAGCATGTTTAGACACTTACACCTTTATGTTTCTGCAATACTTATCATATAACTCTTGTTATTCTCCACAATACTGGTGTTATTTATTTCTTTGGCCCCTAATTGGACTGTAAGCTTTATGCACAGACCCTGCTGTATTTACCGAGTTCCCTTGCCTACATTGTACCTGGTACATCATAGATACTTAATAAATATTTGTGGAATCAAACCAAAGAGTCTTAGAATATATATTAACTGAGATCTGGAATATTCCAAAATACTGACCCAGCTTCCTTTTTGTTAGAAGCAGGGAGAGTTGGAGGAAGAAGATGAGAATCTTCCTATACAAGAAGTATCCTTTGATCCAGAGAAAGCTCAGTGTTGCCTAGTGGAGAATGGACAGATTTTAACTCATGGCAGTGGAGGAAAAGGATATGGATTGGCATCAACTGGAGTAACTTCTGGATGCTATCAGTGGAAGGTATGTAGAATTCCAAGAAGTTTTTAGCACTGTGTCTTTTAGTCCTTACCAAAAAATGTTCTTACCAAAAATAATGTATCAGAAACTTTTTAAAAATCACATATAGGGGCACCTGGCTGGCTCAGTCAGTAGAGCATGCAACTCCTGATCTCAGGGTTGTGAGTTCAAGCCCTATGTTGGGCATGGAGCCTACTTAAAAAAAAAGAACCATATGTAAATGGTTTATCATTATATAAGATGTTAACATAAATGGAAACTGAATGAAGGTATACAGGTACTCTTGTTTTTGTAACTTCTATAACTTCTAAAGTTATCTCAAAAATTTTTTAAACGAACAGTTAAAAAATTATGATAATCTCTCTCATGAGGGGTCACAGAGATCATACTCAGCCATGAAAATAAAATAAATGTTTCCTGCCTGGGAAAGCTCATTAGAGATTCCGTGCCCAAGATTTTTATTGGGTGCTGATCACATGCTGTCTGTCTGACACAGTAAAACTTTAGATTCACAGAAGGAAAGCAGGTGTTTATGTTAAAGTATAATGTGGTACAAAACAGTCCAGGTGTAATGAGCCTAAGGAATGTTTTTATCAGTGAAGGGAACTGTTTACCTTTCTAGTTCCAGATGCCAGCCAAGGACAAACACTGCAAGCAGGGCTTTCTAAGGATGGCAGTCTCTGCTATATTTTTGGCACAGTCCACCCCCTTGGCTCTTGGCCATAGTCTCTTTATAGTAAAATTATTATCAGTAGGACCCCAGGCACCAGGGTGAGACCAGCCTGTACTATTGACTTCAGTTATGCTTCCTAGGTGGCCCTAGACTTAGCTAGTTGAAAACAAAATCTCATTAACCATAAAGGTCTGTCATAAAAAGCCATGTGGATTTGTCCTAAAGTTTTTATATTAACTCACTTAGGCATCAATTCAGCATAGCACAACTCTGGCCAGTGCAGGGCTCAGGTAGTGTCAAGATAGGGTGTACACACAAGAATACAGTTCTAGAAGGCATACATGCTGTCCCTGGAAACAAAGTGTTTATAATTGTTAGGATACCCCTAATTAGGTTGTACAGTAGTTAAGCAGAACAATGTGACCTTTCACCAGAGGGCTTCCCACCCTCAGTTCCCAGTGCAGTTTGAATAATTTAGAGTCAGTGGGACTCAGGACCTGCCTGAAGGCAGTCATTTAACTGGTTTTGTTTGTCTCTGACTTCACTTTATCTGCCTCAAGAGCATGATGACATCTAGGGGTGTGCTTGGGAATGTGCAGGTGCTGGGGCCACCCGGTTTCTTACAGTCTGTCAGTTGTGATGGGAGGCTCAGCAGTCAGGTTGAATGTGAAGTACTCACAGTAGCCTTCAAGACAATATGGACTTTCTTCCCCCCTAAGAGAACCAGTTCTGAAACAAAGGTCATTAAGGCCTTCCCCACTCCTCCACACTTCCCAAGGGTCTGGGTTTTGTTTTGTTTTTTTTCTCCTTTATACTAAAATCAGTATGTCTCATTTAGTAATTATAACTTCACATTTTTTCAGTCATTTTTTTAATCTTCATTTAGATCTTTTGTCCAGAAGGGTTGGGTGCAAGGACAAATGAATTTTCACACAAAACATTTTCATACAACTTAGCCAGAACAGTTAGTTAGGAAATTGGTCAGGACAAAATCCCAGTTAAATTTTTTTTTTTTTCCAAAATAGAATTTTTATCCTAATTATTTATCTAGTGAGCAGCCTAGAAAAGATAAATCTCTTTCTGGGAAAGCTTCTTTTAATAAAAGGCCTTACTAAAATGTGTGTATCAGAAGAAAGAGGTGACGTATAGTCAAGCTATCAGTCTGTTGTTGGAAACTGCAACTAATCCAAAAACCTGAACATAAGTCAACAGCTTATGTCCCCAAGAAGAGGTTGACAGCCCACTTAATTAAGAGTGAACAGCAGGGTCATCATACTCCCTGTGGTATGCCTTCCTCCAACTTTCTGTTTTGAGTGGGAATTGCAAGTTAGGAGTATAATCATTTTCTTTGTCAGAAATACGGAGCCAATTAGCTCAAATTTAGATGGTCCCATAAAAGAAAACGCCCTTATCCAGAGGTATCTGCAAGTGACCTGGACAGTCCAGCCAGAATCTATGATATTTTCATTGTTTGTGGCCCCACGGAGGAGTGCTAAATCTGCAACAGTCCCAGAATTTTAAGTTTTGTTCATTGCTTTTAGGGTGAGCACAACTCAGGTTAGGTTGAAACAGTCCAAGGCAGACAGTTTCAGGTTTTAGATGAGAGTCAGGTCCAGGTAATTAGGATCTCTAAATTCAGGATTCTAAAAAGCAAGCAATTTTTTTGGCAGCAATGAAGCTTATATACTGTAAGACCAAACTGCTGTGTTTTAAGTCAAAGTTAGAAGCAAGCCTTTTGTAGGTGTTTTTTTTTTTTGTTTGTTTGTTTGTTTATTTTTGTTTTTGCCTTGTCAATCTTAGAGTCCAAATTTAGCCAGTAAAAATTTAGGCTGGAAAATCATTAGCCTCTAAGAGTCAGACATCAGATTTTACAAGAACTCAATGGCAAGTCAAACTGCTTTTTAAAACTCTGAAAGTGTATCTGTGTATCTCTGTATGGAGATTACCACTCTTTTTATTTGATTTCCCTTTTTCCAGAGGCAAAAATCATAGCCAAAAAATTATCAGTTATGGAAACTTACTTTGTTTCCAACACTTAAAAGAGTTTAAATTGACCCACTGGTGGCAAAAAACATGGAAGTTGTATCTCCCTAACAAGTTTTCCTTTGCACCTTTCACTGATCAGGATGATCCCTTAGGATTTATTAATTTTACATCAGTTTTTATCATACATCCAGATGCAATAGCCACAAAACACTTGCAAATGCTGTTTTTTAAAATTTACTTTTCCCCCTCAGATTTCAAGTTTTCTCAAAGCCCTAGCAGTAAATTTAGGGTAATTGGTTGGATCAGGGGCACTGCTACAGCAGTGGAAGCATCTAGGCTAAAGAAAATAGAGAGTGTTTGTATTTTCTTTTATTGTTTCGTCTTTCTTTATTTAAACCTTTTGCTCCAGCTCTGGGAACTGATTTATCTGTTTTTCCTCTTACTTAGAAGAGAAAGCAATACATACTTCTAATATTTTTTATCTACCCAGAACTCACCTCCAGGGAAACTTGAACTCTTTCCCCTCCCACCCAGAGGAGAGACAACTGCAAATTAATTTTTATTCTTTGGCCCATCCAAAGCCTGTTTGTAGGGATGTTTGGGTCCCTTTCTCTTCCTGCCTGCAGGAGAGCACATCACAAACTTTATCCTCTTTCTTTTTAACTCACTTTAGCTAACAAGGCCAAAAGTAGTCATGGGAGCCAGTCAGCTAACTCTCCTATGGTTGGATCTTTTATTTTTGAATTCCATAGGTAGCTTTTATCTCTCTCAACAGAGCAGTTTACCTGCTGTATCATAACACCTGTAACTCCATAGCCATCAGGCACCAGAGCACTATCTTTTCCCACTTGTCTGTCTCTCTTTTCTCCAAATAATACTGTAACTATATTTTAATGAGTCAGAATTGTTGTAGTTCTAGTGAATCTTCATCTATTTTATAAAATGCTGAAATGGTTTCATTTATATGTTATTTTCACTTAGGCTGAAAATGAACTTATTGTATTCCCATAAATGCATCAGTGTTACTTGTGAGCAAATTCCCCAGTATTGGTTTATACAGTTAATTATATATAAACAAGTTTTTTGGATATTAGTGAACATTACCATTTTCATTTTAGTTTTACATTGTGAAGGAAAACAGAGGTAATGAAGGCACGTGTGTTGGAGTTTCTCGCTGGCCAGTACATGACTTTAATCACCGTACTACCTCGGATATGTGGCTTTACCGGGCCTACAGTGGTAACCTCTATCACAATGGAGAACAGACTCTGACGTTGTCTAGCTTTACTCAAGGAGATTTCATTACCTGTGTGTTAGACATGGAAGCCAGAACCATTTCATTTGGGAAAAATGGAGAGGTACTGAAACTCATTGACAAGCATTGCATGTTTTCTTGTTTTTATTTACACTCAGCTCAGTTATTTAAGTGCCAGTTAAGTTATTCAGTTTATACCTTATCCACTCCTCTGCTTTTTCTCTAATACCTTTTGGTTCTTTTAGTATTTACCAGCACCAAGTAAACAAAAGAAAGATAGTAAATTCCCAGTAAGATTTTTGAAACAGATGAATAAAGCAGGATCATTTGTAATATGTGTTTTCTTGGTTAGCAAGGTTAACTGAGATTTGATCTTGTAAATTGTGTTCCCTCTCATAAGAGCTTTGAATCTTAACGTAATTGGATATTGCATATTAAAAAAAATTGTTTTTCTTTTCATCTCCTCTGCCACACTCTAGGAACCCAAATTAGCTTTTGAAGATGTGGATGCAACAGAGTTATACCCATGTGTAATGTTCTATAGTAGCAACCCGGGGGAGAAGGTAATGAAACTTCAGACTTTTATACTTAAGTGTAAAGGATATTTGTCTTTTTTTAAATTAATATTTGTTAGGATTAGATAGAGTTTATAAATGGAATAAAGTATTTCTACCATTAAAAGTACCTGTTCAGGTAATTTACTCTCCTAGAAGGTTAGATTACTTTTAGAAATTGCCTTTACTCTTCTTTAAGGCACTATTCCATATTCTGGTAATTTGAATGTGATGAGTCAACTTTTTCAGTTATAGGAATTATAGGCGATAGTTTAGGAGTAATCTGGTTCATTGACAGTTGTGCATATGAGAAAGAGATCTAGAAATAATCTTAAACATAATCAGGTACCCTTAGCTGAATAATGGCAGATCCAGTTGTGATGTGGAACCTGAGGTTCATTCAGCTGAGGGGGTTCTTACATCTTATAGATGGTGTTAATTTGAACCCCACACCTTTAGGAGGACAGTATTAAAGAGCTACACTCTCACTAAAAACTTTTTTTTTTTTTTCTCCTTATCTAAAAGCCAAGCAGAGACAAACTTCTTTGTGGTTTCCCCGTTGGTTTGTTTTCTACCACATCCTTTCACTTCTGAGCTCTCGTCTCCAGAATTAAAATCTCTAGTTATTTTGTAGTAGAAAGTTTTCACACTGTCGTATATCTATAATGGAATTGCTGAACTTGGTCAGTCCTACCTATGAAAGTTGTCTTTTATTCTGTGCTTTAAATGTGTTTCTGAAATTTCTAAGGTGGTGTAATTTTAAGCTAGCAGTTCATGAGTGAAGGGAGCTGCCTCCTGAATTATGTAGTCAGCAAAACTGGGGATGAAGTTCAGAGACAGCCCAGTACTGCAGTCATCCCTTTCTCAGTGATAACTCTTGCAGCCCAAAATAGGCTCTGCTGTGACCTGGTTAGAGTGATGGCCTTTTGCTCCCCAACATCTGTGAACCTTGAAGGAATTAATTCATCTCTACACTATGTCACAATCAATTTATTCTGCCCAGAAGCCTTTTCTGTTAAGTTTCACAGTCTCTGATAAAAACAATATTAATGGTAGTTAACGTTTTTTTGAACATTTACTATGTATCTGGCACTGTAGTAATAAGCACTTTATGTGCATTGTCTCATTTACTCTTTAACCAATAAGAGACAGATATTATTATTAGTGCAATTTTTTTTCAGATGAAAAAACTGAGGTTTAGTGAGATTAAATAATTTCCCAAGATTATGCAGAATTAAGATTTGGATCTAAGTCGTGCTCTTTTTTTAATTTAAACTCAGTGTCTTATTTGAAATGTGTGTAGGTTGGGAATATCCCGGTTATCTAGACTTTCAGTTTTATCTTTGTGTCCATTGAACAGTGTAAGATGGTCCTAGGACTTGTCTTGAGGATGAGAATGATTAGATTCTAAAGGCTTTTTTTTTTCTTTTTTGAGTAAATTGAGGCAGTCGCATATACCTTGGTTTATGTCCACCTTTTGGGTGGCTGCAACAGCTCTAATACTCACAGGCTATAGGAGGAAGTTTTAATAAACTTTTAATTAACAAGTTTAAATGGGGCACTTGTTTCAGAGGACTGTACTGCTACTAACTTTAGTAGATTTGTAATATTTGCTCACTCCTTACCAGCAGCCACTGGTATAATACACATAGATTTGGAGACCAAACACTAGTTCAACATGGGATTACATGTGCTAGAATGTCTAGTGACTAACGGTTTAGGAGAACTATTAATATCACACATTGACCGCCTTATTTTTTCCTTATAGGTGAAAATCTGTGACATGCAAATGCGTGGCACACCACGAGACTTACTTCCAGGGGACCCTATTTGTAGTCCAGTAGCAGCAGTGCTGGCGGAGGCCACTATTCAGCTTATCCGTATCCTTCACCGAACAGACCGTTGGACTTACTGCATTAACAAAAAAATGATGGAAAGGCTGCATAAAATTAAGATATGTATTAAAGAGTCAGGTCAGAAGCTAAAGAAAAGCCGCTCGGTTCAAAGCCGAGAGGAAAATGAAATGAGAGAGGAGAAGGAGAGCAAAGAGGAAGAGAAAGGTAAACATAATAGACATGGCCTTGCTGACCTCTCAGAGCCGCAGCTGAGGACCCTTTGCATAGAGGTGTGGCCTGTGCTGGCAGTGATAGGAGGAGTTGATGCTGGTCTTAGAGTTGGAGGTCGGTGTGTTCACAAGCAAACTGGGCGCCATGCCACGCTGCTGGGAGTGGTCAAAGAGGGCAGCACGTCTGCCAAGGTCCAATGGGATGAAGCAGAAATTACCATCAGGTATGATCTGTTGAGTTACACTTTTAGCAAACGAGTATTTAATGGTGAAATGGGCCATTGCCTATGGACAGTGAGTAACTATGTATTTTAGGTGAGCTGCCAGTTTTTAAAATAATTTTTTTCATACAGTGGGTATGAGTAATGTGATTTCATAAAGGAATATATTTCAAACCCATGTTCCCTGGAATACTAGTGGTTTATAAAATATATGGTTTTTTGTTTTGTGAAGGAATGGTAAGCTCACTAATTTAGGTTTGACTGGGATCTGTCTTTATTTTTCATTTGGCTGCTTGCTTTCTGGTCATTTCCATTACACGCTGGGATAGAAAAAAGCCAGCCAACAGATTTGTCAGTTACATTTTGTATAGGTGGGCTTTGAATGTAGGCAGGAACATTTGAGTGACTAAAATTAAGTTTGGGATTAACTGTGGTATAAGTACTCTTACTTTTTTTTTTAAGCACATATTTCTGTCCCTTCAGTGTGCAGTATTTTGGATAGATATGGAAATTACATTTATTTAACACAAACTATATACTTAAAAGCATTTAGGTGTGTTTACAGTCAGACAGGATTTGTGTGAAACAGAAACTTCATATGTTTCAAAGGAAATAACATCAAGCATCTTCATTGAAAATGTGGATTTATTAATGACAACATGTAACCGTTCATTATACTGCCTAACGTGATTGCTTAATAGTGTTAGTGTGACATGGGACAGTGTCTAAAACAGAGGTTCTTAAGATTTCTCTGGAGGCAGTGCTGTTTTAGTATCTAACAACAGCTGTAGATTCTCTCAGCTGAAAATAACACATGCGTAACCTTTACACACAATTTTAGGAGTTAATGGACCCTACTTTCCCCCACTCCACCAAGCTAAGAAACCAGTGAAAATTTTACAATGTTAGATGAAAGTATTTACCTTTTCTTTTATTCTTTGCCTTTGTTTCAGAAAGGATTTATGATTCTTATTAAAATGCAAATTTAATATAGCAAAAGAAATTAAACTAAAACAAATAAGAAAATAAGGCACAGGGAAAATAAAGATTAAGGAAGGTTAAGCTAGAATTAAGATTTAGGTTAATATAACAAATTTATGCCACCGAACTTTATATACTTGCTAAAGCTATTACATTTTGTGTACTTACAACATTTTTAAACTTCAGTAAATTCTTGCCAAGGATCAGAAATTATGTGATGATAGTTTTGCTTAAACTACAAATTAGAGGCATTAATTGAAGACTACAAAGTAACGTTTTAAATGGAAACAAAATCTTCTCTGGAATAAGTTATAGTCATTACCCACATAATAAGTAAAATTTACTATACAGACTTTCCCTATAGCTTACATCAGGGATAGACAGACTACATCTGGCCCACCCCTTGTTTTTGTAAGTAATGTTACACAGTCACACCCATTTATTTAGGTATTCATTGGCTGCTTTCATACTATAATGGCAGGGTTGAAAGGTATATTTACTATTTGACTGTCTATAGAAATTTTGCTAATTCTGGCTTGCATTGTAGTCACAATATTCTGATTTGTAAGTACATGCACATCTCATTGCTTTTGCATTTAGCGTTACGTCTCCCCATTTTCTCATAATAGATTCATTTTTCTCTCTGTAATGATTTCTCTAGTTTGTGTAAATTATTCTTTGTACTGTGTACATGATGCATCTTATTTTGTTTACATTATTTTCTGTACCTTCCTCCCGTCTATCCCTCACTTGCTTCTTCCTGTGTCATTCTGATCTTTATTAAAGCTTCCCAACTTTTTGGTCGCCTAGTGATACTCCGTTGTATAATCTGGAGCCCTGTGAACCACTGCCTTTTGATGTGGCGCGATTCCGAGGCCTGACAGCTTCTGTGTTGCTGGACCTCACATATCTGACTGGTATTCACGAAGACATGAGCAAACAGAGCACCAAGCGACATGAAAAGAAACACCGACATGAGTCTGAGGAGAAAGGGGATGTTGAGCTGAAAACCGAGAGTGAATCTGCTTTAGATATGCGAACAGGCTTAACATCTGATGATGTCAAAAATCAGGGTGCCACAACCTCCAAATCCGAAAACGAAATAGCTTCATTTTCTTTAGACTCAACACTGCCAAGTGTGGAATCCCAACATCAGATAACAGAAGGAAAAAGAAAAAATCACGAACACATATCCAAAAACCATGACATAGCCCAATCAGAAATCAGAGCAGTCCAGCTGTCCTATCTCTACCTCGGTGCTATGAAATCACTTAGTGCTCTTCTTGGCTGTAGTAAATATGCTGAGCTGTTGCTGATACCAAAAGTTCTGGCTGAAAATGGCCATAACTCAGACTGTGCAAGCTCTCCAGTTGTTCACGAAGATGTGGAGATGCGAGCAGCCTTGCAGTTCCTGATGAGACACATGGTGAAGCGAGCAGTCATGCGGTCACCCATAAAGAGAGCGTTGGGATTAGCTGATCTGGAACGAGCTCAAGCCATGATCTACAAATTAGTGGTCCATGGGCTCCTGGAAGACCAGTTTGGGGGCAAAATTAAGCCAGGTATGTCATCTGCTTTTTTTTTCCTTCTGTGTTGTTGAAATTATTCATGTCAGATGTGATATATTCTGTAAGTTATTTATAAAAAATTTTTTTGGCCAAAGCAGTTTTCACATTGTTTTTCCTTTGCAAGGTAAACAGGTGTTTTGTTTCTTTTATATTAATAATTATCTGTCTACGTATAATTTTCTATTTTAAACCTATAACAGCGCAGAACTTAATTATTACTACATTTTGTAAAACTTAACTCATGCCAGAAAAGATACTCGATAATTTATTGATCTGATTCAAAATATATATTATATATACTGATAACTTCTCAGAGACATTTGAAGTACTACTTTTATAGATTTTGTATTGTAGGAAATAAAAGCCCTTATTTTATCTTTATCTTTACCTTTTGGGATAATATGAATTCTGAGATAAAAATGAAATATATTCAGTAAATATTTTCCTGAGTGCCTGTTATGTGCCAGGTACTCTTTTCAGCGGTGAACAAAGTCCCTTGCCTTCATGGAACTTCATTTCCTTTTTTCTTTTTTCCCTTCCTCTTCTTCCTGCCTTCCCTTTTTCCTTATTACCTTTCTTCCTTTCATAAATTAAATGGTAGATAGGTAGAGGGAAGTACATGTTGCATATAAATAGTATTAAGGTCATGATTATGTAGGAATGTGGCCATTTAGCAACCCCAGTAGAATTAGCTGTCTTTGTGGTAACTGCTATCTTGATATTATGTTTATTCATAAGCTCCCTTACCAGATAAGAGAAAAATTTGTAAATACTTTGTAAGTTCTTAGACATTTTAATTGATTTTTTTAGCTCTTGGGAGTAGTTTATTTGTGAGACATTGTCCTTTTTAGAGCATGGGGTTTCCGTCTAGATTTGTATTATATTTACATGTATTACTTGTATTTACATGTCTTCATTTTTGCCTATTTAAAGACTAAAGATGGTCATCAAAATCAAAGTGCTAAAGAAATCAGGGTTTTTTTTTTT
Organism: Cryptoprocta ferox; assembly: GCA_028646485.1. Classification (NCBI taxonomy): domain Eukaryota; kingdom Metazoa; phylum Chordata; class Mammalia; order Carnivora; family Eupleridae; genus Cryptoprocta; species Cryptoprocta ferox. The sequence continues at coordinate 99,464,962 of CM053560.1, read as the reverse complement.
TAATTTATTGTCTTTTATTTGAGAGAGAAAGAGCACAAGAGGGGTAGAGAGAAAGAAACTAAAGCAGGCTCCACACTCAGTGCAGAGCCTGATACGGGGATCGATTCTGCAACCCTGGGATCATGACCTGAGCTGAAATCAAGAGTTGGATGCTCAACCAACTGAGCCACCCAGGCACCCCAGGAAATACAGGGTTTTTTAGTTTATTTATCGAGAGAGAGAGACAGAGAGAGACAGAGACAGACAGAGAGAGACAGAGAGTGAGCGAGCGAGCAAATCGGGGAGGGGCAGAGAAAGAGAATCCCAAGCAGGCTCTGTGCTGACAGCATGGAGCTTGACACAGGGCTCAATCCCATGAACTGTGAGATCATGTCAAGAGCCAAAATCAAGAGTGGATGCTTTAATTGAACCACTCAGGCTCACCCAGGAAATACAATTTTAATGATTAGATACCTTTAAAGAACAAACAAAAGTGAGACTATTTTTGTTTTTATTATTTTTTTAAGTTTATTTTGAAAGAATGTGTATATGCAAGCAGGGGAGGGGCAGAAAGAGAGAGAGAGAGGATATTCCAAGTAGACTGAGCAGTGAGTGCAGAGCCCAATGTAGAGCCCCATCTCACGAATTGTGAGATCATGACTTGAACAGAAATCAAGAGGCAGTCACTTACCTGACTGAGCCACCTAGATGCCCCTCTTTTTTGTTTTTAAGAGAAACTTCTTCTCTAAAAGAGGAAGTGATGTTTACAAAAGTGTATTTATTACCTTATTATCTGTAGAGTCTATAGTAAGACTATAGTAGTGAATACAAGGATGTATATATGCAAGAACATTAAAAAATATTTCTTAGAAATTGGCACTGAGGAAATATATTTAGAAACTTTTCAAATTAAAAGATAAAAGTTTTCCATTTACATGTCACTTTTGAAAAAACAAGTCCTTATTACTTTCTTAACGTTTACCTTGGTTTATAGAGATTGATCAACAAGCTGAAGAAAGTGACCACGCTCAGCAGGCACAAACGCCAGTTACTACTAGCCCATCAGCCTCGAGCACAACTTCCTTTATGAGCAGCTCGCTGGAGGACACCACGACTGCCACCACTCCAGTCACTGACACAGAAACAGTACCTGCATCTGAATCCCCAGGAGTGATGCCACTTAGTCTTCTGAGGTAGGGAAGTTGACCTTTAACATCTGCCATATTGATGCCTATGATTCTGAACACATGAAAAATGTGCCCAACTAAAGGCATCCAGAGCTAGGAAGAAAGAGATCATAGAGTCAAACCCATTTTGCTAAAGTTGGGAATGCCCCTCAGAAGTTTAATCACTTGCACAGAGTCTCACAGTCAGTTGAGGGGTGGTCTGGATTTATCACTCATGCTGCCGACAATCACTTACTCCAGGAGTTTATCTCCTTATAATGATCTTTTCTTTTTTTCAGCTAGGCTTTTGAATATTTTTTTCTTCGAAAAAAATGCTTTTATTGAATATTAGAGCCTCAAGACGGAGGTCACGTCCATAAAAATAATTTTCTCAGGTTATTTCACTTTTAAGCATAATTTCTTAATTATACTTTCTTTCTTACTATAAGATCAAACAAACCTACTTTTCAAATGAAAGAGCTTGTCTTATGATACTTCTTTAGCGCACCCTATTTTAGTAGGTTTGTAAATTCCAAATAATGTTTAAGTTTTCTTTTTGTTTCAGTTTGCCAGGTATATACACAAAATGAAAACTTCTCAGAGAAAATCATTAGAGAGGGACTATTTTGTGAGCTCCCTTAACTAGGGCGTAAGTGAAATAAAGAGCAGTAGAGTGGTTAGTCACCCTTTTTTCTTCTTCCTTTTCCCCCTTCCCATAATTGACAGGTTATTATTATTCCCAGTGTGTAGACTGACCTCTAGAGAGTAGAAGAGAGAGGGGCTATTACTGTAATGCTTCTCAATTTTTCGTGTCCACAGGAGCCACCTTGGAGGCTTTTTAAGACTCTGGGGCTGTAACGTGTCCCCCTGTAAGTCTCACTCAGTAGGTCTGGTGGGCACAGTTTGCATTTGAATTAAGGTTCCCCAGTGATTCTCTCTCTCTCTCTCTCTCTTTTTTAATGTTTATTTTTGAGTGAGAAGAGCCTGCACATGTGCGTGTAAGTGAGAGGGGAGCTGAGAGCGTGACAGATAATCCGAAGTGGGCTCTGCACTTACAGCAGGGAGCCCGATGCTGGGCTTGAACTCATGAACTGAGAGATCATGACCTGAGCAAGTCGGACGCTTAATGTGGTGGTATTCAGTTCACACACTGAGTTACTGCTCTGGTCTTAGGCAGGAAGAGCACTACTCCTAGCAGCTACCATTGCCCAGTCCTCACACATCCTAGCTCTCTCATTTGAGTAACAGTTCCAGGAGGTGCGTCTATTCAAGAAAGGAGGAAAAGAAGAATGAAGAAAGGAGGAAAAGAAGAATGATAGGATATTCTAATATGGTTTTTAATCCTTGTTGCCTTCCAAGCTGTGCAGTGTAGACATGGAATTCACTGGTAAAATAATATTCCCTTGCCCTCAAAGGCATTCATAGACCTTGTGATTCCTCCTTTCTTCTCAGTCTTTGTTTGCCTTCTGTTGGCTTGGGACTGTATTAGAGCTGCCGTTGTCTCTGCCTGACTAAACATCATTTAACACTAGAAAAATCAGGAACAACTGCCCCCTATGTAAATATCATTGTATCAGTTATTTGACTGGGTAGACAGTATTTTTTTGATGCTTAGAACGTTGTTATTTTGTTGGACAAATCTAAAGAGTAGACCGGCAGTGAGCATCTTCCTGGACTTCATTCTTAAACCAATGTCTGCCTTCTCAGCCTGAGGGGGCTGCCTCTCTTGTACTTTCCCCCTCTACATGGCTGGCATACTAGTCATATGCTCTTTTTCAGTTGTTAGGTGACTGGAAGTTATTTTTTCTTTCCATAACTTACCTATAGACTGTTACTTTGAATACATGTGAATAATTTCATGGTCAGCTAGTAAATTTATATTTGAAGTAACTATAACTTAGCTATCTTTAAAAGTCCTTATTTTTTAACTACTGTATACCTATCAAAATAATCCTGTCATCTTATTATAGTAGAAGGAAAGCTCCATGAAAGCAGGGATTTTTTAAAAAAAATCTATTTTATTAATTGCTGCATTCCCCTCACCCACTATGTTTTTGGCATTTTGCCAAACGAATGATAACATATTATTACTTTCATAGTAAATGTATCCTATGTGATAATGATTATTAAAATTGTTGGGAGTCTTTCTCCCCTCCCCCATTAAACCATAGCTAACTTATAGTTTTCCAGGTTGAATATTCCTCTATAAGAAGACTGTAATGTATATTGGATTTTTATGCTAACCATTGTTTTTTTCTTAAAGGCAAATGTTCTCTAGTTATCCAACTACCACTGTACTTCCCACACGTCGTGCACAGACTCCTCCAATATCATCGTTACCAACCTCTCCTTCTGATGAAGTAGGAAGGAGGCAAAGCTTAACTTCTCCTGATTCCCAGTCAGCAAGGCCAGCTAACCGCACAGGTGCGTGTGCTGTCATGCACTATGACACCCAATCCTCTTGTCATTCCTGATGTGTGGGACTTCATAATGTGGGCATTGTGTTTTTTCTACTTGAGGGTAAAACAGTGATTTTAATTAAGGATGATCTGTCCTATCAAACTAAATTGTCTTCTCTGTTTTGAAGCTGTAGATTCAATTATGGCTAGTTCAGAGAGAAATAGTATACTGTACATAGTCATATTAGACCCTTCCTATTTTCTATTGTAGGCATTTTTAGTGCTGTGAATTTCCCTTAAGCATTGCTTTTGTTGCAACCTACACATTGTGGAATGCTGTGTTTCCATTTTCATTCCGTTTAAAGTACTAATTTACCATAGATATCTTCTTTGACAATTTGGGACATTTAGAAGTACGTTATTTTGTTTCCAAATATTTAGGAATTTTCCAGATGTCTTTCTCTTACTGATTTCTAACTTAATTTCATTGTTATCAGAGAATGTATATTGCATAATATGAATTCTTTTAAATTTATTGAGACTTATTTTATGGCCCAGAATATGGTCTGTTTTGGTAAATATTCCATGTGCACTTGGAAAAAATGTGTATTATGCTATTGTTGAGTGGAGTGTTCTGTACATGTTTGGTCAGTCAAGGTGGTTGATTGTTTTGTCCCAAGTCTTCTTTATCTTTACTGATAAAGAAGTATCAGTAAATATTAGTATTTGGTCTACTTACTGTATCAATTATTGATAGAGTAGTGTTGAAATCTCTGCCTATAGTTGTGGATTTGTTTATTTCTCCTTTCATTTATCAGTTTTTGTTTCTTGTCTTTTAAAACTCTCTCTTTAGGTCCATAAATATTTAGGATTCTTACGTCTTCTTAATGAATTGACCTCTTTATCATTACAAAGTGACTGTCTTTATCCCTGGTAATATTCTTTGCCCTTAAATCTGCTTTATCTGATATATTAGTGTTAGGATGGTACGTTGTTTCCTATCATTTTACCTTTAACTTTTTTGTGTCTTTATATTTAAAATGGGCTTTGTAAAGGCAGCCTATCATTGGTCTTGCTTTTTTAATCCAACCTGGTATTCTCTTTTAAATCTTGTGTGTAGACTGTTTATATTTAATGTGATAATTGGTATGGTTGTGTTTAAATTTACCATCTTTCTATTCAAATCATATGTTCTGTTTTCTTTTTTCCCTCTCTTTCTACCTTATTTGGATTAAATTAGTATTTATACTATTTCATTTTACTTCCTTTGTTGGCTGATCAGCTATATATGTATTTTTAGAGATTATTTTCAGGTCTATATTATACATTTTTAATTATCACAGGCTACTTTAAAGTAATGTTATACCACTTCATATATATTAAAAATTCTAACAATGGTATATATTTCCCCTTTCTCAGTCTTTGTACTTTTATTATACATTTAATATATACATAGGCTATAAAGCCCCATAATACATTGTTATTATTTTTGTTGTAAACAGCCAATTGTCTTTTCAAGAAATTTGAAGTCTAAAGTATGTATTTTATATTTACCCACATATTTACCAGGTGTTAGATTCTTTATTTCTTTATGTAGATCCAGATTGCCATATGGTATCATTTCCTTCTTCTTTCCCTTTAACATTTCTTGTAATGATCTGCTAGTGATGAATTCTTTTGGCTCTTGTATATCTAAAAGAATATATTTCACCTTCGTTTTTGAAAAATATTTTTTCTGGGTATAGAATTCTAGATTGACAGTTTCTTTTCTTTCAGTGCTTTAAGATCCTCTGCTGTCTTCTGGCTTGCATGTTAAGTTTTCTGTCATTCTAATCTTGGTATAATATGCCTTTTTCTGTGGCTTCTTTTAAGATATTTCTGCTTTGTCACTAGGTGTAAGCAATTTTATTATGATCTGCCCTGATGTAGTTTTCTTGTGCTTGGGGTTTATTGAGCTTCTCCGATCTGTGGATTTATAGTTGTCATTAAATTTGGAAATTTTTTATCCATTATTTTTCAGATTTATTTCTGTCCTATAACTCCATTTCAGTGTCTGTAGTTATACGTGTACAAGGCCACTTGAAGTCGTCCCACAGATACCAATGCTTTGATTTTTTTCATATCTTTATTATTGTTTGTTATTTAATGTCTGTTCCCATTTCAGATAGTTTTTATTGTTGTATCTTCTGGTCATTAATCTTTTCTCCTGCAGAGTCTAATTTGCTCTTAATCCTATCTAGTACTATTGTGAAGACAGTCTTCCATGTCTTTAACATGCTTATTCATCTTTGCTCTGCCTTACCAAATGCATGGAATAACAGTCACGTCTCACTATTAGGATAGTTATATTCTATAAAGTCACTGTGAACACTGAATTAGTGAAAACTGAACAATTGCCCCTAAGGGGAGATACAGGGGTGGGTTTCTCTGAATTTCTGGTCACATTTTGTCAAGTATATAACCTTGGTTTATGTATGTTTCTATTTAAAGACATTATATTTAATATATATTATTGAATCATTAGCATTGAACTCATGACCAAGAGCACCATAACTCATGTCTGAATGGAATTTATCTGACACATGAATTTTCTCCATAGGACGTATCATAGCCTTCTTGGACTTAGAAACACTAGAAGGGGCTGTTGGGTGGCTCAGTTGTTTAAGCCTCTGACTCTTGATTTTGGCTCAGGTCATGATCTCACAGTTCATGAGATTTAGCCCTGCATTGGGCTCTGTGCTGACACTTGTGGAGCCTGCTTGGGATATTCTCTCTCTCTCTCTCTCTCTCTCTGCCTCTTCCCAGCTTGTATGCACACACTCTTTCTCTCTCTCAAAATAAATAAATAAACTTAAAAAAAAATATGCTAACAGCGTTTCAGCGCTATGCTTTGTGGCCATTCTAAATAGTGAAGTCACCAACAAAAAGCACAAAACTGCAAAACACATGACACTGAATAGATCAGGAAAAGGAGACTTGTTTACAGTCTCAGAGCTCAAAGAAGAATGTAAGTATCACCTGTTCTACCTCAGCTAGGAACCAGTGTGTCAGGAGACTGAAGTGTTTTTGTCACTGTGTGCATGTAAATGACTGTGAAAGCACCACAAGTATTGATTTCGGAGCTACAAATTAACTTTAATGAGTAGATGAATTTGCAAATACGGAATCCATAAATAACGAGCATCAACCTTATACCTGTTTAAATATCATTTTCTACTTATCTAATTTCTAGGTCTGTTTCTGTTGACTAATTTTTCTACTCAGTTTGAAATTTTTTTATTTTTGAATGCTTAGTAATTTTATATTTGTAACCGGACACTGTGAATTGTACCTTGTTGAGTGCTGGATAGTTTGTATTTATTTAAATATACTTTAGCTTTGTTACAGGATACTGTTAAATTACTTGGAAATAATTTGATTCTTTCAAGGCTTCCTTTTAAGCTTTGTCAGAAGGGACCAGAACAGCCTTTAGCTTGGCTGAATTTTCCCCCACCACTGAACCAATACCTTTCTTAGTCTTCTATTTAGTACCTTGTGTATCATAGTTGTTTTCCTTCTGGCTTGTGGTGACACAAATTCTTCCCAACCCTGTATGAGCCCCAAGGATTGCTCTGCCTGCTACTTTTTGGTAATTCTTTCCCCAGTTCTGGATCGTTTCTGCATTAGCATCAGCTAAAGACTTGAGGTAATGAGAAAGACCCTCTGTACATTTCTGAATTTTGCTTTTTGTGCAACTCTCTTCTTTCCATACAGCTTTCTCCTTTCTGGTGTTCTACCCTGTGAATGCTAGGTAGCCACCTTGAATTCTCTACTTTTTTACCCTCGATTCAGAGAGGCTGCTGAGTTTAGCTTGAGTTTGCCCTCCCCGAACTGCAGCTTGGAAATTCTCTCCAGGAAATATGCTGAGGCAATTGTACACCTCGCCTCATTTGATTTCCTCCTCTCAGAGATCACTGTCCTTCATTGCCTGCTATCTGTTGTCTACAGACCATCATTTGATATATTCCATCTGTTCTTTTAGTTGTTAAGGTGAGGGTAAATCCAGTCTCTGTTACTCCATCATGGCTAGAAGCAGAAGTCCATCAGATGTATCAGGCCTATTACCACTGTGGGAGTAGTAACATTTTTTAAGCAAAAATGAGAGTTGTCATTCTCCCTCATTCCTTCTTTTTTCCTTCCTAATTCAATTCAAAAACCGTTAAATGGGGCACAGGGCTTCTATCAGCACTATCCACTGAGAGGACCTAGGAGCAGTGACGCCTTAGTAGCAATAAACACACCTAGTACCAAGGCCTTGTCTTCTAAATACCATTCTCTACTAAAAGGGAACCCTATCTCCTGGTAGAAATGGCTGATTTCAGGGTTATGTATGAGATGAGCCTAGAATATCTTGTGCCAGAAAGTGATAAAGTACTCAGAGAATCATGGGCACATGCCTCAAGGATATAGAAACCAGATTGAAGGGGCATCTACAAGCCAAATCTGGAATGTTTGGGACAGCAAATAATCATTGTTATAGTAACATACAGTAACCCACAAATACCATGAAAATCTATACTGATGGAGAAAGGAGACTGATAAATCTGAAAGCAGTGATGGAATTAGAAAATCCTCATTTGTCGGCCATCATCATCATCATAATAAATAATTCAGCCAATAGACATTAATGGATGCTAGTGAGTCTAACTTTGACAAGGAATGGGATATTTACATATAGTTCCTCTCGACAAATATTTATTACAAAGGGAGAAAAAGTACCTTTTTTAGTTAATCAGGAGAGTAACTGGCAGATACCAGCTTAACTCAAGGAATCAAAGTTAGCATCACCAGTAATGGGACAAGTTGAAAATCATGTACCATCTAGTAGCATGCAATGAGAAGAAGGCAGAATCAGTTTTGTGGTATCCCTGCCAAAAAGCACATGAAGAAACATCAGATAAACCCAAATTGAGGGACTTCCTATCGTATAACTGGGCTGTAATCTTCAAAGTATCAAAGTGATTGAAGGAGACTAAAAGATAAGAAAACTAAATGCAAGGATGATGATCCTGCATTGGAATCTATCCTGTAAAGAACATTATCAGGACTTCTGGTGAAACTAGAATGGGATCTGGATTAGGTAGATATTAACATTATTAATTTCCTGGCTTTGATGCTGTGTTATGCAAGACAATGTCTTTATTTGTAGGAGTTAATGTGTTAGAGTATTCAGGTGAGTTGAAGCATCATGTCTGCTACTTTCCAGTGGTTCAGGGGTAAAATAATTCTTTTGTACTATGCTTGCAAATTTCTGTTAAGTTTGAAATTTTTTCTAAGAAACTATTTCAAAGTAAGAAAACATTTAACATTTTTTCAGCAGCTTTATTTTATGTTAGCTTTATGAAAAACCTTAAAAAGCTATAACGGCATCACATTTAGTTACACATTTAGCAAATTCTTAATAGAATAAAATTTCATTAAATGTAGATGGTATTAGGAAATTAGGGACTTAACCATTACTATAAGGACACTTCTTACTCATGGAATGTACTGATATTTAGGTCTTTATTCTCTTTCTTTTGTATCAGCCTTGTCAGACCCAAGCAGCAGACTTTCAACTTCTCCTCCTCCTCCAGCAATTGCAGTACCCTTACTGGAAATGGGGTTCTCTCTCCGGCAGATTGCCAAAGCCATGGAAGCCACAGGTAGGATAAGTTTTTATATATCAGTATATGCAGATAGGAGAAGCCCAATATTATATGAGGGCGATACATTTTTTAAGAGACCATAAAACTTTTTAATAGCAGATTTAGTTACAATGGCATCATAGCAGATACTCTTAAATTGATACCATGAATAATTAATTATGTTGCCCCAAATCAGTATCCTACTTTTTTTTTTTTACCTGTTCAGGTGCTCGAGGAGAGGCTGATGCCCAGAACATCACTGTCCTTGCCATGTGGATGATAGAGCACCCTGGGCATGAGGATGAGGAGGAGCCCCAGCCAGGCAGCACAGCTGACTCAAGGCATGGAGCAGCTGTCCTGGGCAGTGGTGGGAAGTCAAATGATCCCTGTTATTTGCAGTCCCCAGGAGACATACCATCAGCTGATGCTGCTGAAATGGAAGAAGGCTTTAGTGAAAGGTGAGATTCCAGTTTCCTTACTTCTGTTTTATGCGTTGTAAATGATGCTTCCAAGAATCCCATTTATTTCCCTTCATAGATGCTTTTAATGGTGTGTAAAGCTCGTAACTAGAGGTATATGAAAGGATAGACATTTCACTTACAAGTTTGTGTTTCTATGAAGGGTAGAAATGACATGAAAAGTTTTGACTTGAATGGATGTTTTTGTAGAAAATAGGAAATAATTTTTACATGAAATTAAACTGAAAAGAGGAAACAAAATTAAAACAAATTTATTCTGAAATAAACTTTCTGATAAAATAATTCTATCTCCTTTATAAGTGATATAGAATGTTCATTTTAATATTAGAAATTGATTTAGTGCATTTGGTTACCAAGGCTTGTATTTTTTATAATGTGCAGACTTATTTCTGACAATCTTCAGTGGATATTTTCGTAATTTATTTTGAGATATGTTTGTCATAGGGATTCGCATTCATTTCAAATTTTAAGTTTTTAATCATTTAGAATTTAGTTAAGACCATTGATTGCATTTGGATTTGAACATGCATTAAGCATCATTCCCTTGTTGGCATAATTCAAAATTGCATAAGGGCGCTTGGCTGGCTCAGTTGGTGGAGTGTGCGACTCTTGATCTCTGGACCATGAGTTCAAGTTCTATTATAGAGCCTACTTAAAAAATAAATAAAAGTAAAAAGAAAAGTTAGATAAAATTACTCCTTAGGGCAATATCATATTTATAATTGAGCTTTACCGAGGACAAGCTGTGTTTCAGTTTTATCATAAATATATTTTATTCTTGGTAATATTTGGAGGAAAAAATACCATAAGTAGGCTTGTGCCTGTGCTTTCCGTTTACAGTGGTTCTTAAAAATCTATATTAACTTTTAAATTTGCACTTGTAGCCCTGATAATCTGGACCATACAGAGAATGCAGCTTCTGGAAGTGGACCACCAGCTAGGGGTCGCTCAGCAGTAACAAGAAGGCACAAGTTTGATTTAGCTGCTCGCACATTGCTAGCAAGAGCAGGTAATTCTATGTTTCACATCCTTCTGTTGGTAAAAGTCATATAGTTTATTTATATTTTAAAGTCAGTGTGAAAGCAGCATTAAAGAAGATGAACTAATGATACTAAGTACTCAGCTCCACATTACCAGAGCAGCTATTTGCAGTTTTCTTCCTCTTAACATAATTTTGCATTGAAATCACAGCATACATTCATAGATTTATTTTTAAGCTCTCTCCGGGCACAGAAGTCTGTACTGGTTACTTGTAGATATTGAGGTATTTCATAAATGCTCTCTCTTTCCTCAAGCTATTTATACTTTAAGAAGTGAAGATGTATGTTTAAAATGTAACATTAATAGTAAGAAGGAGCTAAAATGAGCACTGTGCTACAGTAGGCACTGGCTTTTCTGATGTACTCTGTGGACCTTAGGACAAAACTACTAGGTAGGGCCCTAGATAAGCAAAAGTAAATTTCATTGTTACATTAGTAAATACTTCCAGGATTAATATGTGAAGTGTAATTTATAGGGAACATATTTTCTAAGCTAAAAACTAGGATGTGTGATTTGTCAAAATAGCATTTGATCTTTCAACTATTAAATAATTTTTTAATAATTTATAGTAATAGTGAGAAGTTGAGACTGAACTAGAAAATATAGGATATGTACTTAATATATAATGACTCATTTTTTAAAATAACCCTAAAAGAATAATAACAGCTCACATTTATTGAGTGTTTTTCTATTACATTATGAAGTATTTTACATGGATTATTTTATTTAAACCTATTAACAGTCCTGTGAAGTATGAGTGCTATTACCCCAGTTTATAGAAGAAACATATATGATAGGTAAAATTTTATGTTTATGGTCTGGAATCCAGGCAGTTAAAAACTGGCGAAATATTCAGAATTACTTTATACATGCAAATAAAATGCCTTTTTTGTTTTGTTCTGAGCGGGGTTATACCGCTCTGTGCAGGCCCACAGGAATCAAAGTCGGAGAGAAGGAATATCTTTGCAGCAAGACCCAGGGGCTTTGTATGACTTTAATTTAGATGAGGAATTGGAAATTGATCTTGATGATGAAGCAATGGAAGCTATGTTTGGACAAGACCTGACCAGTGACAATGATATTCTGGGAATGTGGATCCCAGAGGTACTGGATTGGCCTACCTGGGTGTGTGTGATTGCAGCGGGGGCTGCTCTGACTTACTTTCCTGCCCTCCTGTTCGTACAGCTTACTAATAACAGCCTTGCCTAGAGTTGTAACACTCTGAAAACTCTTAGGCCTCATCCTAAAATTTGGGGCTCTAACGCTTAAGGTTATTTTGATACCTGCAAACTAATAAGAAAGAGTCTCTCTTGCTTTCTCTGTACAATATGATTGCTTCTCTCCCCAGACTAGATGAATAGAGCCATATTGTATTAATATTTGATTGTAGTGTCAAAGATAGATTACAAAACTGGCATCAGCTCCTAGTCAGCTCTGCTGGGTATATGACATGGCTACTGTGCTCACCTTGCTATCTGAATGCATGCTCTTCTCTTTCATAGGTTCTATTTAATCACTGTAGTGCCTTATTCTAAGAACCAGTGCTACCTAGGTCTTGTAACCATGTCCATCCAGGGGCAGGGCACATGGGTTTGTATGTTTTCATTGTTTAGCATTATGCTTTTGTAGCGGGAAGCATGAAAATTTGACAGGTCTGAATCCTACAGAAAAGAGCATATCCTATATTAAGTTAATAAGATAAATGAATCTTAATGACTTCTTAGAAATTCAGATAATAGATGTGCATGTTATGACCAGATGAAAAATAGTTTTATTAGAGGAATTTTTAAAAAGTCATCTGAGATAGCGCTGTCATTTTCATTAACTCTTCTCAGTAGGATAGTGAGTTACTTTTATTATAACTTACTAGATTGAGAAAGAACAAAGAACACCTTCAAAATTCTGTGATCTAAATTCTGATTTGAAAGAAATTTAACATTAATGAACATCCTACAAATGTTCCAACATGTTTAAGCAGTTATTAATGTAACATATATCTATTTACCTCTTCTTAATTTTATGTTAAATTGACTAATGATTTGATATTAAATTTTGTGCAGCATGTTTGTGAGTCTGAAGACAGGGAAGAAGTGGTGGTGTGTGAACTCTGTGAGTGCAGTGTCGTCAGCTTCAACCAGCACATGAAGAGAAATCACCCAGGCTGTGGGCGCAGTGCAAACCGCCAGGGCTATCGCAGCAACGGCTCCTATGTGGATGGCTGGTTCGGTGGTGAATGTGGGAGTGGAAATCCATACTACCTGCTTTGCGGCAGCTGCAGAGAAAAGTACTTAGCCCTGAAGACCAAATCCAAGACGACAAGTTCTGAAAGGTACCTTGAAATTAATGTAGCTATCCAAACCCTCTGAATGAAGAGTATAAAGTATCTCTCATCAAGACCTGGGAATTAAAGCTTTTTTTAATGTAAAGAGTTCACTTAACCTTTCCCTAAGTCCTCTGATTGCTGAATTGGGGGCAGGGAGGATGAAGGAGGTTGAGGAACTCATGTTTTACCAGAGCTGGGAGCCTGTAGTCCAGGAATAGTGGCATGGAAGCAGGTTTTTCACTAGAGTTTGACTATATTAACCTTCAACTTGTTGGCAGGTTCTAAGACAGGACTCTTGCCTTAACCTTCAAGAGGCTTATGGTCAGTTTTTTTCATTATGTTTTTCACCCTGTTTTTGTTTGACATCTTAATGAAGATCTTTTTGCTGATAAAAAATAGACTGTTTAGATTAAATGAGCTTCTGTGAAAATATTACTTCTTTATATCCTTGAATAGCAATTAATCTGCAGTGAGTAGGGTTTTTGCCCTTATTGTCAACTATTAAAATCTTTAAGGTGGTCTGGACTAGAGTTGTTGTAGGTGAGCCAGAAAACCTCCCCAGTAATTTGGTAAAATGGTCATTGATTTTTTAAGCATGTGTGTACCTACATACCAGTAGTTTTTCTTAGCCTATAACATGAAGCACTTCATTTTGTGTTGCTTTATTAATGACCTTTAAAAATGTTCTAATGACTTAATTTGCATTTTTGGGTACTAACTGTTTTGTGTAAAAATACAATGTTCTTCATGTTTGGTGCAGGTACAAAGGACAAGCTCCAGATCTAATTGGCAAGCAGGACAGTGTGTATGAAGGTAGTTGTTTTGAGAGCTTTTTTATTTTACATGTATTTTTATATATACCTTCTGCTTAACATCTGTTACTAAAATTTACTTTTACGTGTATGTGTTGGTATTTAAGTACATGTTAACTTGAAACTTCCTCTAAAAACCTCAAGGTAGTTTGAAAGCAACAGCCCTAGTTTTAAAAATCAAAGGAAAAGGATCTGGGTTGAAATACTAGCTTTACCACAGAGTATTAATTTCTGCATGGCATTTATTTTTTTCAAAGTAGGGAAGTATGGAGTACCTTTTGAATTTCTCTCCTAATTGAGGAAAGTAAAAAGTAAAAAACTGATGACAGCATTAATTTATCTGGTGCATTCGTTTGCTTGAAATAACTGATTCTCTAATGATTATGGATAGGATTAAGAACTCTTTGTTGACCCCATAACAATAGCTTTTATAAGTTGAGACCTTCATTACCAGCTGTAACGTTTGCTGTTGCTAAACCCACTAAAAAGTGGGTTTAACTGCTCAGACTCCCTTTTCCTTAGACTCTATGTCTCAGGAATGCAGTTTGGTTGGGTCACCAGGAGATGGTGCCATAGTTCACTTTGTGGGGACTGGGCTTTCAGTCCATCTGCATTTTAGACGTATCTCACAGTAACTTGCCAGCAGAGTTAACATCATGTTTATAGTCACATACCATACATTGATTTATTTCAATTCCAGAAGACTGGGACATGTTAGATGTTGATGAAGATGAAAAGCTAACAGGTGAAGAGGAATTTGAATTACTTGCTGGACCACTTGGTTTAAACGACCGACGCATTGTACCAGAACCAGTTCAGTTCCCCGACAGTGATCCCTTGGGAGCATCGGTAGCAATGGTAACAGCTACCAACAGTATGGAAGAGACTCTGATGCAAATAGGTAAACTGAGATGCTAATTGGTGTTGATTTTATAGAGTCTGTATTAATTTGTTTCTTAGATTAGATAAATATTAATACAACATTCAGTTCCACCCCATCAAGTATCTTTAGCCAGTTGTTTGAACATTTTGAAGATATAATGTAATATTTTTCATTTTTTGTTTTTATGAAATACTGATGTGAGAAAAAATTTATAAAGTATGAGTAGGATTTTTTTTTAAATAAGGGGAATCCTGGAACTAAAACAATTTTGCAGTCTTTTTTTTATTTGCTTAAAAGGGTATGGGTAACTTTGCTGTTGGGAATACAAAATAAAGAATTAGTATTGGTGACTCAGCCCTTTCTGTGTACTTAAAGCATATTTTAAAACTATATCTTTTCTATATCCGGTAATATCAGTAGAAATAATACATGAGCAAAATAAATAAAACCAAAAAAATTTAAGAAACATATATAATAGATTATTGCCTTAGAACTATCTCTTTCTCCCAAGGAATTTTCTGTGTAACAAAGTCCAAATGAACAAAACACATTGGGTTGTTGTGTTTCCTTGCAGCCCAGAATATAGATAGAATGGGAAAATTTTTCAGTGCTCTGGATATATTTTTCAGGTTGCCATGGCTCTGTAGAAAAGAGTTCCTCTGGAAGAATAACACTCGGCGAGCAGGCCGCTGCCTTAGCAAACCCTCACGACCGGGTGGTGGCTTTAAGGAGAGTGACTGCTGCTGCTCAGGTTCTTCTGGCAAGAACCATGGTAATGAGAGCGCTGTCTCTCCTCTCAGTCAGGTAAGAATTATCTTGTGTCAGATGATGCTAAGTTAGTTCCTGGTATATATTAGACATGAGTCTAGTATTGTTTGGGAGGGTGAGATAGAATTTTCTTTTTTAATTTTTTTAAATTTTTATTATTAAGAGACAGAGAACATGAGCGTGGGAGGGGCAGAGAGAAGGGGAGACACAGAATTTGAAGTAGGCTCCAGGCTCTTAGCTGTCAGCATGGCGCCCGATGTGTGGCTCGAACTCACAAACCGTGAGACCATGACCTGAGCCGAAGTCGGATGCTTAACCGACTGAGCCAACCAGGTGCCCCGAGATAGAATTTTTAGAGCCTTGAGTATCTACTGTCAAATGAAAGAGGTTAGACAGTTATCATTGTTATTCATTCATTCAGTTGGTAAATACTTAGCTCTTTTTAGGTAGAAATTAACACTATTATAGTAGCTGAGTAAACTGCAAACATTTTTAATTTTATTATCTGAAATGAGAAACTAAAGCTTTCAATACATTTGATGCAGGATAAAATTAAAAGGTTGAATGAATTTTCTGCAAAATTCACCCAACTGTGTAGCTATTTCAACCTGCAGATTCCATCATGGAGACTCCTGCCATGTTCATGCTGTGGAATGTAATATTAAAAAAGGAAGAGAGCCAAGAATACCTAAAAGACGTCCATTTAAGAAATGGTTAAGCAGAGGTATATAAAAGTAAATCAGTGAAGACAGAAGGATCCTAAGATAAAAATGCAAAAATAGATGAGACCCTGATACTGGATAGTGGAGGAGAACAGAGTTTAGAAACTGACGCATATACATAGATGAACACTGATTTATGGTTTGATTTATGATAGTGCTTATACTGCAGAACAATGAGGAAAGCATGTCTCTTCAATAACTTGGGCTAGGTCATATGGTTTATTCAATAGGAAAAAGTGAGTTTTGGCCCCAGCCTCACGCCATATAAGACAAATATTTCCAAATGGCTCTTAGATCTAAATGTGAAAGATAAATCACTAATTTCTATAAGGTAGGAAGAATTTATTCTTGGTCTTGGGATAGGCAAAGGTTTCTTAAGTGAGTCACAAAAAGCATTTCATCATCAAGAAAAAGATTGATAAATTGAACTACATTAAAAAAGAACTTCTCTCTTCAGCAAAACTCATAAAGTAAAAAGTCAGAAAGTAAAATGAGCCACTTAATGGCAAAAGATATGAACAATGCATGTAACCAATAGAATATTTAAAGAATTCATATAAATCCATGAGAAAAAGAGACAACCCATAGGAAAAGTGGGCAAAATGCGAAATAATATAACAGGATCTCTAAAAGGTCAGTGAACATGGAAAATGAGTTGTTCAACCTCATTAGTCTTCAGAGAAATGAAAATGGAAATCCAATGAGATATAAATACACACCTATTAGAGTGGCTAAAATGGAAAAGACTGGGGAGAAAATGTGAGCAGGAGGATGTGGAACACCTAGAACTCGCACACACTGCCAGTAAGGAAGTGAATTGGTACAGCTACTTTGGAAAACTATTCCATAGTACCAACCAAAGGTGAATATTAACATAGTCTGTGACCTAGAAAGCTACTTCTGGGTATATATTCAAGAAATGCTTCTATATGGGCACCTGAAGACATAAGCAAGAACTTCATGGCACTGCTGTTTATATTAGCCCCATGCTGGAAACCACCTAATTGTCATCTGTATGGAGAAATGAATTATGGTAGATTTTATTAATATGTCCATGAAAATGAGTATCTACTGCTATAATGCAACAACATGGATGAGTCTTAGACACAAAAGGTTATGGACTTTATTTTATTTATATAAAGTTTAAAACAGGCAAAACTGCTGTATGACTTGAAAAGTCAGTGGTATTAGTTACTTTTGAGGGCCTAGTGAGTGAGAAGGACTCCAGCAGGCTTCTGAGATGTTGGTTATATTCTGTTTCTTGATCTGGGAAATGATTACATGGGATTGTCCTGTTTGTGAAAACTCAGAATTTGTGAACTTTCTTGTATATTATACTTTGGTAATTCAGTTATACTTCATGTTTATTAAATTAAGATGTTAAAATTTTAAGTTTCCAGCTTAATATTTTTTGACTTGTCTTAGGATACATATGACTAGTGATATTGCAACTTGACTTTTATTTTAGTTATTGGTACTTTAGATGATATGTGGGGCTCCAAATGGTCCCTTCAGAAATCTGTTTTCTTTATCCATCTGAAGTGTTTTTCTTTCCTGGCAGTGGTTCCAGTTGTAGCCTGGCTGCTGGCCTTGAATCTCTGGGGCTTACAGATATCCGAACACTGGTTCGATTAATGTGCTTGGCCGCAGCTGGGAGAGCTGGCCTCTCCACCAGCCCTTCTGCCATGGCAAGCACCTCGGAACGCTCACGAGGTGGGCACAGCAAGGCCAGTAAGCCCATCTCTTGCCTGGCCTATCTGAGCACAGCAGTGGGATGTCTGGCATCAAACACTCCTAGTGCTGCCAAACTCCTGGTGCAGTTGTGTACACAAGTAAGCTACTTTTCAGTGCTTTTCTTGCATTGTTTATTTCTGACCAATTCTTAAAAAACCTTTGTGGTGCAATCTTTTTATTCCAAAATTATATGTAAAAATTAAACCTGTTTGTTCCAATTGCCTCTTCAGAACTTGATTTCTGCTGCAACAGGTGTAAATTTAACCACGGTCGATGATCCAATTCAGCGAAAATTTCTACCCAGCTTTCTCCGAGGAATTGCTGAAGAGAATAAGCTTGTAACCTCCCCAAACTTTGTTGTAACTCAGGCCCTTGTGGCATTACTAGCAGACAAGGGGGCCAAACTGAGACCTAACTATGATAAGTCTGAAGTTGAAAAGAAAGGTAAGTTTCATACCATTTACCATTTTAAATATACAGTCTTAAAATCAATTTGATATGTGGTTTTTAAAACGTGTTTTAGAGTTGTTGTAAGTGATAAATAACATAGCATCATGTATATTTCTTAAGTTCAGATCATAAAAAAAGTACGTGGATCCACTTTCATTGTGCATGGAAATAGATACTAGAAAATGTACCAAATTAATCTTTGTTTGATTATTCTATTAGATTATGGTTTGAGTCACAATAGATAATAATCTTGGTTAGGTGTCCTTAATAAAATTTATGTAAAACTAGTGTTACTTTTTTCTTTGTCATAAGATGGTAACAGTTTGAAGGGACTCCTTAATCACTGTTGTCTACCCTTCTCTTCATCAGGACCATTTGGCCAACATAGATGGGCTTTTGGATCTATCAGCCCAGCCCCTTGACTAACTGTTAAGATCACTTTTGAGCAGCAAAAGCCAAACTCTTACTCTTTAAGGCATGCTGTCTCTGGCCTGGCTTTGAAATTATTTCTGATGCATTCTCAGTCTGTGTGTATTTAGAGCAAAAACTATTGATGTATATAAATGTATATTTGCAGTGAATCAGATTTATTAGAGATTGTGATATAATTGATGACTATTAATGATTTATACCTTGTATGCGTATCTTAGTGAAATGATTATTCACAAAAGCGCTAATTCTTAAAAGATATGGGTTAACCCATTGTTTTTTTGTTTACCACCACCAGCTCTTACCTGGGCATCATTTCATTGTTTTGTTTAAGCAGGTTTAACTGCCCAATTGTATGCCCATCCTTCCTATGATCCTTCTGCTGTAGGCCCTCTGGAGCTGGCTAATGCCCTGGCAGCCTGCTGCCTCTCCTCCAGGCTGTCCTCACAGCATAGGCAATGGGCTGCTCAACAGCTTGTGCGCACTCTTGCTGCACATGACCGCGACAACCAAACTACTCCTCAAACACTCGCTGATATGGGAGGAGATCTCAGGAAATGCTCCTTTATCAAGTTGGAGGCTCATCAAAACAGAGTATGTATTTTGAGCCCTAAGTGTGTTTATCACCTTATGTAAGATAAAATAGTTTCTGCCCTTCTCTGAGAGCTCAAAGTTTAGATCTTAGTGCCTCTCTCTCTCTGCCTCGTGCACACACACAATTACCAGTATTTTGTCTACTAGTTACCAGCTTTCCTTTCTCTGTATGTTGGGTTGACATCATGGTGTACAAATAGAAAAATCAGTTGGGGGAATGAGAGAGGAATTACCTCACAAAAGATGAGGGCTTATATATGCAAGAGGAAAAGAAAGTGTCCTCACTATGTTAATTAAACTTACCAGACCCCTGAGCACTGACAAGGGCAGTTTAAGAAATGAAGACTGACTTCCATTATTACCAATTTAAAAGTCACTTCTTAGTCTGTGTTGTTTATTTTGTAGAACATACGTTGAAATACTTACACTTTATTGAATTCAATAAACATGTTTAGTAAAGATTCTAACATGTCTCCAATAACTCAAATGAGTTTGGGCATAGTACTTTAAAGCCATACAAATAGATGTATGTCTACAAGCCAATTAGGAAAGAGTGAGACCATGTATATTAATCATTTGAATCAAAACTTACTCAAAATTGTTGGACTTTGTCAGAATGAAACCTTGCCATTGTTGCCATTTGCAACAACATGGCTGGAACTAGAGAGTATAATGCCAAGTGAAACAAATTAGAGAAGGATAAATACCATGATTACACTTACATGTGGAATTTAAGAAACAAGTCAAAGGAATAAAAGAGACAAGCCAAAGAATGGGCTCTTAACTCTATAGAGAATAGAAGGTTACCAGATGGGAGGTGGGTGGGAGCATGAGTGAAATAGGTGAAGGGGATTAAGAATTAAGAGTACACTAATAATGATGAGCACCGAGTAATGTATAGAATTGTTGAATCACTATATTGTGCACCTGAAATTAATATAACACAGTATGTTAACTATATTAGAATTAAAATTAAAAACTTAATAAAAAAATTGTTGAACTTTTTCAACTTTTCTAGGTGATGACTTGTGTTTGGTGTAATAAAAAAGGACTTTTGGCTACAAGTGGCAATGATGGTACCATCCGGGTATGGAATGTTACTAAGAAGCAATATTCACTGCAACAAACCTGTGTGTTCAACAGATTGTGAGTGCTAACATCAACTCTCATGTGCAACATTTAAAATAAGAGAATCCTAAACATGCTTCATCTTGGTTGTGTTAACATTGTCATTAAAAGTTTTTACAGTTTTTTATTTTTTTCTTATTTTTATTTTATTTTTTAGAGAGAGAGCGCAAGAGCCAGGGCCAGGGAGGGGGCAGAGGGAGAGAAAGAGAGAATCTTTTTTTTTTAATGTTTATTTATTTTTGAGAAAGAGAGGGAGACAGAGAACAAGCCAGGGGAGGGGCAGAGAGAGAGAGAGAGGGAGACACAGAATCCGAAGCAGGCTCCAGGCTCTGAGGTGTCAGCACAGAGCCCGACGCGGGGCTCGAACCCACGAACAAGATCATGATCTGAGCCAAAGTCAGATGCTCAACCGACTGAGCCACCCAGGTGCCCCGATTAAGTTTATTTATTTTGAGAGCAGGGAAGGAGAGAGAGAGGGAGAGAAAGAGAATCCCAAGCAGGCTTCGCACTGTCAGCGGTGAGCCCAATGTGGGGCGTGATCCCATGAACTGTGAGATCATGACCTGAGCTGAAATCAAGAGTCAGACACTTAACCAGCTGAGTCCCCCAGGTGCCCCTGAGAGAGAGGATCTTAAGCAGGCTCCACACTTAGCGCAGAGCCCAATGCAGGGTTCAGTCCCACAACCATGGGATCATGACTTGAGCTGAAATCAAGTGTCGGATGCTCAACCAACTGAGCCACCCAGGCCCCCTACAATTTTTCTTTCAGAATAGTCTTACTAGATCTCCAGGGTGTGTTTTAAATTTCCAAGATAGTAATTAAGAAAATAAAAATTTTAACAGTATCTTGACTTATTCAGAATTAAATCAAGGCCTACTGTGCAAGCCTTATAAATGTTAAATTCTGTAAAACAATAGGCTAATATTCTATCATTCTTTAAGGATGATTTAGGAATTAGTGATATTTCTTCTGTAGCAGAATGTAACAGCCTTTAGTTTTATAGCCAGCATAGGTATTTCTTTTCTGAGAGCTTCCCCTAGAGATTAGGCAAATAAGAATCACTGTGCTCTGAATAGTAACTGTGCTCAGGTATACAACCCATACAGGATCAGAATGTGTTTATTGACAAATTATCTACTACAGTAATTGGGTAATCTGAGCATCACTCTTCTATAATTCTACATTTTTCACACCATGACAAACACTAGCAAATATGGGATTGTCAAATACTTCTAGCCCAGCTTTTGGAATGAAGAATCTGTATTATTTACTCTAGTCCATATGAAACCTTTATTTTAAGATTTGGGATTTTATATATTTTTGGATGATGAGGATTAGAATTCCATATGTGTCTTTTATATTTTAGAGAAGGAGATGCTGAGGAAAGCCTGGGGTCACCCAGTGATCCAAGTTTCTCACCTGTTTCCTGGAGTATCAGTGGCAAATATCTAGCTGGGGCCTTGGAAAAGATGGTGAATATTTGGCAAGTTAATGGTAAGAGTCATGCCAGTACTAGCAAATTACTGAAGGTACTTTTTAAGCCTTTTTCTTAGCATTCTGAGTCTAAACAGCGGCTTCCTTTCACCTTGAAACTCACACTCCGTTCATCAGCTGTGTAGATGTGTGCATATTATAGTTTAAATTCAAGAGGAATTGCTCATTTTCTGGCTTTTCTTTCTAGGAGTTTTGACTAACCTGGTAGTTGTAAACTAAAAATACTTTTCACATACTTCTACATACTACTATAAGTGTTTAGAATAGGATTTGAGCTATGAATTTTCAGTGATGCATTCTTTGAATCACTTGAAATATTTCTATTTTGTCCAATTCACAGGTACAAACTTGTCAATTTTAGTAATATTGTCTCTGGAAAGTAATTATTACTGTAATCTTAGGTTTATCCATAATTTTGTTCATTTGCTTTCGTATATTTGAAGAAAGGCTGTTCTGTTTCACATATTTGAAGGAAAAGCTACTTAACTCTAGGGAAACTTCTTACGTTAATAATTTTCAGTAATTATTAGGAAAGGACTTAAGTGTTTGACATTTCTACACTGAATATTTTCCTTTACTCCTTTTTTTTTAAGTTTTTTTTTTTTTTTTAATTTTTAAGAGAGAGAATATGAGCAGGGGAAGGGAACAGAGGATTGGAAGTGGGCTGCACGCTGACAGCAGTGAGACTGATATGGGGCTCAAGAACCATGAGATCATGACCTGAGCCGAAGTCTAATGCTCAACCAACTGAGCCACCTAGGCGCCCTTCCTTTACCTTCTTTAATAAAGCTATCATTTTGGGGCATTTAGATGGCTCAGTCAGTTAAGCGTCCGACTTCAGCTCAGGTCATGATTGCGCGGTTCATGGGTTTGAGCTCCATATTGGGCTCTGTGCTGACAGCTCAGAGTCTGGAGCCTGCTTTGGATTCTGTGTCTCCCTCTTTCTCTGCCCTTCCTCCACTCACACTCTATCACAATTTTCTCTTTGAAAAAGTTTTAAATAAACTTTAAAATAAATAAATAAAGCTATCACTTTTGTCCCATTAGTAGTTACAGGAAAGTCTATGAATTTGATAATCATATGTAGTACATCAATGAAGGATCCTGCTTTATAATTATATTCATGAGTAGGCTGTTATGAAATTGAGGACTGCCTTGAGTGAATATTAGAATAAAGTAATGTTTCTTTTTGTATTATTGTTTTTAAGAATTGAGTAGTTAACATTTTCTCTCTCTTTAGGAGGAAAAGGATTAGTAGATATTCAGCCTCATTGGGTATCTGCCCTGGCTTGGCCAGAGGAGGGTCCAGCTACAGCCTGGTCAGGAGAGTCTCCAGAATTATTGTTGGTGGGACGGATGGATGGCTCTCTAGGACTGATAGAAGTTGTTGATGTGTCCACCATGCACCGTCGAGAACTGGAGCATTGCTATCGAAAGGATGGTAAATGACTAGACTTGAGTCTAATTAAGAGTATTCCCCCCAAGCAAAAAACTTAGTTTTTTGGCACTTGCATTTAAAAATGCAGAGTTAATACTACTTTTGGCTTTGTTTTCTAAATTGTCCAGTTGGTATTTCATTTTAGCTAGTTACTATGTTAAAAAATATTTCTCTCCCAACACCTACCACACATCTCTGCCAACATGAGATCTAATAGTATTATATTAGTCATTCATCCTTTGTGTAAGTGTTTGAAACTTAAGTGGGGCTGCCAATCTCCCTTGAAAGTTAGGAATGTCCAAGAGACAAAAATTACAATCATTGGTAGAGATGAAATTGTTAACAAATGAAATTGAGGAAATGGAAGGAGGAGGAGGAGGGAAGTTCCTGGTACCACAAGAGATAGTAGGAAGTCTCCTTTCGTTTATTTTCTCACTGTGTTCTCTTTGGACGCACAGACCTCTTACTACATGGTTTTGTTAGTTGTTTGGGGGAGTGGAGTATTTTTCACAGATCACAGTCCCAGAATAGAACAAGTGTTTTTTAAATTTAGGGTTTTTTTAAAATAGGTAACACCTTCATGGGGTTCAAAAATTTTAAAGTTTAAAAAGATAGGCAATGAAAAGTTTTTTTCCCATCCACTCAGTTCCCATGTCCCTGTTCTACTCCCACGGATAAATACTGTTTCTTCTCTTGTACTTTTACAGGGTTATGTGTACTTAAAGAAGCAAATATGCATATAGATTATTAGAACATGTTTGGTAAAATATAGAAACACACTGAGTAGGGAATATTAAACAAGCAAAAGAAGGGACAGATAATTTTCTTTCTATGATGGGTTATTTCATTTCTCAGTTTTCTGGTAGATTCTGGTCTATAAGGAAGGAACCTGGTACATTGACTTGGATTCAGCAAGGGAATTTAACTTTTCAATAAGCACCTGAAAAGAATGAAAGGTTAAAAATGAGGTAGTCCTTGTGCTTGCTTCGGCAGCACATATACTAAAAATGAGGTAGTCCTTGTCACTTATAAATAATAGTTTTAAAGTTACACATAATACCTGCTCTCAGCCTACCTTTTATCTAATAAATGCATCAAAGAGGTGTTTGGAAATTTACTTGGAGTGGTTGTGGCAGCGTATGATTGTTGGAAAAATCTGTCTTTTAAGTTAGACAATGAAAGATGAGTCTCTTATATTTAAAAAAAAATTTGTTTTATTTTTATGTCAGTGTCTGTAACTTGCATTGCTTGGTTCAGTGAAGACAGACCATTTGCAGTAGGATATTTTGATGGAAAATTGTTAATGGGAACAAAGGAACCACTTGAGAAAGGAGGCATTGTTCTAATTGATGCACATAAGGTAAAACATCTTTTCCAGATGGTTACTTTTTCTTGTTTTTTTACTATAGTGTTGCTCGATACTAGTTTTCTTAAACTTTTTTAACATCATTCACTTATGATTTAATATTCTGTTGTTATACAGTCTTTGGACCATGTATATACATGGAAAAGGCTGTGTAAGAAAGCCATCAAGCCAAGAAAGAAGTAAAACCAAAACAGTGAAATAGGAGCACCCTTAGAACACCCCCTGTCAAATGCTAGAATTTCCATCTATGAAGAATGATTCTTTTACCTTAAAAAGAGGTTGCTAGTTCTGATGCTTACATGGCCATCTAGGCAAGTAACATAAGTGCATGAAGCCAGGAGTTGGAAAGTGTGAATGTCAGAAGAACACAATGATGACAACCATATAAACACTCAATATGTCTTAGATTCTCAAAATATTTGCTATTTTTGTATGAAGGATGCTTTTTTTTCTTGTTTCTTTTTCATATTCTAATGATTACAGGTCAATAAAAATAATTCTTAAAAATGCTAATGAAAAATAAATATTCCTCCTGAATCAGAATTTCATCATTCATTCATTAAACTAACATTTACTGAGCTTTGACTGCAGCAGGTGTATATAATGCAGGTTATATTAAAGGGTGTTAGTCTAGTCATTGGGAATGATATGACAGTATCTCATTTGCATAAAATGTTGATTTCAAACTAATTGAGTAATGGAAGTATAGGTCATAAATTACTAAGTTTAAATATCTGTGAAGGAAGCTTACTATCATTTTTTTTTCTCTCCCTATCATTTTAAGGATACTCTTGTTAGTATGAAGTGGGACCCAACAGGTCATATTCTTATGACATGTGCCAAAGAAGAAAATGTGAAACTCTGGGGGCCTATATCAGGATGCTGGCGCTGTCTACATTCACTCTGCCATCCATCTATTGTAAATGGCATCGCTTGGTGCAGCCTCCCAGGAAAAGGATCCAAATTACATTTACTGATGGCTACGTATGTTACAAATTTGTGTGTGTGTGTGTGTGTATCTTAATATTTATATTCTTATGGACTGTTACTTGCAGTAAATATGGCTTTTCAGTGGTCTTAAACAGTTTATTGCCTGTTACTATTCTTATAATGTATGATCCCATAAGATTACCTTAGAGAAATAAGGAAAATGTGGAACTTGGAATGCAGGCTCCTGGTGTGCTGTTATTAGAATATTGATTCTATTTGTAATTCTTATAAAAGATTATAGCATATACCTATTAAAATAATTTTAAAAATAATATTGTAGCAGTTTTATCAGGTCTTAAATTGATTGCTCTTTGAAAGCATATTTACTTCTGCGTATTGAAGTGTTTTGGTTTTATGTGATTAATTTTTAAGTGGCTGTCAGAATGGCTTAGTATGTGTTTGGCGTATTCCGCAAGATACCACACAAACCAGTGTGACTAGTTCAGAAGGATGGTGGGACCAGGAGTCAAATTGCCAGGTAAATGTTCTGGTGTTTTTGAAGACCTTATCTGAAACCAAAGATAGTATGTGTTATCAAAGTAATCCTCCTTTGATTACTGAGATACTCACTGCTCAGTATCTTAAAGGGCAAGATCCATTAGGGAAACCTGAATAATTGTCATACTTGTGTGTTTTCTGAATTGGCCTTATTTTTTATGTCAGGACAGCATGATTGCTTGTTAAAGCGAGATACTCAAGATATATTGAGTGGCGATCATTTATAGTAATGGATATATTTGGTAGTACAGATAGAGAAGTCTTAAGTCTTTAGTAGAGTGAAATAGGAACACCACAGGAGCACCCCTGTCCAAAGTATCTCCTACTGATACCAAAATTCCACTTGTGAAGAGCAATTTCTTAAACTTAAAAGGAGGTTACAGGGGGCACCTGGGTGGCTCAGTCGGTTAAGCGTCTGAATCTTGATTTCAGCTCAGGTCATGATTTCAGTTTGTGAGTTAAAGCCCTGCACTGGGCTCTGTGCTGACACAGATTGGTATTCACTCTCTTCCTTTCTTTCTGCCCCTCCCCACTCACATTCATTCTTTCCCAAAAATAAATAAACATTAAAAAATGATTTAAATAAAAAAGGAGTTTACAAATTCAGGTAGATGCTTATAGGGCCATCTAAACAGGCAACATAAACTCACAAAGCTGGGAGTTGGTGTGGAGAGGGTAAAAACAAAAAACCTAGAAGCACACATGCTTCCTATAAAGGATACAGTGGCAAGAGAGCAATCTGATTGCCAACATCTAGAAATGAGACTGTTGTTACCAGAATATCTTTTTTTCCTGATAGAAGCCAAAAACCCAGTTTTTTAAGTAAAATCTCCCAATATTAAACATTGGCACCTGACTTAAAATTCTTTAAAACACTTGGTGGCCAGTCATATGGCATCCCTGAGCTAACAGTTTGCACCTTCTGTTCCTCTCTCTTTTGTTCATGATACAAATACTCCTGGAAGAAATATACCTTATGTCCTAGCTGGATAAATAAGTACATCTGGTAATATACTCTGTCATAATTAGAAGGAAAAGGGAGCTTAAGAACAGGAAGAAAGGGGTGAAGAGGGAGAGGTAAATAGCTCACTAATGGGAGAAAAATATCATAGAAGTAGAAGTGGAAGGGGCTCCTGGGTGGCTCAGTCAGTTAAACGTCTGACTTCCGCTCAGCTCATGATCTTGCAATTGGTAAGTTCGAGGCCCAGATCGGGCTCTGTGCTGACAGCTCAGAGCCTGGAGCCTGCTTCGGATTCTGTGTCTCCCTCTCTCTCTCTGCCCCTCCCCTGCTTGCACTCTCTCTCTCTCTCAAAAATAAATAATAAACATTAAAAATTTTTAATAACAAAGAAATGCAAGTGGGAGTACTAAAAAGAAATCTGATTTTCTGTTTGTACTGGAGAGTAGCCCTTTGGACAGGCCTTACCTATCTCACTTCTAAAACGTCCAAGGCAGGGGCACCTGGGTGGCTCAGTTGTTTAAGCATCCGACTCTGATTCCAGCTCAGGTGATAATTTCACCATTTTTGGGTTTAAGCCCTGCATTGGGCTCCATGCTGACAGTGCGGAGCCTGCTTGGGATCCTCTCTCTCTGCCCTTCCACCTCTCTTTCTCTCTCACTCACCAAATAAATAAACTTAAAAAAATTAAACCATGCCAGGCAAACATGAAATTAGACACCATTTAACAGGCAGAACCATTGGCCAATAAAAAGAAGAACTTGTTTATATAGAACCAACATGTGCAATTCATGAATTTTAGGTGCAAAAAATGAAAATTACATAAAGCTAAATTTAAATAGCAGAAGTTAGGTTTCTTCTATCTCTGAGGGATAATGAACTTAGAGATGTAATTTCTGCCGGTTTGAAGAAAAGGAAATTCACGTAGAAGCGTGTCAAAAATATGAACTCAGCTTCAGAGGAGCCAACCGTGTTGTTATTTTATTATTTTCTCAAGCTGACCCAACTCAAGTTGTCCTTACCTCTTCCCCAGTTTTATACTGAAATATAAAATTTCCAGGAATGAATGATCAATCTTGAATCTATAAACTTGTTGCAATTCTGATATGTGCTAAAAATAAAAATTAATTGCAGGATGGATATAGGAAATCAGCTGGAGCCAAGTGTGTTTATCAGCTGCGGGGACACATCACCCCTGTCCGGACTGTTGCCTTTAGTTCTGATGGGCTGGCCCTTGTGTCTGGTGGACTAGGTGGGCTCATGAACATTTGGTCTTTAAGGGTAAGAGTATAGATGTTATTTTTATCTTAAGAAATATTTATATGTTAAGTTATATATGGTAAAAATTAACCCAACCAACCCTAGGAATATTTTGTGTACTAATACTTCGGGTACTGAAGAAACTCCTTTTCAGAATTCTCCCCCCTTTAATTTTTCTTACTGATATATTTTTAAAGTTATCTAGAAAAGGCCCCAGAAAATTGGGATAGTAGCTCTGTAATGAGATGTTACTAAATTTTGCTGGAGTATGTAGATTTTTTCTAAAACGTTTTTGTGAATGTGAAGTATAAATTTAAAATGTAAATAATGACTTGGGTTAAGTAATGCATACTGATATAACTACTTCTCATTTTAGGATGGCTCTGTCTTGCAAACTGTTGTGATAGGCTCTGGAGCTATTCAGACCACAGTATGGATTCCAGATGTTGGGGTAGCTGCTTGCTCAAATAGATCAAAGGTACTTTGAAAATTCTATAAAATCATAGGGGTAAGTCTGTAAGGTACCTTTGAAATCGTAGTCTAAGAGCCTACTTTACAGAGGAAAAAACTCATATCCAGAGGGATTATTACTTGCCTAAGATAATACAACTATTTTGTGACAGAAGGAAAACTAGAATCCAGGCCTCCTGATTTATAATCTAGTACTCTTCCTACTATACTCTAGATTTTGGCAAAAATGCTTAATTATCAAACAACTTAATTTCCGCTGGAAGTTATAAAGTGGATTTTTACTTTCTGCCATAACTTTTTGAGATAACACTAAATTGTCTCAAAAGTATTTTCTTTAAAAAGAAGGACCACAGGACCACCCCAAAGACATTTAACTCAAGTATACAAAATGTATCTTGGCTTTGAAGTTTAATATTCTAGTTTAAAAAAAATATGTATTGTATGTATATATACATATATATGTATACATGCATATCTATATATATACACACACACATATATATATACATATATACATACTAGCCCCGTGCTGTGAAGTAAGTCAGATAAGATATTATCTCCTGCAGTCTTGCCCTTCATACCCTTAATGAATAGAGCCAATGTGCTGCTTTGGTTTCTATTTTATACAGTTAAAGGATACTAAAATTGAGCTCTCAACCTGTATGAAAAGTAAAATATAGACTCAGAGCCAAGGCAACAGTGGCCTGTGTAGATAAATCATAGAGGCACAGTTAGAGCAGAGCTGCCTGTCCTGGAGATATGTCCCTCAGGAGACAGTACTCCTTCCTCTGGTACCCCTGTGGTCATGTTAGACTTTGGAAGTATAGTGGGTACCTTGTCCTACAAGTCCTATGAAATAGCAAAGAATTAATGTTGTCTCTTTAAGGAGAATCAGCAAAGCCAGGGTAGCTCACAGATTTTATGGTTATTATTCACTTATTTTTACTTAGACAAAATTTAGGATGCTTTGAAATTGGTAGGCATTAAAGGTACAGCATTAAATGCCCAAAAGGCAAACGTGTTTAACGGAATAACTGGAAGGATTTCAGATATGGATGGTAATAGAATGATCTTAAACAAATATATCATGTGGCATGATGTGTTTTCCAACAGGATGTTTTGGTTGTGAATTGTACAGCAGAATGGGCTGCCGCCAATCATGTTTTAGCAACCTG
The DNA here is from genome assembly GCA_028646485.1 of Cryptoprocta ferox. Classification (NCBI taxonomy): domain Eukaryota; kingdom Metazoa; phylum Chordata; class Mammalia; order Carnivora; family Eupleridae; genus Cryptoprocta; species Cryptoprocta ferox. The sequence goes on along the minus strand of CM053560.1, from coordinate 99,434,738 downwards.
TAGGACAGCACTGAAACAGCAGGGTGTTCTGGGATTAAATATGGCTCCCTGCATGAGAGCGTTTCTGGAGCGACTACCCATGATGCTTCAGGAGCAATATGCCTATGAAAAGGTAACTGATTACACTCACTGCTGCAGATCTACAGATGACTGCTGCTCCGCATTTGAATTGGCAGCTTTGAATTTGTTCCTTAAGAGCATAAGGTCTGAGGAAAATAATTGGGGCTATTTGGTAGAATCAAATAAAGTTAAGTCATGCCTAAAAACAGTTGTTAAGTAATCCTCAGCCTGCTTTTACTTTATTTTAGTGGGAGTAAAATTTTAAAATAACCCTCAAATTTGTATAGTGTTTGTATAATTTCTTTTCAGATTACTTATTCACTCCAAAACTTCCTAAAATACCTGTGTCTCAAAGTCTCATCTTTTCTGACCCATAAATCTACAAGGATTTACAGGAATTCTTGTACTATCTCTTGTAACTCTCTGTATATCTAAAATTAATTTTTGTTTTTATTTTTTTAAAGTTTTATTTAAATTCTAGTTGATATACAGAGTAATATTAGTTTCAGGTGTAAAAGAATAGTTAACTTAAAAAATAAAATTACAGGATTTCAGAATACAGTAGGTTAATCTTTTTGAAAGAGAGCATGTGTCAGCCAGGGAGGGTCAGAGGGAGAGAGAAAAATCTTAAGCAGGCTCCACGCCCAGTGTGGAGCCCCGGGCAGGGCTCGATCTCATGACCATGAGATCGTGACCTGAGCCGAAATCAAGAGTCAGACACTTAATGGACTGAGCCATCCAGGTGCCCCACCATAGGTTAATTTATAATAGTTGGTATGGACTCTTCAACTTCACATTCTCATATTTCCTCCTAGCCTCATGTGGTTTGTGGTGATCAGCTTGTTCATAGCCCCTACATGCAATGTCTGGCTTCCCTTGCTGTGGGACTGCATCTGGATCAGCTGTTATGTAGCCCTCCAGTGCCACCACACCACCAGAACTGCCTCCCGGACCCAGCGTCTTGGAATCCAAATGAGTGGGCCTGGTTAGAATGTTTCTCAACCACCATAAAAGCTGCTGAAGCCCTGACCAATGGAGCACAGTTTCCAGAATCTTTCACTGTTCCTGATCTAGAGCCTGTTCCAGAGGATGAACTTATATTCCTAATGGTAAGCATAATATTAGCTGCTGTTACATGCAGCTGAGATTGTATCATGGGTATTTAGCAAGTAGCAGACCTTCAGTAAGTGTTTCCTAGCTTGAATAGCTAGAAGAGTGCCCTTAGATAAACTTAAAATGTTTTGCTTTCAGATAGTCATTTGCAGTCTTGTGGCAGCCCTCTGTGGTGACAAAGATTGTTTATAAAAGAACTGTGAAACTGCTGTAAACTTGTTGGCTTTCAACAACATAGTCCCATATTTTCTTCCTTTTTTTTCATAGGTGCCACCTTTAGTATCTCATTTATACATATTTTAGCATCTTTTCCTGGGTCATCTTGTGAGATTTATTCCACATGAAGACTCTGAATTATTTGACACTTTAATCGTGTTTTAATCTCCATAAAGTAAGAATATAGAAGAGCATTCCAGTTGTCGTTTCTGTCGTTTCTAACTGAGAGGGTCTAGATATAGATAGAAACTGTGTTTTAGATAAAATGCCTGTGTAGATAGTGCAGGCCAGTGCTTGATCTAACAACCTATTTACTTAGTTAAGATTTATATATACAAACATTTGAATACATAAACATAGATACAGTCTAAAACTGTAAAGAAACAGTATAAAAGTATGAATTGAGGTAAATTATCAAAGTATAGATTATTTATAGATATAAAATATAATTCTAATTTAAGAAGTGTCCTTCTGAGCCTATTTGCCCCAGATTTGTCATTTTGTAGATGAGGAAATTGAAGCCTAGAAAGATGAAGTGACCTGTGACTCTTGCACATGACCTTGTGCCTGTTGGTGCTCAGAAAACATAAATGGTTAACTTTGAATCATCAATGTGTTAGTGACAGTGATAGTAATAGTAGATCGTAACACTGTTTATGATAAAGGAAAATATTAACATGCATAGTCAAATTTGGCGTGACTATAAAACTGCTCTTGATTTCTTACAGTATTACTAAGTTCTTTTATAGAAAGAAGACTTAGTTGTTAGTTAAGAAAAGATACATCTTGATTAAGCAAGATTCATCTTGATGTTTGCTCTTTCAGGATAACAGTAAATGGATAAATGGCATGGATGAACAAATTATGTCTTGGGCAACTTCCAGACCTGAGGTCAGTAAAGATAACTATATGGTGGTTCTCCGTAAATCTTCTGATTCTAAATCTGTGTTTGTTGGTGACCTGATGTCTCTCTTAGTGCCTGGCACATATTTATTTGAACGAATGGATGAGTCTAATTTTGAGATGATTGTGGTTTTCCAGGACTGGCACCTAGGAGGGAAATGTGATGTCTACCTGTGGGGTGCTGGCAGGCATGGACAGCTTGCAGAAGCTGGAAGAAATGTAATGGTACCTGCAGCAGCTCCCTCATTCTCACAGGCCCAGCAGGTAACTACAGGGTAAAGAAATGGAGATGAAAGTTAGGAACTAACAGTTCTGATTCCCTTGCTGTCAGATAAAGTTTATCCATTGTGTAATTTGTTGCGAGGAATAACTAAACAAAGTCACAACGTATAGCTTCCAAATAAAAGCTTTCTAGGGTTTTTATCAGTCTTTTTGTTAATTTTCTAAATTTTTCTTGCTTTCAAGTGCATCCGCATTAGGCCTTCCTTGTACATATTTATAGAAGTTAACATACTCTTAACTTTTGATTCTGTTTGGGGGCCATTAACTTACAGGGATCTTTAGCTAGATTTTATTAACACCCCTCTCCTCTTCTAATGATCATGGTACTATATTCCCAAACCCTTTCTCAGGCCACTTCTCTCTCTTCCATTCTTCTCTACCTTAGTGAGTCCCAGGATGCACCACTCTTTCTTGTGTATATCCCCTCAGGTTTCTGCTTCTTGATGATCTCTAGCCAGTCTTTAATATTTCCCCATCACCCTTTCTGCTTTCAATCTGTTTTGTTAATTTTATTATTTAAACTTTGCACAATTGGCTGAAATTCCTGTAGATAGCAGAGTTCTAAATGATTTTAAATAGTCCGATGAGCCTCATACATCTCTTTGTTAAGTAATCAGTTTTATAATAACCAAAGGCTTATAGGAACGCCATAGTTATTTCAACTCATCTCCTTTAGTGAAAGGGTAAAAGAATTAATAAAGGCATCCTAGGTATACATAGAATCATTTTAAGTGTTAAAGCTGTATAGTGACGGATAATATATTTCTGTGTTTTTATACTAGGTCATATGTGGTCAGAACTGTACCTTTGTAATCCAGGCTAATGGCACAGTGTTGGCTTGCGGGGAAGGAAGTTATGGCAGATTGGGGCAAGGAAATTCAGATGACCTTCATGTGCTAACAGTTATTTCAGCGTTACAAGGTAAAATTATTCTCAGTTAAAAGCTGGTCAGAAACTATGACCTAACCATAGGAATGTTTGCTTATGTTGGAACTCATATCAAACCTTTGCTGGATTAAAGTCATAATACGATTTTCAGTTATTTAGATTCTCATTTAGGGTGCACAGCCTGATTTCCGTGTTTTAAGCTGTTATTTTGCAAGCTGTTTTTCATGGCAGTGCTAGAATTCGATGACATAAGTAACTATGTTAAGACCCACTAAAGATTGTAAACAAATTCTTGTAAAATTGCAAAACTGTAATTAGGCAACTATTAATAGCACTAGTAATCATGCATGTGTTTCCTTAAGAGTAAAAATCATTTTATATGGATATGTGTCAGTCTACTAAAGACTCGTACAGGGCACCTCTGTCAGAGTTCTCTGACTTGGAAAAAGAATACCCCTGCAGGAGCCCCTGGCTTGTTCGTTAAGTCAACTTTTACTGACTCCAAAGCCTCCAAAGAGAGCAAAGAGGGTTTTTTAATTAAAAGCATACCAGTAATAATGAGTTGAGAACCAATTCCGAAATAGTTCTAAATTTTCTTCCTTGAGATCGAAGTGTAAAGAGCACAGCAGTGAGGATGGGAGGCTGGGGTTCCTAGCTGGAACTGCCATATCCTGCCTCTAGCACCTTGCACAAGCTATACTAGACCTCTTTGTGACTTGGTTTTACCTAGACTTGGTTTACCTATTTGTAAAAGCGGTGATGATAATATCCCTCATAGATTCTATGTGAAAATAGAGAAGAAGAGATAATTCAGGGAAAGCATTTATAGGAGTGGCTAGAACATAGTCCTTAATAATTAACTCTTCCTGTCACCCTCCTTTCCTTCCTTGTCATCATTATTTTATAGGACTACTCCCAGTTTACTAGGTTATGGCTACAAATGTGATTTAAAATTAGAGACATTGTTTTTATTTCTCTAGTGCAGTTTTGGTGTTTTGGTGCAGTAGCAGCTGCAACTAAAGAATTTCAACATCCAGTGATTCTTGTTGGGTTTCTTTCTGCTCTGTTCCAGGATTTGTGGTGACCCAGCTGGTGACATCTTGTGGTTCTGATGGTCATTCAATGGCCCTGACTGAAAGTGGTGAAGTCTTTAGCTGGGGAGATGGTGATTATGGCAAACTTGGCCACGGGAACAGCGACAGGCAGCGGCGCCCCAGGCAGATCGAGGCCTTACAAGGAGAAGAAGTGGTGCAGGTCAGGCAGGACCTGGATAAGTTTGCCTTTGAATGAAAATCTACTAGTTGTTGAATAGGGTTCTCAAATTTAAGTAATAGGAAATAATAGTAAAAATACATTATGCAGTCATTACAAGCGATCCACTGTTTCTGGTTATTCATTCTTGAGTTTGTCAGAAGTTTGAATGGGGTTTGTTGTTAGAATGGAGTCCTTTTTCCTGAGCCAGCTGGTTGGCCCAGGCTGGGGTACTCAGGTCCTTGGAAGAAACACAATGGGGCTTAGCTTCTGCCCTGTAATTCTTGACACAGTGTTAGTTTGAATGCAAAGCTTTCCATTTATCATCGTTACTGAGGCTGAGTTCACATACATATTCTGAAAAGTCAATTAGTGATCTAAGATAATATTGTAAAATTGCCTAGCACCTTAGAGTTTACAAAGCATTTCCACATTTACTATTGCATGTAGTCTAGGTCATCTGTACATAGCTAAAGTATAGCAACAGTTCTTCCAAGGTAGGCTTTTTAGCTTGGTCTTCCTGAGGATGATGAGATCAGATTTGAGGGAGCAGCTGGGGCTCCTGGGTGGCTCAGTCGGTTACGCCTCCGACTTTGGCTCAGGTCATGATCTCACGTTTGTGGGTTTGAGCCCCATGTCGGGCTCTGTGCTGACAGCTCAGAGCCTGGAGCCTGCTTCGGATTCTGTATCTCCCAGTCTCTCTACCCCTCCCCCTCTCATGCTCTGGTCTCTCTCTGTCTCAAAAATAAATAAAACATTAAGGAAAAAAAAGATTTGAGGGAGCAGGAAGTCCACTTGGGCAGGTAGGGCACACTGGTCTTGAAGACCCTGAGTTGTCAGTGAAGTTTATTACTATATTAATACCCAAAAATGACTGAATTCTTTCTTTCTTAGTATACTCTCTTCTTAATTTTTTTTTTCCTCCTTGGTTTTGTCTGTAGATGTCTTGTGGCTTCAAGCACTCAGCAGTGGTAACTTCAGACGGCAAACTGTTCACTTTTGGGAATGGTGACTACGGTCGTCTAGGTCTTGGAAACACCTCTAATAAAAAACTACCAGAGAGAGTGACTGCACTGGAGGGATATCAGATTGGACAGGCAAGGAATAAATCCATAATATGTTCCACCTGGTCATAGATTTGTATTTCCTCTGTGTGCACTGAGACACTGTTTTTTCGGGAAGACTAGAATCACCAGTTATACTTAATCTCATGTACATTTTGTTAGGCCTACTTGATCTTTTGTCATGATTTTTTTCCCCAATGTGAAAATTGATGTTTTAAGTCAAACAATGTGACCAACATATGGAAACCTTAATTCAGGATGTGAATGTTTTAAAACCTCCTCCATAATACAACTTGATATAAAACCTTTAAACAGTGCAGATTTTTGTGATTACTGTCTGCTAGTTTGGAAGTAGATGGCTGAATTCCGGCATCATGGGTAGCTACTGCTCTTAAGCACTACTCATCCCTCTCTTGTATACATTGAGACTATCTCTGAACAAGGAGATATTTTTATTTTTTCTTGTATCATTCCATAGACTATCTCTGGTATAAATATTTTTAGTCATAAGTACTTTTTCCTCTTTTATGCTCTGATTCTGAGTTAGCCACAGGTATTTGAAGGATTTTTGCCTTGAAAGAAGAAGTTATTTTTTTGTTTGTTTGTTTGTGGACATTAGGAATTTTTTCTCATTGACACATTTTGGTTAACATATGCAGAAGGTCCTGAAATTAATGAAAATAAAAATATATACAGCGAAAGTCTCAGAATCAGGTATGTGGTTTAGATGCTATCAGTTTGTCTTACTGACTACCCTGTTATTTCTCTAGGTGGCCTGTGGCTTAAACCACACTTTGGCAGTATCAGCAGATGGCTCCATGGTGTGGGCTTTTGGAGATGGGGACTATGGAAAACTAGGCTTAGGAAATTCCACTGCAAAATCTTCCCCTCAGGTCAGTATTGTCTTTGTGTTAGTGCCTCTTTTTAGTTGGAAAATAATTTACCTTTAACATTTTAGTAAATTTGTAATGATATTTAGAAACTTGTATTACTTACTCTTAAACATCCAGCATGTTAGATCTTGGTTTTAAATAAGCCAGTAATTGCTAAACTGGATGTAAAAATTCTGCAAGGAGAAGCCTCTGTCTCCATACACAGGCTCAACAGTGTAGGACTATCTTCCATGTAGAGAAGAAACAGTTATAAACATATCTCCCGGCTGTCTTATGGAGGGAATTATGAACAATCTTTTGTAACCTTCTGCTTGCAGCTGCCATTTTAGCTTATTACCACCACTGAATTATATAGGTATGTGCCTCCTTTTAAAAAATAATAAAAAGTACAGAAAATAATAAATAAATTAGAAGGTAATATTCATGTTACACAAGGTTCTTGGCTTTGCAGAAGACCTTCTGTGCAATTCTTTTAGTGGATTTTCCTAACACATTTAACAAGCAGCATGATTTACAAATATTTAATGTGTATCTTCAACTCCAGATGCCCTAACATATATTGTCTGTAGCATCTTGATATCTAGACTGCTGAATATTCAGCTAGGGATGTTGAAAGCCAGGAAACCATCTCTGGAGTGCATATAAAGCAGTTATTATCACCTCTGAAAGTAGAAAAAGCCTGACTGGGGGCAGCCCACGGACATGGTCTTGAGTATTATTTAAAAGGCCACAGGATTCTCTTTGGTCTCTGTTGCCCAGAGAAATGCTTCCACTTCATCTGGGGTCCTAGGGACTTTAGTCAAATGCCCCTGCCCCCAGCACTTCCTCCCACAGATTCAGTTTAGGAGTGTGGATTTAGGTGAAAACAGGTAGGTGACAATTAGTATTTTTATTAGTAGCAGTGATTGAGTTTATATAAGCCAATAGGCAAATTGAAAAGTGTTATTTTTATTTTTTTTATTTATTTTTTTTTTTTGAAAAGTGTTATTTTTAAAGTATGTGCTTTACACTTATATTTTGCAGAAAGTTGATGTCCTTTGTGGAATTGGAATAAAAAAGGTTGCATGTGGAACTCAGTTTTCTGTTGCATTAACCAAAGATGGTCATGTGTATACCTTTGGGCAAGGTAAGGCATTTTCCAGGCATTACATTATTTGTTTTGTGTACACGTATATTACAGAAACATTTGCCTTCCAGTTTTACAGAAAGTGCTCTAAATTGAGTTATTTTTTGTTCTGGGTGATGAATGGCCACTAATGACTCACTCACTAGCTACTTTTCTGCTCCTTTTTCATGAACTTTGTCCTGAGGACAAACTCTTTTCCCCATTGATAGCCTGTCATGCCGTAGTCTTTGATCCTGCTAGAAGAGTTCTTGCCAAAGCCCTTCCTTCCCATCCTCCTTTCTGCTGCCTTCACTGTACTGCCGTAAACAGTTTTTGTGTTTATGGCACAAGAGCCAGAGCTCCTCTGGGTCCTAATTCCCCAGCCCCTCCAGGAACTGGGGATTCAGGTCTTAGGCATTCAGGCTTCAGATCTTGAGTGGTTTAGAATCCAGTCATCCACAGTGGGATTCCCTGGCAATATATTCACCTTCTTAAGTGGAACCTTTTGGCAAGTTGTAGTGACGAAGGAGAATGTAAGGCAAATGTGAGGAAGAGGAAGAAATAAGTCATGAATGAAGTTTCTAGGCTTGGAAGAACTATAATGCCACTAACTGAGGACAGGAAGCTGGTTTGGAACTAGGTAAGAACTTAGTTGTGGTCATACTGAATTGGGGCCATATACTCTAGGCATGTGTATGGAGATGTCTAGCAAGTTACTGGGGTTTTGGATCTGGAGCTCCAGAGAGATTGGATATGGAGATGTAAGTTTGCATAATGCATAATGATAGTACTTAGAACCATGTTGACAGGCTCTAAGAAGCCCAGGGAGAGTATAGAATAAAGACATGGATAGAACTCTAGGGCAAGTGAGCACAGAAAGAGGACTGGAGAGAGTTGGCTTTGAAAGGGTGAAGAGAGAGGTTGCCAGTGAGCCAGGGTAGTGAGGAGTTTCTGCGGGGTTGGAGGGGCTGAGGCCACATCATCAGAAGGTTATGTGGAGCACCAGGGGCTGGAGCCTGAGAAGAAGCTGCTGCAGTAGGCAGTTAGGAGCTACTCATGGCTTTGAGAGTACAGTCTTAGTGTAGTGGTGAGAGTGGAAGATAGGCTGCAGAAGGTGGCCAAGCCAAACAGTTCTAGAGGACATGGGGCAACAGGGCCTGGCCTGCACTTTCTAGAAGTTTGGCAGCAGAGGGAAAGGAAGAAGTTGGCTGGCAGTTTGAGGACAAAACAACTTGAGCGACGTCTTAGAGTGTAAGAACGGTAGAGTCTTTCTTAAGTACCTGCCAGTCCTCTCAAATAGGAGGATACTTGAGGTGCCTCTGATTTGAAATAAGCTGCTAATTTTAGATTTATTTATTTTATGAATAAGGAGTCTGTGACATTTTGCAAAGAAACGGTTTCAGACTTCACTCAGAATCCAGTATACCTTACCAGAATGGCAGCTTTTGCTATAATCGAGTTCTATATGTTATTGCCATTCCACCAGAAAAGTTGAAGAACTCATCAGAAAACATAAAGGACTGTTGTGTGCCTTCCATAAATTTCCTCTGTTTCTTCAGACCGCTTGATAGGCTTGCCAGAGGGGCGTGCTCGCAATCATAACCGACCACAGCAGATTCCTGTCCTGGCTGGAGTGGTTATTGAAGATGTGGCAGTTGGAGCTGAGCACACTCTTGCTTTGGCATCAACTGGAGATGTATATGCCTGGGGGAGCAATTCAGAAGGGCAGGTAAATATTTATCTTGCTTGCTTCATATTCTAGAAATCTGATAGTGTTCCTCGTTTAGTAAAGGGATAAGCTAGGAAACTCATAAGATCTACCACAATGCCTCACACGTATCACTTTGACACGGGACTGAATTATTTGTGAGCCCAGTTGTGTATGTCTCTCTCTTGATTGTGGCCAAGTAGGTATTACACCATGGTTTTAAAAAAATCTGATGGTATAGCAAAGCAGTTAAGGGAATTAACTGAGTATGTATGTGTGTCTACACTCATTAAGTACCTGGCACATAGTAAGCAGCCTTTTATAGGTATTTGCTATTCACATCATCATTATCTTTACCATGGTGATGTGTGAGATTAGGTCCTGGGAGCATCAGTTGATCTGGAAAATGGAAAGAATGAAACAATACTTTTATGTTTAATAATATGACATAGTACTATACATAATACAGTATCCATAGTATATTTGTGTTTCTGCAGGAAGTCTTGTCATTCCTATTCTGCAGAGGAATAGACTGAGCCTCTGAGAGGTTGAGAGAACATTCAAGAAGTTGATGTGTTCAGCCTACCTTATGTATGGAGGAGAGAAAGATTTGGGTGGGAGATGTCTAGGATGCCTGCTGCTACAGTGGCTTTCAGCCCTGCCTGCAGAGCCACATTCCCTTTCTCCATAAATCCTCTCTGCGTCTGTCTGCCCATAGAGCCAGCGGCTCTTAAGTTCAAGGTCTCCATTATTCAGAGTAGCCTCAGTTTGACTCTGTGGTCACCTCATCACTATGTTAACAGATGAGGAAGCTGCTCATCATTGTGGTTGTACATTGTCTTAATGAGAAGAGAGTTGATGCTGAAGACACCTTAGGGAGGTCACTGGCGGGGTCTTGACATGATTCTCCCTAATAGTGTCAAGATGCTTAGCTGCTGAAACACTGGATGTACCAGTCACACCCTAAGAGACCTGGAGATGAGAATCTGCTTCTGTGTACATTTTTTACAGTTGTTTGTTTATTGTTACCCAGGCAGCCCATGTTAAAAGGAAATCAATGTGTTGTAAATAAAAGCTGTATAGATCATTCTGTTATTTTTTTAACTTTTCAAGAACTTATTTCCTCTTTAGAAGTGGAATCCAAGGATGTGTTCAGTCATTAAGACTCATCTGCTAGATTTGGAATAGCTTGCTGCAGCTTAGTTTTTAGGAGATAGTCTGAGCTGTGAGGACTATTCTGATAGAGAAAATCAGAATTAATTTCATTATTCTGATCTTATTGGTTAGTATACATATTTATTTATATCTGCTACCACCTAAGGCAGATTTCATCATCTTGACTTCCTCTCTTCCTCTTTCTAATTGACTCTGTGTTTTTGTCATTTCTTCCCAGCTTGGCTTAGGCCACACCAACCACGTTCGAGAACCAACCCTGGTAACAGTCTTACAAGGAAAAAACGTCCGGCAGATCTCAGCTGGCCGCTGCCACAGTGCTGCATGGACAGCACCACCTGTCCCGCCAAGAGCACCTGGTGAGGGATGAACTACTCTGTTCCTGCAGCTTCTCTTTCAGCGGTGCCCAGCTGCGCTGTCTGCTTGCCAGTTTCAGACTGCATCCAGGCATCATTCTGAAACCTCCAGGCCCTCCCACACAGCCAAAGCATGCTTTGTGCTGCCAGCACTGTAAATACTTTCATAGCAGGTGATTCTCCTGCAGACTTCGGCACAAAGCACTCCCTCTCTGCATCCCCAAAAGAAGAAAACCCATCACTTAGGCAAGCAAAAATGCATAATTTTAGAGCAGAAACTAAGTGTTTTTTCATACTTATATGAAAGAAATGATGAATCATAGCTTTCTAAGGCTTGCTGTTAGGAATAAAGTTTAAAAGGTCTGAGACCATTTGTCAAATTCTTCACCCCCAGTTAACCATTTGAAACATGATGTTGTCTGTGCACTGACACAGAAAATAAAAATGTTGCCCATTTACTCCAGCATGTGGCAGGACTGATAGGCAGTTTTCTGCCTTTTTGTTTATTATGAAATCCTGTAGAGCTACAAAAACATATAAGGAAAATGTGTATCTGTGTACTTAACATCCTACTGAATACTCTCCAGATTTAATTCCCCAGAAGTGTGGGGCATTTATCATTCTTATGCATAATTTTAATATTGTGGCTATTTCTCTTCCAAGGCCCTTAAGCCCCTTATATCTACCATTCTCTGGTGTCTAAGAGAGTAGAGTTTCCCTAAAGCAACCTTGTGCCTGGGAACTCAGTATTCTCTTCCCTTTCTCTTGACCTCTATTTCTAAGCCATAGGTCCCTGGGGAAGACTCGCCATGGAGAATTTTTTCTTTTAAATAGATACCCTTAGAGAGCAAATTAGGACTGCCAAGTAGAGTCCAAACAAGCAGGAGATGGTTTCTGATTAACAGAATCCGGAATGAGCAGTGCTGCGCACACACTGACAATTTCAGGTACTCAGGATCCTCTTCAGCTTCCAGAGAGATTTCACTTGAACTTCAGCAGAGAGTCTATGCAGTGTGGTGGTTAAAAGTCCAGACTCTGAAGCCACATTGCCTGGGTTGAATCCTAGCTTCTCCACTTAGAAGCTGAATGAATGATCTTCAGACTCCGTTTCCTTGTCTGCAAAATGAGGATAAAAATAGCCCCTATTGTAAGGATTAAATGAAACAATTTGTGTGAAACTCTTAGAATAGTGCCCAACACATAGAAGTACTCAATGTTAGCTTTTATTAATAGTATTAATAAAATTAATTGGGAATAAAAATAAACTGGGAACTGAGCTGTACAAATCTTTACAACAAACTCAAATAAGCAGAGTGTTGTATGTTTATTCCTTTATGCATTTTTAATAAGAGGGTAACCATGAGTATGGTCCTAATAGTCCTTGCTTCTACAGAGCTCTTACTCCTCAGTGCAAAGCCTTCATGAATCATGCACCCATAGCTTTCCTTCTCGCATGGTCACTTTTTATCAGATCCCTAGTGAGTGTGGGAGGTGACTGCTGAGCTGCCCATTTCTGTTTTCCAGAATTGCCTACCTAATTCTGGCCCACATCTTGTGTTTTATGAAGATGGTAATTATCGAATATGAAAGGAAGAATTTGGGGTATTTTTTGTTTTGTTTTTTTTATGAAGGAACTGTTTAAGTCCCATAGTTAAATGGTAAACTGAATTAAATTAAAAACTTCCATAATGATAAATAAAAGAGATGGTTTGAAAACCAACACACATGTATCAAAAAATAAAGATGAATTGATGGAGAGAGGAAGTGATAAATATGTTATGTAGCAAATATAGACAAATAGTAATTATAGAATTTAGGTGGTAGGAATGGTTGTTCATTTTACACTTACCTTAACTTCTCTGTGTGCTTGAAAATTTTCCAAATACTCAAAATGAAAGCAGTGCATTTTCCTTTACAAGTGTCCATTTGCTCTCTGGGCAGGTGTGTCAGTACCCCTGCAGCTGGGCCTGCCAGATGCAGTGCCCCCCCAGTACGGGGCGCTGAGGGAGGTGAGCATTCACACTGCAAGGGCCAGGCTCCGGCTACTCTACCACTTCTCTGACCTCATGTACTCATCCTGGAGGCTACTGAACCTCAGCCCCAACAACCAGGTAACGTGCTGGCTTGGGAAGCGCTGCTCACCAGGTCCCAGGGAAATACTTTTTGTTCTCCCAAAAGATGTAGAAAAGGCAACAGTTCTGTTTCCATTTTATTGCTGGTTTAGCAATACTCCAGATACTGGTAACTATGCTGCTGGACACAAAGTCTTCCTTACATGTTTTGGTTTGTCCAGAGCTCAAGGAAATATGAATGGCTAAGCATGTATTTTCTGTAAAGTCCAATATGTGATGTGATTTTTAAAACTTAAGCCCACACAGATGGTAGCACCACAGTCTAAATGGTTCTGTAATGAATCTGAGACACTGGGGAGACTTCCTTATCTCCTTACAAATGAACATTCTGGGTCCTGTGGGGGAGATAAAGGAAATTTGGCCAATTTGACTGTCTTTGTAGGATGGTCTAATAATTTAGGAAGAAAGCAAGCTGGCTATGTTTGTTTGTGTAATGTGTAGGCATGCCTGCTAAAATGTGTCACAGTTTGTAAAACTGTTAGTCAAAAATCCTTGGGTAACCAATCATGGGACATATGAGAGATTTGACAAATCATTGTTAGAAATAGGTGATCAGCCAGGCAGAATACTATGCAGCACTAAAGAGAATGTTAGAAAACTATTTGTAATTCGTGGGAGAAATGTTTATGATAAAAAGTTAAGTGAGAAGAACAGAAAATTGTATAAACAGTATGTTCTCAACTATGTGAAAAATGTCTGCAAACATGGAAGGAATTGGAAGGAAATAGAGGTGAGTGGTAATGCAGATTATGGATGATTCAGTTGTGTGTGTGTGTGTGTCCTTTTCTGTATTTTCCAAATTTAAAAAAATGATAATCATACATTTTATCAGGAAAAAATAGTTTTAAGAAGTTACTAATAGTTACTACTATCCAGGTTTATGCTTTTTTAAAAATGTTTATTTTTGAGAGAGCATGCATGTGCGCGTGAGCGGGGGAGGGGCAGAGAGTGTGGGGACAGAGGATCCAAAGTGGGCTCTGCGCTGACAGCAGCATGCCCGATGTGGGGCTTGAACTCACAAACTGTGTGAGATCGTAACCTGAGCTGAAGCTGGATGCTCACCTGAGCCACCCAGACGCCCCCAGGTTTATGCTTTTAATTCATAAAGAATTATGTTCTAAAAGTGAGAAATTTTATTTCTTTTAAGCCTTAAGATTGTTCCATTTCTAATAAGCTTACTTTCTGTTACAGAGCAGTACATCTCATTATAATGCTGGAACTTGGGGCATTGTACAGGGACAGCTTCGGCCTTTGTTAGCCCCAAGAGTCTACACCCTCCCGATGGTGCGCTCCATCGGAAAAACCATGGTTCAAGGCAAAAACTATGGACCTCAAATTACTGTGAAGAGAATATCAACCAGGTTAGCCTATGTGTGTATGTTTCACTGTCTAGCTAGCATTTTTTTTAGATGAACCTTATTACTAACTAATCTCTGTGACCTTCAGCTTCCTCACTTGTAAACTAGGATAGTGACAGCGCTTCCCTTAGTACCCAGTGTGGTTTTAGGGGGCCTAGCACACTTCGCACACTTCTTGACTGTTGTTCAGCTGGCTTGTTGATTCACTGATGGGAAGATATCTTCAAGTGACCTTTGTGGTGGTTTGGGGAAATTAGTGAGTTGTATTTCATTCTTTTTTCCCTTTCTTTTAAAGAGGACGGAAGTGTAAGCCTATCTTTGTCCAAATAGCAAGACAAGTAGTTAAACTGAATGCATCAGACCTCCGTCTGCCCTCGCGAGCGTGGAAGGTTAAGCTGGTTGGTGAAGGGGCTGATGACGCTGGGGGAGTGTTTGATGACACGATCACAGAAATGTGCCAGGTATATTCATGCAGTGTCTCCTGCTGAGTCATCTACTCAGGTGGTGGCTGTTTTTTACTGTTTCCAGTGATGACTCTGACATGTTTTTATAAATGTAGCAAGGATGCATTTGTGAGCCTTATATAAAAATCACACTGTTAATGATGTATAGGTGAATCATAGCTAGAGTTTGTGAAATGATGTGTGAAGATACCTTACTGAATAAAGCCAGTGCTTAACCATCTACCAATGACTCACAGTCTGTCATGCTCTAATACTGGCAGAGGAAACAATGATGACACATATTTACATTTATATAACAGACCAATCCAGGACCACCGGTGTGCTCTGATTAATTCTGGTGCTTTTAGAACAAAGTGAACTGCCAGGTTCTGGCGGAATTAGAAAAACAAATAATAAGAGTTTGGACCAGTTCTTATTTTGAGATCTGCAGTGACAACTTTGTTTCCAGATCCACTCTGACCCTTCCCACTTTGCCTAGTAGCAGGATTTTTCTAATAATTCCTGTGACTAAAATAACTTCTGGCACTCCTTTATTGGGTGTATTTGAATATACGTATACCCTGTTCACAGGTGACTCCAACTCCTGCCCTCGATTGACTTTGTTAGTTCTGCATACTACAGGGTATTTTCTACAAGGGGAAGGTCTCTAATTTCATTTTAAATTAAAGCCACACAAATTATGGAGTTGCCTGGTTGTCGCATAACTATAAATTCCTCAAAATATTGTCTTTTCAGTACGATCCTTAATTAGTTTGTACTCTTGATGCATTTGATTGTCATTTCTCAAAAACCTGTTCTTTGTTTTACAGGAACTTGAAACTGGTATTGTTGACCTTCTTATACCCTCTCCCAATGCCACTGCAGAAGTGGGCTACAATCGGGATAGGTAAGGCAGTCAGCAAGTGTTTGTTGACGATCTGTAGTAATAATGATAATCATAATGAGAGTTCATTTATTGAGTGCTGACTGTTTCCAGGCACTGTTCTAACTGCTTTACATATATTATCCCACTGAATCCTCATTAGAACCCAAAGGAGTAGCAACTATTATTGTTCCCTTTTCGCAGGTCAGGGAACTGGGGCACTTCCATCATGACTTTGTGGTAGGACCAACTCAAAGATAATACAGAGGAGAAAGGAAACTCAGACTTGATAATGAAACCTGACTTACTTTGTGTTTCTGAAGGCCCACATGGCCTCCCCTCAAGAAATTTTCTGCATCAAAATTCATCAGAAATATTACCTATACTGTCGAGTCACAGCACTTAGTATTAGCAGTTATCAATATGGCCAAATTTTGAATTTTGAATCCTGCTTTATGAACTTGTGATAAATGATTTTAGGAAATAGGACATCCTAGAGCAGATAGCTTAGAGACTAGTAGACCATTCAGTTGCTGTTTTGTTTTTTCTAAAAATAATTCAAAATATGGTCCCTTTGCTGTCCAGAACAGTAGCCACAGGGCACATGTGGCTGTTGGGCACTCAAAATGTGGTTAGAGTCGCTGAAGAACTGCGTTTTTACGTTTTATTTAATTAAGTTGAATAGCCACATATGGCAGCTGGCTACCAACCATAGTGAACAGCACAGGTCTCCTGTAGCTGTCTGATAACTTATTTCTAATAGAGGTGAGGACCGTTTAGTTGAAATATTTCCTTTAATTTTGCAGGTTCCTTTTTAACCCCTCTGCCTGCCTTGACGAACACTTAATGCAGTTTAAGTTCTTGGGGATCTTAATGGGGGTTGCCATTCGCACAAAGAAGCCTCTGGACCTCCACTTGGCCCCGCTGGTGTGGAAGCAGCTGTGCTGTGTCCCACTCACCCTGGAAGACCTGGAGGAGGTGGATCTGCTCTACGTGCAGACCCTCAACAGCATTCTTCACATTGAAGACAGTGGGATTACTGAGGAAAGTTTCCATGAGGTGAATCTTTGCTGGTCTGCATTCTGCTGGTATTGACTAGAATTTTTCTGTGTAAAACTCAGATATAGTCTTTCACTGGCTGTCTGATTGACTCACGCCGTGTCCCTTTGCTGCCTGAGCAGCTCAGCCCCAGCTATTCAAACAGTTGCTAATGGGTAGAGTTGGCACCAGCACCCCAGCTTCCGTGCCTTCCTCTTCAGTCCAAGGGGACCAAGTTAGAGAGGGAGGCCTGGGATAACCAGAGTTCATCAAGCCTACTTTGAGAACAAAGGAGTTTTTAACTACAGCCTGATAAGTCAGCACATTCCCTTCTGATCAAGTGGCATGATTAGCTACCTGGCTTCCTTGTGTTTATCTTTAAAATATTCTTGATGTTATTACTGTTTTTGCTATATTTGTGTGTAATCTACTTTTATTTGTTTAAAAAAGGTTTTTTTGTAAAAAAATTTTTTCTCCTCTTAGATGATTCCTCTTGACTCTTTTGTTGGTCAAAGTGCTGATGGCAAAATGGTTCCCATAATCCCTGGTGGAAATAGTATCCCACTGACATTTTCCAACAGGAAGGAGTATGTGGAGAGGGCCATTGAATATCGACTTCATGAGATGGACCGACAGGTGCGATGACATGTGGGATGTGCTTGTGAATGTTTGCAGTTGTCTTCAAAGAAGAGCTAACTGGTTACTACTGAATTTTGGTGTATGAACTTACTGTGTCAGTTGTATCTAAATTTTAGCCGCTGTTCAGAGACTGTTCAGGCCTTATCTGTGGATTTCCTGTCTTCTTACTCATGACCTGAGGACAGCTCTGAATTGGTCACTGGTTGGATTGAAGGGCCAGGCTCTCACCCAGGCCTTTAGACCCCAGCTTCTTGCTCTTCCCCAGTTTTGTTCGTCTGCATATCTTACTGTCCGCAGCCCAGTGTCCCCACTCCAGCTGGGTCAGTCAGGGCCCATGCACATGAACCCCTAAACACTGGTCTTGCAATCCCACCTGAATTCCTCTTTCCCCCTCCTGCTGCAGTCCTTCAAGCCCCAGCTGAAAATTCATCTCCACAGATCAGCTTTCCTCCAGGTCCATAGCCTGTAGAATTCTTTTTTGTTACTTACAAATTTCTCAAGATACCACAGTACTTCTATGCTGTGGTCTAAGAAATAGGCCGCAAAGTTTAGATTTTGTTTCTTTAATTAGCCTGTGAGACTTTGAGTGAAGTGTGTGTGTGTGTATGTATGTAATTATGTATATATGTGTGTGTGTATCCTCAATATCCTTGTTCTGTGCTGACATGTAGTAAGCATTTAATAAATGATGATAATGTGCTGAGTGACCATAGAAATGAACATTTTGTCCAAAAATGAGTTTTTTTGGTTACACAGTCCTTAATAAGCCACTTTAGTAATACTTTTTTTTTCAGAATATAGTAGGGTCTTCTTGAGAGCTAGACTGAGACTCTAAGGCCGTGTAGTAATTTGAAGTGTATATATGTTCTGCACCCTTCACTCCTGGTTCCTTCTTTGACTCTGGCTTTGGGCCAAGTCCAATCAGAAAACTGTTACCCTTAGCTTAGTGAAAGCAAGTCCTGTGAGCAGTGCTGTCAACAACAACAACAGCCAGGCCCTAGGGTTTGTTTCTAGTTCTTCAGAATTTTAATCCTCAGAGTACCTGACTAAAAATGTATTAATCACCCTGCATGCCAGGTTGGGACCAGGTACCCTTAGGTGCTGTTTTTCCTGTAAGATAAGGGTTACTATCACCATTTCACAGATGAAAGTACAGAGTCCAGAGAAATGAAGTGATGTGCCAAGGCAAAGCCAGGATCCCAAACCAGGTTTAATCGCGGGGTCTAGGCTCTTTTGCTGGCCCTTCCTTTGAGGGTCGGATTGACCCTCTACTCTCCGTCAGCTGAGCTCTTCTCTGCCCTGGCTTTGTTCCTTTCTCAGAAATGAGGCCTTCTTCCTCTCTCACTTCCTCCTCATCTCTCAGAACCCATTGTTCTTCCCATAGCTGTCCCCATTTGTCCCCTGCCAAGCAGCCAGCCCCATACCTCAGCCTCATTTTTTTCCAGACAGGTTTTGGTTTGTATTCTGCCAGGCATGACAGCTTGTGTTGGGGCAAACTTTGGCTAGAGTATTCCCTTTAATACCATTACAGACTGCCCTCACTGCCAGTCCTGTTCCTTAGCCCCGGGCAGGGCAGCCTGTACCATCACAACCCCAGGGCCTTCCCCAAGCTGTGGCTCGTGTTTAGGTCTGCAGATTTTGCTTTGCTTTTTATCATTGTTGGTTCTGAGTTGGCCAAGAGTGAAGAATATTTATGAACAAATCTTGAACGGTGATGAGTCTGTGTGTAGGATAGGCATTGCTATGCAACCTTAGGTTTGTTTTTTTTTTAAGTTTACTTATTTTGAGAGAGAGAGTGCAAATGGGAAAGGGCCAGAGAAAGAGGGAGAGAGAATCCCAAGCAGGCTCCACACCACCATCGCAGAGCCTGACACAGGGCTCAAACTCACAAACTGCGAGATCATGATCTGAGCTGAAGCCAGACGATAACTGACTGAGCCACTCAGGTGCCCCTCCTTGGGGGATTTTTTTAAACAGCCTTGGGCAGCCCCTGGCAACTCCTGCTCGGCATTCCCCAGCTGACCTGTTCTCAGCACCGCCCTAGGAGAAAAACAGCAGTGTAACTATCTAGTCACACAGACTTGCATTAAAAATTCTCGTCATGGTCATGTGAGCAGCAATCACTTGCCTCATTTCTCAGATGAGAAAATTAAAGTAAAAGAAGAGGTGGAGCTCAGGTTCAGACCCCAACTCTCCTGATTAAGTTCTCTGTCCTTTCTACCACCTTTCTACAGAAAGACTTGCCAATTTTACTTTCTTCTTTGTACTTTTCTAAATTGTTTTTTACAATGAGCACAAATAAGTTTTGTGAAAGGATAGAATTATTTTCAAAAGAAAGATACAAATGACAAAAACAGTAGAAGCTAGACATCCTCCAGGAGCTTCTTACACTGATGAGGAGACCAAGTAGCCCACAGAGCCCCGTGTAACGGTGCGCGGCCACATGTGATTAGGGATATGAGTGGGGTTGGCACTGGGGGAGTCCCCAGCGGGCTGGGTTTCATGGGGGTGGCAGGCAGGCTCCTAAATTGTCTTGATCTGGGACCAGAAGGATAGTACAAGTCCCACAAGCATAACAAAGGGTCAGCAGCAGGTGCGGGTGGGCCATGTGCACCTGGAGTTCTGGGGACAAGTAGGGGGTCTGGGGAACCAGCAGGTGGGAGCTGCCTGGTCTATGTGCACACATGTAACAACCACCTCTCCTGGGAGCAGGTAGCCGCAGTCCGGGAAGGAATGTCCTGGATCGTCCCCGTGCCTCTGCTGTCCCTCCTCACAGCAAAGCAGCTGGAACAGATGGTGTGTGGGATGCCCGAGATCTCTGTGGAAGTTCTGAAGAAGGTGGTGCGGTACCGGGAGGTGGACGAGCAGCACCAGCTGGTGCAGTGGTTCTGGCACACACTGGAGGAGTTCTCCAATGAGGAGCGGGTGCTTTTCATGAGGTTTGTGTCGGGAAGATCTCGGCTGCCGGCCAACACCGCTGACATTTCTCAGAGATTTCAAATCATGAAGGTTGATAGGGTAAGTAAGCTCACCTGCCTTTCTGGCTACCGTCCGCCCTGCTGCCTCCTTGTTGCTTGCATTTTGGGAAAACTGAATTGGTGACACTCAAGTAGGCCTGCCAGTTCAGGCTTAATGTTTGGAATTTCCAGATTTAAAAAAAAAATCAAGCAGAAAAACTTGTTAAGAAACATAACTTGACTGAAAAAAGCCCTAAATGGATGTAGAGAGCACACTACAACTAGCAACATTTGCTAAACATTTGCTAAGCAACATTGAGTAAAAGCTAAGCTTGGCAGTGGGGTCATCTTGTTGCCTCTGTCCTTATTTCCTGTGTCTTTTCATCATGTGACTTGTGCACTCAGGCACGGTCTTGTCTGTTTTCACAAAGACACTAAGCAGTAACTGGTGCACGTACTACAGAAGGAACGTGAAGACAGGAGCGGCAGGATGCGCTCTGCGGCTGCTGTGTGGCGCGCCCATGGAGCGGGCAGTGTGGCTTCTCTGCGGCACAGCCCCAGCCCAGCTGCCATTTTGACAGATGGCTTAGGAATAAAAGGGCTCAGAGCCTTAAATGCATGCTGCTGCCACAGTCCTCTTTCTCAAGCACCCATCTGACCATGTCACTCTTCTCCTTTCACACCGTTCAGGAATCCCCTGACTCCAGGGTAAATGCCAACTGCTTTAGTGGCCTTAAATACCTCCACAGTCTGGCCTCTGTCCCTGCTTTCTGATATCACCTCTTAACACATACTGCATTCTGGCCATCACAGACTGCTTGTCTTTTTCCTGACAGACCACGCTGTGTCTTTGTGTAGGCTGTTCCTTCTGCTTTAGTGGGTTCTCCTTCACACCCCTTTGCATCTATGCCTGGCAAGCACTTACTTATCCTTTAGTCCCGACACCATTGTCATCTCCTCCAGGAAGCCCTCTTGGATGCTTTCTTGCTTCCCCTGACCCTTCCGGAGGACAGACTTGGATCTCCCTCTGTCTACCTCCTGGACAGTTGGTACATCCCTTGAACCCAGCATTAAATTAGAATTGTGTCTGTGTTTCCTCTCTTTACCTCCCAACTCCTCAAGAGCTGGGCAGTGTTCTGAGCAGGGCCCATCGTGTTTATTCTGGAAACAGTAAGGAAAGTAGGGCCTCTTCACACAAGGACCCTTCCTGCCAGTTTCAGCATCTGTCTTTCTGGTGTTTTTCCAATTACTATTCCTGGAGGTTGCTGTAGCCAAAGCTTTCCCTCCCCCACGGCCTCCTGAAGCTGCCGGCCTGGGCTAGGCTTGCTGAAGAGGCCATGCACAGGAAGGGGTATGAAAAGACCCTTTCCATAAATTTTCTACATGACTTGCCAGAAACTATAAGTTGTAAATCTGTTTTGTTGCTTCAGAGAGAGGTGGGTGGAGGAAATGGTATGCTTCTATTCAACTCTGGAAAAAACCCTTGCCTTCTGTCTGTCCCAAGCTACCCCTGCCATCCTGTGAGTTAATCCGCCACTAATCCCCTGCCTCAGGCTTTTCAGCCTCAGAAAACTGACCACTACGGGTCCTTCCTTTGTGGCTTTTAGACCACTGCTCCACCTTCCAAATCAGAGGCAACTGCTTTAGTGACCTTAGTGTCTTTTCCCTTTAGTGTCTTTGCTGGTTGTAGTTTTTCTGCATTTGAGCTTTCTGTGTCCTCACTGACTCAGGCCCAGTTAGGCTTCTAGGCCCTCCCATCTCCCACCTCTTTGAAATGCACTCACCAGGTGTTGGGCTCTAAGGGTGGGGAGGGAGGAGGAGGGAGAGGTGAAGGAGAGCCAGTTTCAAGGAGTTGAGCAAGAAAGAGAGGGCAAGTCCTTTTTTAAAAACTTTTTTTTAATATTATAAAAATATAATATCATTACTGTCATTACAGATAGTTTGGCAGCTAGTTGTGTTTGCAGGGAGGGCCAGAGAGCATATGCCGCCTCCCTAGCAGCGGCCTTTTCCACCTTTCACGTATGTGGCGTGCCTCCCAGTTGGCCCCAAGCATACGCGGTTTTGTGTGCTGTATTTTAGCTCAGTCTGTCCCAGGCACTTTTCTGTTTTGTTGCTAGTCATCGTAATGATCATTTTAAATGCCTGTGTCACTGTCAGTTGGATGGACTAGGATTTAATTCACTGCTCCCTCCTCGTCTGAGCTGTGTGCGGCAGCCATGAGGGAGGGACAAAGATGTACACTGGGAGGGGTGGGCCTGGGGGGCTGGGGGAGCACAGCCACTCCCTCCCCGCTCCTTCCATTTCGCCCGCTGGTAGGGGGCCCCTGCAGCAGCTTCAAGTCTGCACCCTCCTGGTGAAAGGGAACAAACTCTGCCGCACTGTCAGGGCAGGCACTGTGCGGAGTGGGTTCTCTCCGTGATCCTGCCAGTCAGGGCTTGCTCTCACCGTCCACATGGGGCCACCAGGGAGGAGTGCGAACAGGAAGGAACCATCTTCACCAAAAGCCTCGATGGGCACGGGACATGAGAGCCCACGTTCTTTTCCACCGTAGTGCAGTCCCTCCCCCTCGAGGGGGCCAGAGTTGTGTCTGTGGGACCCATCTTGAGGGTGGGGAGAAGCGCTTTCCTGGTTTTGAGGGGAGGTGGCAGTAGCGGCGCCCCAGGACACGCGGGGCTGCAGTCACCGCTGCGGTCTCTCTCTCCACAGCCCTACGACAGTCTGCCCACCTCACAGACCTGCTTCTTCCAGCTGCGGCTGCCCCCCTACTCTAGCCAGCTGGTCATGGCCGAGCG
This sequence comes from Cryptoprocta ferox, assembly GCA_028646485.1. Classification (NCBI taxonomy): domain Eukaryota; kingdom Metazoa; phylum Chordata; class Mammalia; order Carnivora; family Eupleridae; genus Cryptoprocta; species Cryptoprocta ferox. The sequence continues at coordinate 99,411,484 of CM053560.1, read as the reverse complement.
CCTGCGCTACGCCATCAACAACTGCCGCTCCATCGACATGGACAACTACATGCTCTCGAGGAATGTGGACAACGCCGAGGGCTCCGACACCGACTACTGACCGCCCAGGGACCGCCGGCCCCTCTTCTCAGTGATGCTCACTTCCAATTTCATGTGGATACACTTTTATGGTAACTACATAGATGTTTTAGGAACATAAACCGACATTATTAAACAGTGGCCACATTTAGTTACTCTAAATGTAACAAAGAAATTAGATGTTTTTATTTTTCTGTGATTGTACAAAAAACAAAACAAAGTGCTCTCAGTCAGGTTTTTCCCTCCACATTTTTGGTCACTTTTGATAAGTTTGCATGGAACCATTTTGGTGCATTTTTAGTTGGGAATGGTACATTTTTGTAAACCCACCCAGTGAACATGAAGTTGTAAATTGTGTATAATTGTTCATTAGAAAGGACAGTTTTACATGAATATTCATATATTTATTTTGTTTTAATTTGAATTGCCTGTGCAGGGTTCCTTATGCAGAGAAATAAAGCCGATGCAGGAACCAGAGCGTGGGCTGCTTTTGTTACCTCCAGTGGAGCCTCTGAGAAGGAACAGGCTCTGAGGCTGGTCTCTCTCTGACGGCATTTTGACCCATCAGAAACACTCCTTCACACTGAGAGGGAGCTTTGCTTGGAGATGACAGAGCAGTCCCTGGAGTGGGAAGCCCCTACTTTCATTTATTCTGTCATCCTGGGTGCCTTACTTTGTCCCCTCACCCCAGGGCCCCTGTGGCAGCCCCTTGGCCCGACCTCTCAGCAGCCCCCTTAGTCCTCTGAAGCCGGTTTGAGTGTAACATGCTAACAAGAGCCTTTCCGGAATAGCCCCAGTGGGGAACGGCTCTCCTAGGCGAGGAGGAAGCTAATGAGAGTAACACGATTTAACCCTGTCTGGGAGGAGCAAGTGGGGGCTTAGAGAGCGGGGCGGTTCACAGTACTGCGGAGGACCGCCATTGCTGGTAGGCACTGCGCACACACGAATGAGTGACCACGAGAACGAGGGGGTGAATGTGCGAATTCCTAGGAGACCCATTGAGTGGCTCTCATAGCCTTGAATGGTGGATGGTAGGGAGTTGTGCTTCGGCTGAGGAAGGGGTTATTACGCTCCTGGGCGTGTCAGAATGAGCGGGTGGTTCTGGGAGAGGGGGCCATCTCGAGAGCAGCTGTGAAGGCTCTGGCTGCCGACAGTGGGAACAGGAGGAGGGCAAGGCCTTTGGGTGGTTTGTCTTCATCTACAGCAAGTTCATGCCACAAGCTGCTGCAGTATGACTAGGGACAGTCCACGCAAATGAGGTGCCAGGTGGAGAGCTTTGCAGGCGCTTGTTTTTCACAAGGAAGATAGAAAATAAGTGTTTTCAAAGAGAAATTGGAAGAAAGATATGGTTTTGTGGTATATAGATCTTTCCCAGTGACAATGCCTAATAATACTTCGAATGACAAGAGTTTTATTGCAGAGAGGCTTCCGTTGGAATTGGGTCTCAGAGGGAGAAACTACAGCTTCTGGGAAGCCACAAGGGTTCTGGGCAAAGACGAACCTTTAATACTTGATAATGAGAGCTCAGTGGGTGGGAGCAGGAGTGGTGAAGGGCTCTGGGCTTGAAGCACTCAGCCTGCTTCAAGTGAGTGGAAAGGCCCTGCCCAGGCCTCTGAGCCAGGAGGGAACTGAGAGAAGAGGGGCCTCTGGGTGCTACTGAGGTCTGGGACGATGCCAGGGGATGGGTCTCTTAGAGCCTTCTGGGCTGCTTCCTGGTAACAAGTGGCTGTTCCCTCTTGCTGGGCTGGGCTGAGGGTGTGCCGAGCTGAAGCCTACATCTGCAGTCTCAGAGTTTATTTTAAATAAAAATAATGCCTCAACCTTTGAAAGCCTCTGACATTTGCTGCCACACTTGACTCTGGCTGTGGGACAAAGGTACCCTCACTCAGCAGGCTGATGCTCATGGTGCCAGGCCCCACCTGTCAGGCCTCCTGGACTGCTTTTCAGGAGGTCTGACCCTGCAAGGAAAATCTGCACAGACACGTTGATTTTATAACTGATGCCATTTCTGTGCTGGAAACCTTTTATTTTTTTTTTCCATTTGCTGATTTTTAGAAGCCCTGGGAGAGAGAGGAAGGTAGGAGTCTCTGGTCTGAGGTGCTGAAGTGGGCCCTGGCACAGGTATTTATTTTCCCAAGTACACTTTCAGCCTCTCAGTAGAGGCTTGGGCAGTTTTATTGTTTGCTGGATTCATTCAGTTAAATACTTGCAGTTTTTATGACCCCTACATAGTCTCCAGAGAACTTGGAGCCCCAGCCTTTAAAATTTAAGATTTCCCCAGAGGCCCTTCACGGTGCAGCTTTGTTCTGGGCCTCCCCGCTCTGTGGCCCTTGCCCAGCACTGCCAGTCAGATGTGGCGAACTTGGTTTTTAGCAAAAAAACAACAACAACAAAAAAACAAGTCTTGGGCATTGGATCCTACAGCTGGAGGGATCCTAGAGCTAAGGGGTCAGGTGATCTCTCCTTTTACAGACCACCAAGCTGAGGTCTGGAGAGGGAAAGTGCTGGATCACAAGGGTGTATGGGCTAGAGCTGGGAGCCCTGGCTTCCTGTGAGCACGCCCGCCGATGATGGTGGCTTAGTCCCCTCCAGACAGCCCACCTGTGCAGAATTGGGCCCGTGTGTCCCTGTAAGACAGGCCTCACAGCACCACCTCCCCCTGGCAGGCTCCCCCTGCCAAGAAGGAGCCTGGAACCCCTGATCTAAGAGCACGTGGTACTGAGGTGCCTGTGCAGACTAGCCAGCACCGTGCGGTGACTGGCGTCAGCCTTCCACCAGGGAGCACTGTCCTGCCCCGGTGCCAGTGCCAAGGCTCTGCGCCCTCCCCCTAGTTTTTCTTCTGTGTAGCCATTGGCTGCCTTGGCCAAAACGGAGTGAAGAGCACATTCAGGAGCTGGAGTAAGTTTGTATCTGTTCTCATGGAAGCTGTGAGGACACAGGTAACCTCCAAGTCATTTTCAAGTGGCTTTGGAACACAAGGCTCCCATGTCCCCTGGCGGCTGTGGCGATGCCTTGGGCTTTCTCGCTCTGCCCTTGCCCAACTGTGCCTGCTGATGGAACCTGTGTCTGCTGATGGAACACAGACCCTGTGGGAGCTGGGGTCAGTTTTCAAGCTCGGCTCAAAGGCTCTGTCCTCCATCACTGTTCCTGGATCACCCCCATATAGACCCAGCTTGCTTCTTCCTGGTGCCCAGGCCTTGTGGGTTCTGCCAGGCACTTGGCTTTTCCAGGCTCCCATGGATGTGAGGACACCTTTCCCTACCCCAGCCCTCCAGGCAACTGCACATTTAGACCTGATCTCATCAGAGTGTCAGAGAGGGTACTGGTCCTATTTTAGAGATAAACAGGCTCAGAGAGGTCATAACTTGTCAGAAGTGATGGAAGGCAGAGCACTCAACGCTCCCCCCCCCCAACCCCAGATGATTGAGTCTGTAGATTAATTAGGCATGTGATGCCCCTTGTTCTATGCAAATCTGAGAGAAGATCTTGAGCATTGTTACTGATCGAGCAAGGGACTGTGTTCTGGCAAAGGCTTTGCTCAGTGCCCAGTGATGTGAACAGCACCTGTTAGAAGGCAGAGCGGAGAGCCATCTCATCAGTGCCTGAGTGGCGGAGCACCTGGGGCGGAAGGGCGTCGGAAAAGTGCTCGTGTTCAGTGCGAACTATCCGAGTGTTTCCCCAGCATCCGGTTAATCTCGCACTCCTTTGCTTAAAACCGTAATGTGAGGTAGGCATTAGTGTCCCAATTTCGCAGACAGGGAAACTGAGGTTCAAAGATGTGGCAACGGTCTGGGAGGTGGAGGCGCTGGGATTGGAAACCAGGTGGCTCTTTGTGCCCGGCGGCCCTTGGCCTGGTGTCGTGCCTCGGCGCCATCCGCCTAACGCGGCAGCAGCTTGCGAAGGGCCGAACCGGGCGCGCTAGGGAGCTGGTCCGGGATCATCGTGGCGCTGTGTTCGGCCCGCACCGCCAGGAGCGGGCGCGCGGCGCGCAGGCGGCGCAGGCCGGCCGCGCTCACGTTGCGGCAAAAGTCCACGTGCAGCGTCTGCAGCGCGCGCCCGTGCGCCGCCACAGCCGTAAGCGTGCGGTTGGTGATGCGCGCGCAGTTCTCCAGGCGCAGCAAGCGCAAGTGCTGGCAGCAGCGCAGCAGGCGCACCAGGCAGTCGTCGGTGACGTGGCCGCAGCCTGAAAGCGTGAGGGACGCCAGGTTGGGGCACCTGCGGAGAGATCATAGTGACCCCGGGCGGGGCCCGCGGGGTTGCGGTTTTCTTCCTCCCCGGACCCCGCCCGCTTCTGGAGCTCCCAGGCCAGGTTGCTTCCTAACAGCCCTGGGACTCTCCGCGTGTCGTAGGCACCGAAACAGGGAAAGGGGCTCAGCGAGTTTAAGGAACTTGTCTGCGATGACGCGGCCGGCATCGAAACCAAGGCTTCAGTCCCATTTCCCCCAGTCTTTCTGCCTCTCCATTCCACCAAACTTTCATCTGCATGGCTCTCAGCCTCATGAGCCGCCCCTGGTCCTGCTACCGGCAGAGGGGATGCAGGATCTAGGACAACTCTGGTTGTTCCTTGGTTCTCTCCGGACTTGGGGGTGAGAGAAGAGATGCGTGGGGACCACGCGGGTCTGGCTTAAAGCTTAGGCCCTGATGGAGCTGGCCGGATGGTCAGGTGGGAGCAAGGGTTTCCTGTATGGTGGCTTAGAGACGGGCACGTTCAACCCGTGAAGCTGGGGTCGGGACATGCTTCCGAGTGTGCCTGGCTCTGGGTTCTAGAGCCCTGTTTTCAGCTCAGTTGACTGGGGCAGTTACTGCATGCTCACTGGGATGCCAGCTTAGAAAAGGTCAGGAACCAGAGTGAAGTGGTATAGTCAGGGCCACTTCCACACAGTTTGGAGGCGCCTCTGCCCCAACCTAATCAGCACCTGCTGCTAGAAGAGATCTTGAACAAAACTTAGATTTGGCTTATTTGCAGAGTGACCTTTGCTAAATCACTCACTGAGCTTTAGCTTCTTAGGGGAGGTGTGGGGGGAGGTGGGGCAGGCCCCGGAGGGAGGGAATAATGCTTCCCAGTGGGGTTGTAGTGAAGATTGAGGGTGGGGGTGTAAAGAGCCTTACACAGGGCCTGTCTCCTGGGCAGGGGCCTTGGCTCCCTGTAGCCAGAGGGAGCTGGTGTCTACACTGGGGCTTTCCCTTTCCCAGTGAGCTTCCTTAACCCCTTGAGGACACCTGCCTGGGCTAGCCTGGCTCCCTTGTGCCTGGGGAAGGGGGTAAGGAACTATAACACACTGGGCACGGCCACATTACACGCACCGAGCCCATTCCATCGTCCCAAGTTCACACGGCTTCTTTAGTCTTCATATCCAGTCCTCTGTCTGCATCCTGCTCTGTGAATGAGGGCTCAGGTAACTTGCCTGTAATTTTTTGCTCTCTGACCGAGGACAAATGTCTGAACTGTGCTAGTCCTCCTTATGTGTCAAGTGGGAGAAATTGTTAGCTCCAGGGTGGTTATGATGATGAGGTGTTGAAGCCACAAAGAAGTTAAGAGGTCCCTTTTGTTCTGAGAACCTTTAGAATAATCTTGATGTAGGAACAAAACAGAGAAAGCGGACTTCTTCCCTGCCATCCTTCTCTCTGCTCCCATCTCTCCCTGCCCAGAACTGATTGCTCAAAGAACCAGATTTGGTGGATATTAGTACCTACTGTGTGCCAGTGCTACTGTGTTATTTAATCCTCTTAGCCTTTGAGAAAGGTGATTTATCCCGTTTTAAAGATGAAGAAAGTAGATTGAACGAATGTAAATGTTTGGGCTGGGGTCCCATGGTTGGACAGTAGCAGAGCTGGGAGACTCCGCACAGGACCCTGACCACCAAGCCCTTTGTTCTGTTTGTGTCACAGGGGCCCCGTGTTGCATCCACGTGGTGCCATGTGGGGACCACCCCATGCCTTGCTGATTTGGGAACCTAAACGTGGTTCTCTCACAGCCAGAAAGGAACAACTTCAGAGCAGGCTTGCCCCTCCCATGTATATCACTCCAGTCTGCTTTCTGAGCCTTGTTAAACCCATCAACATGGCCTCATCCCGGCAGAGCCCCACCAAGATCATCTTGTTTTCTTACCACTGCCTTAAAAAAAAAAGTGCAAGGCAGGGCCACCACACTGTTTCCTTCCATTCCTGTCATGCTGCCAGCAAACCAGCAGCTACTAAACCTGGGTGGCAGCAAACTGGTGGAGCCTAGCGTGTTACTAAAGGAAGAGTGCTCTTCCTCAAAGGCAGGATGGGACTGGTAAAGACAGGCTCAGTGAGAGGCTGGCAGCGGAAGTCGGCTTGTGTGGGCTATCCTAGGCAGGAGGGTGAGACCATGGAGGGTCGCCTGTGGCTCAGCCTCTACCCATGGGAGGGTTGACCAATCAAGTACAGGATGTATTGGGGAACATGACTTACACCAGAAGGTTAGGGGTGCCTGGGTGGCTCAGTCAGCTGAGCGTTCAACCGGCTCAGGTCATGACCTTGCAGTTCGTGGGTTCAAGCCCGTTGGGCTGTGTGCTGACAGCTGAGAGCCTGGAGCCTGCTTCAGATTCTGTCTCTCTCTCTCTCTCTGCCCCTCCCCCATTCATGCTGTATCTCTCTCTCTCTCTCTCAAAAAATGAATAAACGTTTAAAAAAATTACTTTCGTCTAAAATTCAAATTTAACTCAATGTCTTGAATTTTTATTTTTTAAAATCCAGTAATCCTAGACTGTGGACAAATCACATGATCTCTCAGAGCTTAGATTTGCTCATTTGAAAAATTAGGCCAAAACGCCCTTCCCTAGGGGTACAGTGAGATTAGTACATTTCTAATGAGGAAACCATTCTTAAATATCACCACCCCTCCTCCTGGAGTCAGGCTTGGTTCAGCTAACCCAGAGCACCCTTGCTCTCCTTCCTTAGTTGCATTTCACAAGCTTTGGAGTGTGTTTGCTAGGGGAGAGTGGAGGCCTAAGCTGAGTCTAAGAAAATTTCCCAGGGCCTGACCTTGAAAATCCAGGCCCAGCCGGACCCCCTGAGGTCTTAATGGCTGCCAGGGAGGACAGCTGCCCGAAGGACAGCAACAGCTGAAGCCCATTCTTGCTCTTTGTGGCAGGAG
>CM053560.1:99286481-99404186 GCA_028646485.1 Cryptoprocta ferox | reverse complement strand
CCCCCCCCCCCCCGCCGAAAGCCAGTGCTGCTCATGAGGCGGCCTACCTGTCGCACACCTGGAAGAGGAAGTCATTGACCAGGCTCTCATGCCGGCTGCAGATGCTCCTCTGGAAGGCGCTCTTGAGCCAGTCCTCGATGCTGCACACCTGCACGCGACTAGAGTACCAGCAGATGGAGAGGCTCCTGAGGGCCGGGCTCAGGAGGAAGTTGTCCTTCTTGAGTTCTACGAGGGAGTGAAAGTGCAGCAGGGGCCAGAGTGTGGGGTCCTCAAACACATCCTGGAGCTGGGGGCAGGTCCTGGCAAGGTTCTTCCTGCTGTCCTTGTCCAGGAACGAGAAGAGGTGCAGCAGGCACTCCCGGTTGAGCTGGGTGAGGTGCATGGCGTGCAGCAGCCACAGAGTGTGGCCAGAGCCCGGGGACCTGCCCTACCTCCTGCTCCTCCTCCCCCGCTCTGGGCTGGTGGACATATATGGTTGAGGAATGGTGTTTATTTTTGGCTAACAACTGGTGCTGAAGCTCTGAGAACGAGGCGGGGAAGCCAGGATCCAGACATACGTGTAGCAGTCTGTGGTTCGGCTTATGTTCAGAGGAATTGAAAATCCTGGCAGAAAAGCAGCCTATTGAAGTTAAATAGCTTCCTTAAAAGGGATTTCTTTCCCTTTTAGCTGACAGTGGTGCTTAGCAGAGAGCACTTTTGGCCCTTCCCGAGGCATTTTCATTGGAGGTGGACGGCCAGACCACCTGTCTAGGCCTGCAGTCAGCTCACTGGGAGGGACCCTAAGTATAAATTGTATCTTTTCATTTTCTAGAATATCACTGAGTCTTCTTCACTTAGTAGGAAGAAGCCTGTTGTCTGTAGAGCTAAGGGGACAGCTCTGTGTGCAGAGCAGGAAGTTGAAGCCGTTTGTAACTCCCCTTTCCTGTGAATTGTGCTCATGGGTGATGGTTTGCAGGTGAGGCTGAACCGCCTTCAAATCCTGCTACCCTCCACCAGGCGCTGGCTTGCCTGCGCCTCCAGCTGGCTCTGTTTTTACCTTGAGTTGTTTCGCAAAGCTTCCACTTAAGTAGCTTAGCTGTCGAGGTTCTTCTGTGTGTATGTGTAGAACGTTTTAAGTTTCAGTTTACTTGGCTTTACATCTTCTCATTTTTCCAATTATGTGCCCTGCTGTATCTTGTCTGTATTTCCCAAAATGTCAGAATGGATGAGGTAGCTCTTAGTACAAAACTGCTTGAAACAATTCTTTTAGTCTAAGCTTGTCCTTTAAGCCAGCCACATACCATCCTCTTGGTGAATGCCTTCAGAACGGGGCCTCTGAGCCTAGGTAGGCTGCCTGGAGGCATTATCCCTTAAGTTCTCCTTTCCTGAAGTAATTCAGATTTCTCAGTACACAGATCTATTTTCTAATACTCTGCTCCCACTCCTGCCCTGGATCCTATCATAATTTTGCTATTGTCAATGACCAGCGTTGTATACCCGTCTGGTAGGACGTTTGGGGGAAGCCAATACTGAAAGCTCCATGCTGCCTCTGCAGTAGCGAGGTGAGGACAGGACCGGATTTTTCTCTGCTCCACCAGGGACCACCACCTAACTGGTTACCTTTGTTTATTTATCCATTTGATTGGAATTGGAAGGAAGGGGATACTTTGTGTCCATTTGTATGGCTATAATGCAGACTAAGGCTTGGTCATTGCTGGTGCAGCTTTGCCTGTAAAATAAGCACGATGCAGGGGCGCCTGGGTGGCTCAGTCGGTTGAGTGTGTGACTTCCGCACAGTCGGTTGAGTGTCGGTTCGAGCCCTGCACTGGGTTCGCTGCTGTTGGCACAGAGCCCACTTCAGATCCTCTGTCCCCTTTTCTCTGCCCCTCCCCTGCTCTCTCTCAGAAATAAACAAACCAGAAGGCAGCTAAGGGAAGAGCCATTCTAGCCATCTCCCCCTGAGACACCAGACTTGGCGGCCTGTGTGCTTGGGTACCCCAATACTGCCAAGGTGAAGTGGAAGGGGTGACTTTTCTTAAAAACATACACCAAGACCAGCTGAAAGAAGCATTTCTCAAGGAAAGGGTCACTAGCTACAACTAATATTCCAGACTAATCAGTTTAATGGTTCACAAGTACAGCTGACAGCCACCGCCCCTTTGGCCCTTAGCCAGTCTAAAGGTATGCTCAGATGGGTTTTAATAGAAAGCCTTAAGCTCTCCACTTTGCCTCCTAGATCCTTTCCAAACCAGTACTTCTCAGGGGGCTGATCTCTGGAAATAGGCGGTTCTTTGAACTTCTTAAAAGGTTGGCCACTGGGAAGTCCTCGTGGTCCAGTGTGGCGTCCACAGAGTCCTGCGGGCTGCTGGAGCCGCTCCAGGCTGGCAGGGCCAGCGTTCAGAGCCCACGCCCCTGCTGCCACTGCCCGTGGTGGTGGTGGGGGGGGGGGGTGCACAGGGAACCTTCAAAGGTGGAAGGCTGCCAGGAGCAGGCAAATAAGTAACAGAGAAACAGGAGGGGTGAGGGGGTAGTGGGGGAGGCGGTTCTTGTTCTTTCTGTGTCCAGGGAACAGTTGGGGCAGAGAGGTCGTGTATATATAGGAGCTTACTGAAAACCAGAATTTTTACTTTTTAACAGTGGCACTTTATTTCCCTGTCTTATTTAAAAAAAAGTGACCCAGAAGCCGGTTCCTCAGGGTGGGGTCTAGCTCTGAAGGAGGCACACAGACTGCACTTTATACGAGCTGTCCGAGGAGAGGCACGGTGATCTCCCTAGGCTCTGGTGCGCACGCTGCTCCTCCGGCACCTGCCTGCGGGCACTAGGGGGTCCCCTCCCGCCACCACCTGTCTCTGCAGGTCACTTCATCCCAGCCTCTGCACTCCAGCGGCCGGGATGGGGAGGGTGGAAAATGAAACAACTGCCGACTAACTGACCAGGCCCATGGGTGGAGCAAATACACCCTTACTTCCCTGGCTCCCCTGAAAGGAGCTCAGAAATAATAGCCAAGAGGAGAGAGACCAGAACTTTAATGATACTTTCATCCATAAACAGGTGAGGTTGGTGAAGCAGAAAAGGGATGTGATTATAGGGTCGATGAAATCAGTCACTTGCACAGTTAATCCTCTCGCATCATACAAACTAGGCTTTCGTGGCAAACGGCCACCTCAGACACACGCAGCACTGGCGGAGGACGGTCTGGAGTCCATCGTGCTCAGACCGGCGAGGCGATGCGGACACCTTGCGCTCCCGCACGACCCACCGAGTGCCTGCCTCTTCCTGCACAGCGGGCACGTTCCTGTGGCTGCACCCCGTGCCCTGGCCGCAGGAACAGACTGCTAATGAGCCTTTCCAGGGCCTGAGTGAAGAGGCCACTTGAGCAACAGGGTCTGTGAGGGAGCTCAGGGGACGCTGGGGGCTGAAGAGGCAGCAGTGTATCTAAACAGACGTATATACACTAAACCAATGAAACGGAGGTTTGGCTTTTAAGAAATAAATACATCCCCAACCGCAGAAACCGAGCTGCTGAGTAGCTTCCCGAGGTGAGATACACATTTAACACTCGACCAGGGCCTGTACGCTTTACTGGTTTAATTCTATTACATTTGTCATCACTAGACACTGAGTAGAATACAGTGGATAAGCAAAGGTTTCTCCACCATGGAGAGAGATTTGTGTTGCCACAAATGGTTTCTATCACCCACCTGTGTGGGAGGACTTCTGAGGAAGTTTTGTTCCAGGGGAGCCTGGACGGCATGAGGCACCGCCTCAGCGTAAGCTCTCTGCGCGAGAAGCCACACACACACAGACGACATGGCACAAGGGGAAAGCCCTGAAGAGCACACAGAGATCAGCTTTTCAAATAGGTGTGATAAGGCTACACAGTTAAATTTTTTAAATACAAATAGGCACATTTACATCACTGGTGTCCAAATGCACAATTCAAATGGATCTGATCACTTTTCCAAAGAGCCTTCCTTCATAATACCATTCAAGCATTCTGCTTAAGTAAAACCAAGCCATAAAAACACTCCAAAACTTCAAAGAGGAGACGTGTCCATCTCTTAAGCCCACGACGTTGCCTGTCTAAGGACCACCCTCCCCCAGCAAGGCAGTCTGGCTGTTGCTACCTTCCATTTGGTACAAAAAGACAGTTTTTCTCCACCAACCTCAACACGGCCCAAGGCTTTACTGTGGAAGTCCTAGCAGCTGCCCATGCCGAGAGAATACTCTAAAGGCAAATGTTAGAAGTCACAGCAATACACCCTCTAACTAAAAGAGCCTGAATTCATAGGAGATACTAAACAAAAATCAAAGATGCACATTTCAAGTTCAATTACATGTGGTGTTAATGTATTAATATATGAGGTCAAATTAGGTGAAACTTTGACTTGTGGATCAAAAGGGCAAATACCACAATTTCCTATGGTTCAGCCTAATGTAATTTAGAACTGTAAACTATTTTAAATACATGTTTCCCTCTTAATTATCTTCTAGACTCTGTTTCTAAGGTGTCAGGCCTAAATAAAAAGCAAAGCTTTTTTCTCGGGAGTGAAAATTTAGACCAGTGCCATCAAGAAGACTGTGCTAGACCTAAGCAGTCTGATGCCACATGTGGCTGCTGGGCACTTGAAATGTGGCTTGTGTGACTGAAAAACTAAGTTTTAAATTTAATTTAAAAAAATTTTTAATGTTTATTTTTGAGAAAGAGACACAAATGGGAGGGGGGGGGGAGAGAGAGAGAGACAGAATCCGAGGCAGGCTCCAGGCACTGAGCTGTCAGCAAAGAACCCAATGCGGGGCTTGAACTCATGTGCCTTGAGATCATGACCTGAGCTGAAGTCAGATGCTTAACCAACTGAGCCACCCAGGCACCTCTAGATTTAATTTTAATTAAAATTTAAATAACCACATGTAACTAGTGTCCCCCATAGTGGAAAGTCCAAGTTTAGACATAACTGCAGTTTGCTCCTGGTCATTGTAAAGTGGCTAGCAGCTGATTTTTGCTCTGAGAAAAGAGCTTTATCTAGCTAATAGTGAAGTGGAGCCACATCTGCTCCTGCAACTTCAAATATCCACCCTGAGGACAGCCATTAGACTTTCTTTTACATTCATGCACTTAAAACTTGACATTTTCTTTTAATAGAAAAAACAAGATTACCAAAAAGTCTGCCAGGTTGGCTTAATATGAAATACATTCTGCCCCTTGTCACTTGTAGACACTTGAGAAGGAAATAAAGGCTGTAATGAGAGCTGGCCCTGAAAACAGTGCCTGGTCCGAGGTACAGCCTGTCTGGGAGTCCCTTTCTCTGAATCCTTTCTAAGTACTGCCACTGCCCCCACCCCAAAATCAACAGACTGGCCTGGTACACTTGCAGAAATATCAATTACCTTTCTTAGATGGGATTCTGGTTCCAAATTTCAACTTGAGTTAAATCTTAACGGTGCCTATACCTGTTTTTCTTGAACACAGTTTTAAAACAAAGACTACTAAACTCAAGAATAGAAACTCTATTCAAAGTGAGAATATTTTCAGCTTGCTCTGCTATCAGGATAGGCCAGTGAGAGTTGTTAAGACCCAGAGTAGCAAAGACTCAAATTTCCTTCAGTGAAGTATAGGTGATGGTCAGAATCGGCTCTGGAGGTCAGCACCTCAACCTCAGATGGCCAACCAAGAAATAAGGCAAAAGTGGACAGGCAGTTCTTCCCAGCACCACGGCCCGTGGGGGAACCAGATGCTGGTTCTAAAGGCAAACAGAAGCTGTGGTCTCCTCACCGGACAGGATCTACACCATGTAGCTGAGCCACAGACATTTTTGAACACTAAATGCATCTTGTCTTATCTGTACTTTGCTGTACTCCTATTTGCATGAATACACGCAAGCAAAAAATATCCCCAAAACAAAATTTAAAAACTTGAAAGGACTAATTCTTGAATTTGCAGTACAGGTACAAGTGAACCAACAGATTTATTTAATCAGTGCTGATAAGCAGCAGCCTTGAAAGATACCAAGAGCAGCAATACCTGGTCTACTTAATAATGCCCTCCCAGTTATCTCTTACAATCAAAAAGAACGATTACTGGCAGTCAGTGAAATCCTGTGGGCCACAAATGATGTGCACACATGATCCTGGAGGTCGAGTCCACCTGATGTCCCATTACAGCTGTGAAAGGCAGCAGGCAGTTCTATTGCTCTTTGCAATCAGGAACACATCTTGCTTTCCGCTTGTGACAGTAACAAAGCATTGATGTAAATGTGCCTCAGAGTGAGAATTGAAAACATTAATATAAAAAAGTCAAATAGAACTAAGTTCTTGAAACTACATATAAAAACAATTATTATAACTAAAGCAGCAAATCAAAATATCTGCTGAGGTTTTCTGGTAGAACTAAAAAAAAAAAAAAAAAAAATTAGTTGGTGCCCATGTTCAATATGTCACTACCATTGACAAAACTAAACCCAAAATAGGAAATTGAAAAGTGCATAATGAAATTAAATCTTGGATCAAGTATTTACGGAAAACTGGAAATGTTTATCCGGTATAGTTGACAAATAATGATTTAAAGGAGGTATTAAAGTTTATCTGATCCAGCTTTGGCCTGGCGTTCCACGTAAAAAAGGATGTAGGCCTTTGCCTTCACAACGGTGTCTTCATCAGTCAGCGTTACAGTACTGTCATTGAAATGGAACCAGCGACCTTCGTGAGTTGCATATGCTGTGTAATGTCCAGAACCGACCCTATAAGGAAAAGTAAAAATATGAAAGGGCTACAGAAATAACAGAACGATCTGCATAATCATATCATTTGTTAGATGAATAAATTATAAATATTGTAATAAAGAATAAGCCCTACAGACTTGCGGTTTAAGGTGGCTAACTGAGCTGATGTGTTTTATGTTCCTCAAAACCCCAGAAATAACAAGGAATATACAGGCACTGGAAACACAGGGAAGAGTGCCATCGAATGAGCAGAAATTGAGGCTCACACCTGAAAGCAGTGTTCACAGGGCACTGGTTAATGGAGACACCAAAGAGCTAAGGAACTCAGCCTAACAAGCATGGTCAAGGCCTATGGAAACATGGAAAACTAAGGAACAGACTTCCATGAGAGCCTTGGGAAAAACCCCTGAGCTTAAGAAAGTAATCTGCCTCCAGGAAAGGGCTTTTCTCTTTCAGCATGACCCACCCACTCCCCCATGGAGCCCTATCGTCAGCCCTCCCAGGCAGGAGCAAAGCCTCAGGTAGAACAGACACCTTCTTAACTGCTAGAGAAACCCTTACCATTTACCAATAATGATCAATCTCCTCATCTATTATGATTCTGAATAAACAGCCAAAAATCATCAAACTCTTGGCGGGTGGGGGGAGGGGTAGTATGAAAGAAAAGTACTGGGAAGAACAAGCAATTAACCACTAACAAATTTAATGCAGAAAACCAAAGAGATTTAAAAATTCTAATTAATACCAATGGTTTCAAAAAGATATTGGAACCATAAAATAAGAATGTTTCTGTTAGGAAAAAGAGTTACCAGAAAAATGGGATTGCCAGCGTATAAATGTCATCTTCAATTTGGATACAGATGAAATCCAAATTGGTGATGTGGAAAAATAGGCCATGGCGGTCTTGAGAAACACAGAGATGGAAATCATTAAACAACAGTTAAAATGTGGAAAAGAACCAGAAAATTCACTCTACAGTAGTCCTCCCTTGTCCTCAGTTTCCCTGTCCACGGTTCAGTTTTCCACAGTCAGCTGTGGTCCAGAAGAAGATGATGCTCTAATATATTGTCAAAAGGTCAAGAGAAGCCTAATGCTATCACAATTATAATTATTATTAAATTATAATTGTTTACAAATTAAGCTATCACAGTTATGTCTGTATGTACAGGAAAAAATATAGTGTATATATAGGGTTTGTTACTATGATTGTAGGCATCCACTGGGGGGTCCTGGCACATATCCCTGCAGATAAGGAGGGACTGCCATACATGTAATAGGGAGAGAATGGGGTGGAACAAGTATTTCCATGAACTGAGGACACCAAAGAGTGTCCCTATCAACGACCAAGCCAGGAATACATCTACTCTAAATTCTTAAATCCAGAGAGAAAAGATCCTACAACCTTCCAATAAGGAAAAAAAGGTTGCCTATAAAGAGATGAGAATCAGACCTTAGGGGACTTGGCCCTGGAATGATGAAATCAAGGGAGCAGTGTCTACAAAGTTCTGAGGGAGAAGGGTTTTCAAGGGGTTTGTCTATAATTGAAAGTAAAATAGCCATTCTCAAGGAATCAGAAGGTAAAAACTAATAACAAAATTTCAGGAAAAAAACCCAAGAATATTCAATAAAATAAAAAACATCTTTAAAATAGATGACATTAAGTAAGTTACTCCAAATAATTTCCCATTTTCCCATTTAAAAGTCAACTGGCAAAGGAAGTAACTTTGCAGTAAAGCCTACTGAGGAATTTGTGGACAAATACATAAGCTCTCAATGCTGGACTCAAATGAACCCTTCTCAACCTTGCTTTCCTGCGCCTTCTCTTCTTCCTTCACAACATCCTCTCCAGAATATTCTTTCACACCAAGACTGAAAGAAAGTTCTACCTCACCTATGTTAATGAAGTTAATGTATCTGAATCCATTTTTAAGGAGTTGGGGGCGAATTACCAAGAGTGATGCAAAATTGCAGATCTTTGCTGTGGTTTTCGAAAACCAACCATGAGAAGCCACTGACACACTCACCCGGAACCATGGTGCACCACCACAGCAGCAAGGTCATACAGGCAGTTCTCCGGGCCACTGTTCTCAGGCTACAGAACAAGGGAGAAGGTATCCAGGACTGAGTTAGAAGCAGCAGTCTATGACATCCTATCTTCTATGAATGTGAAGACTTAATTTTACTGGAAAGCCATCTTTGCTCACTCCTAGCAAACGTAATTAATTCACCGTACCTCTAATAAGTAGCATTTCATGTCTAGGCCTCTCAGTGGAAATTCTACATAGGTATCAACTTTGTTTCTTAAATATGCAGTCCAATGAAATCGTTTCAGATGTAAGCATAGCACCTGGATGAGAGATAAGGACAAAGATTGTAAAAAAAATAAATAAATAAAAACAAAAAACAAACAAAAAAAAACAGAAACAAAACACAACTAATTTCCCTTTCAGTAAAATTAACTATTTGGTACTAATATATCTCAGTAATATTTTAGGTGGCCTATAAGTAATTTTTTTTTTTTTTGAACCTTGATAGTACTTTCTTCCACACACCTTACTATGATATTGTGATTCCTGAAACTAATAAAACACTGTAGTTAATTGACTGGAATTAAAAACTTAAAATCTGTATCTATATACTTTCCCCCCCTAAGGGTTTAGGAGTTGTGTGGAAAGGGGGGGTCAAGACCTTGACCTTTCACATAGCTCCTAAAGCATTAGAATTTCCAAAGGGATAGCCATAAAGGTGTCTTTGTTATGCCAATGAGGTGACTTTCTGATGGCCTCAAAGGATGCGGGGTGGTTGCCGGGGGACCCAACCATGTGATTACAGAGTTGGAACTTTCAGTCTCCCCAACCCAATTCTCCAGGTTGGAGAGAGGGGCTGAAAGTTGAACTGCCAACAGACCATGACTTAATCAGCCGTACCTAGGTAATGAAGCCTCCTTAAAAATCCAAAAGGAGGGGTTTGGAGAGCTTCCAGATGGGGAACCAGAAACACTTCGAAGTACTACTGTTCTGGGTCCCAAACTCCACAAGGAACAGAAGTTCCTCTGTTCAGGACCTCGCTCTACGTATCTCCTCATACCCATGTCTATAGTCTGTTGGTCAGAAGCATAAAGTAGCAAGCTGTGCTCGCTGGGCTTCTGAAGCAGAGACAGTGTTAGGGGACTGGGCCCTGAACCTGTGGAATCCAATGGCTACCACTGGCTTTGAGAGTGTCAGAGCTGTGCTGAATTCTAAGACACCCAGCTGCTTGCTTAGCGGTGATGTGGTAGGAAACCATCCCCTCCACACATTGGAAATTGTGATCAGGATACATGAATTATACATTCTCAAAGCGTTTATGTACCTTTTGCTGAAAACTCTAGAGACCAGTACAGAATGGATCACATAGGCTAAAAGTACAAAAATAATTTGTCTTCTCATCAATCATAAACATTTTCCCCCTCAAAACTGCATTATAATTTGAAACTCAATGCTTACCTTGGGTAGTTTCTGAATCCAAAATTTTTTAGTGGATTTTTGTTTCTTTTTGCATTTGTGGCACATATATAACTCTGTCTCATCGAGTTCTTCCAAGTCAGTAAAACTGCGAAGACAATCTAAAACCAAATTGATTTTGGCAACATTAAAACAGGACACCTTCTATAGAGGCAATGTGCTGTAGAAAACAGACTGAATTTTGAATCTGGACAACTCTGGCTCAGACCTCAGCATTATTAGCTCTGTGACCTTGGAAAAGTGAACCTTTCTCAGTGGCAAAATGGACACCAAAAACACCCAAACAAACCCACTTTAAAGAACTGTTGTGAGGAAAATAACATGTCAAATTCCTGGCATGGTGTCTGACATCTGGTAATGATCAGTTAACGACAAGTGGTATTGTTGCTGGGTTTGCTGCTTTTAATGAAGAATTAGTCTGGATCATTTTCATAAAAATGATTGCCTTAATGAAATCAAAGTTTGAGCAGCAACTTTCTCTCAGTATCTTAGGTTATAGAGGAAAAAGTGCCCAAGTTCATAAAATAAGATCCAATATTTTCACAGTAGTAACTTAATAAAAAAACATGGACTGTAGGAAACTACATCACCGACCTTCCTACTATACCTCCAGTGAATCCTTTGTTCCAGGCTCTACTCTCAATCCCCTAGACAAACCACAGATAGTTTGTCTTCTTTTTTTTTCTTTTAAAGGTTTAACTGTGGGGGTGCCTGGGTGGCTCAGTTGGTTGAGCGTCCGACTTCGGCTCAGGTCATGATCTCACGGTTCGTGGGTTTGAGCCCCGCATCGGGCTCTGTGCTGACAGCTAGCTCAGAGCCTGGAGCTTGTCTTCCGATTCTGTGTCTCCCTCTCTCTCTGACATTCCCCTGCTCACACTGTCTCTCTCTCTCTCTCTCTCTCAAAAATAAATAAAACATTTTAAAAAAAAGTTTAACTGTGTAATCTGGGGTTTGGGATTCTGTAGCCTCAAGCTGAATCCAGCTACCTAGTTTTGTAAATGAAGTTTCCTATGAACACAGACACACCCACTCATTTATGTATCATCTGTAGGTGCTTTTACACTACAACAGCAGAGCCAAGTAGTTGGGTTGCAGAACTTATGTGCAGTAAGGCCTAACATATTTACTATCTGGCCCTTCATAGGAAAAGTTTGCCAACTCCTATTACAATCAGTAAGGTATGTACTGTTCTGTAGAGAAATAATATTCTTTTTAGAAAAGAATATGACTGCCTGTACCCAGCACTCAAGTAAAGAAATGGATTCTTTCCAGTACCGGAGGAGCCAGACTTTATGTATACAGCATCCCCTAGAGTTGTGCAGCGAACGACCTAAACGGCCATGTATAGGAGCTCTGTTAGGAATTTCCTGTATCTTCCCACTCACGAACCCCATCTTTCCCCCTAGAAATAGCCATTATCCTGAATTTTGTATTGTCTTTTTGCTTGCCTCTATAGACCATACATATGCATCTTTAAATAATATAATGATTAGTTTGAAAAGCTGGGTAGCAGCAAGCACAAACCTAGCTATGTAAGGAAAAGGGACATTCTGTACTCAAGATTTTTCAGGTCATAGTCCATGCTGGTTTCCAAGAGAGACGATAAGAAAGAGCCTGGGAGTACATGGGCCTATGGTGGGGAAGGGGTATCATGCATTCTTTGTGGGATTTTTTTGAGGTATAACTGGCACATATTATTTGATGATTTGATATTTGTATATACTGTGAAATGATCAGCACAATAAGTCTAATTAACATCACCATAGTTAAAGTTTTCCTGTAATGAGAACTTTTGATTTATTCTCTTAGCAACTTTTAAATATACAATACAGTATTATTCATTGTAATCACCATGCTGTATATTATATCCCCATGACTTAATTATAACTGCAAGTTTCTATGTTTTGACCCCCTTCACCCATTTTGCCCACCTCCAACCCCTTACCTTCGGTAACTACCCATTTCTTTTCTGTTATCTATGAGCTTGGATTTTTTTTTGTTGGTTTGGTTTGGAGTTTTTTTAGATTCTATGTAGAAGTGAGATCATAGGGTATTTGTCTTTCTCTGCCTTGTTTAACTTAGAATAATGCCCTCAAGTTCCATCCATGTTGTTGCAAATGGCAAAATTTCATTTTTTTATGGCTGAAATATTCCATTGTATATACTGTCTTCATTTATCCAACAGTTGCTTCTATATCTTGATTATTGTAAATAATGCTGCAATGAACATGGGGATCATTTATATCTTTTCAAGTTAGTATTTTCATTTTCTTTCGGAAAATACCCAGAAGTGGAATTGCTGCATCATCTGGTAGTTGTACTTTAATTTTCTGAGGAACTTCCATACTGTTTTCCATAGTGGATACACCAGTTTACATGCCTACCAGAGTGTACTCCACATCCCTGCCAACACTGGTTATTTCTTATATTTTTGATAGCAGCCATTCTAACAGTTGTGAGATGATACTTCATTGTGGTTTTGATTTGCATTTCCCTGATAATCAGTGATGTAGAGCATCTTTTCATGTATGTGTTGCCATCTGTATGTCATCCTTGGAAAAATGTCTATGAGGATCTTCTGCCCATTTTTTAAATTGAACTGGCTCGGGTTTTGTTGTTATTTTGCTATTGAATTGTAAGAGTTCTTTATATATTCTGGATGTTAACCCCTTAGCAAATATTATTTGCAAACGTTTTCTCCCATTCAGTAGGTTGCCTTATTTCCTTTGCTATGCAGAAGATTTTTGGTTTGAAGTAATCCCTCTTTTTCTAAGCAGGCTTCAAGCCCAGTGTGGAGCCCAATGCAGGGCTTGAACTCATGACCCTGAGATCTGGACCTAAGCCAAAATCAAGACTCAGATGCTTCACCAAATGAGCCACCCAGGCACCTCTGAAGTAATCCCTCTTATTTATTTTTCCTTTTGTTGCCTTTGCTTTTGGAGACAGATTCAAAAAGTCACTGCCAAGACCTATATCAAGGAACTTCCCACCGATGTTTTCTTCTAGGATATTCATGGTTTTGGGTCCTAGGCTCCAGTCTTCAAACCATTTTTGAGTTAAGGAAGTAGTCCACTTTCACTCTTTTGCATGTGGCTGTCGAGTTTTCCCAACATCATTTATTGAAGACACCATCCTCTCCCCTGCATATTCTTGGCTCCTTTGTTGTAAAATGACCATGTATGTATGGATTTATTTCTGGATTCTCTATTCTGTTCCATTGATAAATATATCTGTTTCTATGCCCAAACCATACTGTTTTTGATGTGCCATAGCTTTGTAATTTAGTTTAAAATCAAAGAGTGTGGGGCAACTGGGTGGCTCAGTAGGCTGAGCACACAACTCTTGGTTTTGGGTCAGGTTGTGATATCATGGTTTATGAGTTTGAGCACTGCATCGGGCTCCATGCTGGCACTGTGGAGCCTACTTGCAATTCTCCTTCTCTCCCTCTCTCTCTGCCACTCCCCTGCTCATACTCTGTCTCTCAAAATAAACAAATAAACCTAAAAAAAAAATCAAGGAGTGTGATGCCTCCAACCTGTTCTTCTTTTTCAAGATTTCTTTGGCTATCTGAGGTCTTTTGTGGTTCCATACAAATCTCATGATTACTTGTTCTCACTTGTATGAAAAATACTACTGGAATTTTTACGGGGATTGCAGTGAATCTGGGGATTGCTTAGGGTAATGTGAACATTTTAACAACGTTAATTCTCCCAATCCATGGGCACAGTAAATCTTTCCATTTATTTGTGTCATTTTTAATTTCTTCATTCTTACAGTTTTCAGTGTACAGGTCTTTTACCTCAGTTAAATTTATTCTTAGGTATTCTTTTTGATGCAACTGTAAAGGGGCTATTTTATCTGACAGTTCATTATTAATGTATGAAATGCAATAGATTTTTGTATATGATTTTGATGCTGCAACTTGATGAGTATGTCTTTTGGTGGAATCTTAAGGGTTTTTCTATATATAATATGGTGTAATCTTTGAAACAGGATGTCTTTCTTTTTTCCTTGTCTAATTGCTGTGGCGAGGATTTTCAATACTATATTGAATAAAAGTGGTGAAAGTAGACTTCCCTGTTTTATTCTTATCTCTGGGGAAAGGCTTGCAGCTTTTCGCCATTGAATATTAACTTAGGCTGTGGGCTTATCCTATATGGCCTTTACTATGTTAAGGAAGGTACCCTCTATACCCACTTAAAGAATTTTTATCATAAATGGGTGTTGTTTTGCCAAGTGCTTTTTCTGCATCTATTGAAATAATCATAGATTGTTATCCTTCATTTTGTTAATGTGTTGTATAACACTGACTGCCTGGTAGACGTTAAACCATCCCAGCATCCTGGAACAAATCATACCTGATTATGGTATGTGAGCCTTTAGTGTTCAAGCTGACCCTTGAACAACATGGAGGTTCAGGGCAAGAATCCCCTGTGCAGTTGAAAATCCATGTATTAAAAAAAAAACAACCATGTATGACATTTGACTCCCTCAAAACTTAACTACTGATACCCTATTGTTGACCAGAATCCTAATAACACAATTAACACATATTTTGTATATTATATATATTATATATTGTACTCCTACAGTAAAGTAAAAAAAAAAAAAAAAAAAAAAAAAAAAGAATGTTATTTTAAAAAATCACAAGGAAGGGGCTCCTGGGTGGCTCAGTTGGTCAGTTGGTTAAGCAGCCAATTCTTGATTCAGTTCAGGTCATAATCTTAGGGTTTGTGGGGTCAAGCCCCATGTTGGGCTCCATGCTGACAATAAGGAGCCTGCTTGGAATTCTCTCTCCCTCTTTCTGCCCCTCCCCCACTTGCATGCACATGCTCTCTCTCGCAAAATACGCTTTAAACATAATCACAAGGAAGAGAAAATACATTTACAGTATTATACTGTATTAGCTGAAACAATTCACATAGAAATGGACCTATGTAGTTCAAACCCATGTTATTCAATGGTCAACAATACTGTTGATTGAATTCACTTTGCTAATGTTTGTTGAAGATTTCTGCATCTATGTTAATCAGAAACATCAGCTTTTCTTATGGTGCCCTTATCTAGTTTGGTATCAAGGCCATTGTAACATGGCCTTATAAAATTAGTTTAGAAGTGTTCTCTCCTTGGGGCAACTGGGCAACTCAATCAGTTAAGCATCTGACTCTTGGTTTCAGCTCAGGTCATGATCTCACGGTTTGTGTGTTCAAGCCCCGCACTGGGCTCTATGCTGAAGGAATGGATACTGCTTGGGATTCTGTCTCCCTCTCTGCCCCTCCTCTGCGCTGCGCTCGCTTGCTTGCACTCGCTTGCTTGCACTCGCTTGCTCTCTCTCAAGTGTTCTCTTCTGTTTGGAAAAGTCTGAGAAGGATTGGTATGAATTCTTTGAACATTCAGAATAATTTATCACTTAAGTTTTAGAGTCCCAGGCTTCTGTTTGTTGGGAGGTTCTCAATTACTGATTGAATCTCCTTACTCGTAATCAGTCTGTTCATATTTTCGGTTTCTTCATGATTCAGTCTTGGTAGGTTGTATGTTTCTAGGAATTTAGCCATTTCTTCTAGGTTGTCCAGGTTCTTGGTGTTTTTTGATGTAGTCCTAATAATACATTTTTGCTTTTGTTTCCCTTGCCTGAGGAGACCTATCCATAAATATGTTGTGAAGAGTGATGTCTAAGAGAGAACTACCTGGATTTTCTTTCAGGAGTTTTATGGTTTCAGGTCTTACATTTAGGTCTTTAATCCATTTGGAGTTTATTTTTGTGTAGTATAAGAAAGTGGTCCAGTAGCTGTCTGACTTTCCCAACACCATTTATGGAAATGTCTTACCCTCAGTGTATATTCTTGCCTCCTTTGTTGTTGATTAACTGATCATATAGTCGTGAATTTATTTCTGGGCTATTTTGTTCCATTTATCTCCAAGTCTATTTGTGCTAGTACCACACTGTTTTTGATTAGTATAGGTTGTAGTATATCTTGAAATCTGGGATTGTGATACCTCCAGTTTTGTTCTTCTTTATCATGATGGCTTTAGTAATGTGTTGTGCTTTCATACACATTTTAGGATTGTTCTACTTCTATAAAAAAAAATACCACTGGTATTTTAATAGGATTTCCATTCAATCTGTAGATTGCTTTGGGTGATATGGACATTTTAACAATATTCTTCCAATCCATGAGCATGGTATATCTCCCATTTCTTTGTATCATGTTTCATTTCTTTCATCAATGTCTTAGAGTTTTCAGAGTACACAACTTTCACTTGCTTGGTTAAATTTATTCCTAGGTATTTTATTCTTTTTGCTGCAGGATTGTTTTCTTCCTATTCCTTCATTACTAGTATTTTGGTGGAGTCTAGGGTCTTCTATATATGCCATCATGTCATCTACAAATAATGACAGTTTTACTTCTTCCCTACCAATCTGGATGCCTTTTCCTTTTCTTGTCTGACGGCTGCAGTTAGGACTTCCAGTACTATGCTGAATAAAAAACAGTGAGTGGATATCCTGGTCCTGTTACTGATAGTAGAGGAAAGGTACTTACTTTTTCACTATTGAGTACTATGTTAGCTGTGGGTTTGTATAAGTGACTTTTATTATGTTGAAGTATATTCCCTCTAAACCTACTTTGTTGAAAGTTTTTATCATGAATTGATGTTGTATTTTGTTAAATGCTTTTTCTGCATCTATTGAGATGATCATATGGTTTTTGTCATTTCTCTTGTTAATGTGATATATCACACTGATTGATTTGCAAGCAGTAAACCACCCTTGCATCCCTGGAATAAATTCTACTTAATTGTGGGTTTTTTTTTTAATGTATTGTTGAATTTGGTTTGCTACTACTTTATTGAGTACTTTTGGATCTGTGTTCATCAGAGATATTGGCCTATAGTTGGTTTTTTGTAGTGTCTTTGTCTGGTTTTGTTATCAGGTTAATGCTGGCCTTGTAGAATAAATTTATAAGTTTTCCTCCCTATTCTATTTTTGGGGATAGTTTGAGAAAAACAGGTATTAACTCTACTTTAAATGTTTGATAGAATTCACCTGTTAAGTCATCTAGTCATGGACTTTTAGTTTTTTTTTAATTATTGATTCAATTATATTACTAGTAGACCAATGTCTATTCAAATTTTCTATTTCTTCCTGGTTCAGTTTTAAAAGATTGTAGGTTTCCAGGAATTTATCCCTTTTTTCTATGTTGTTCAATTTGTTGCACATAATTTTTCATAATATTCTCTTATCCTTTGTATTTCTGTTGTGTCTCCTTCATTTCTGATTTACTGGAGTCCTCTCCTTCTTGGTAAGTCGGGCTAAAGGTTTATCAATTATCTTTTCAAAGAGCCTACTCTTAGTTTCATTGATCTTTTCTATTTAAAAAACATTTTTTAAACATTTATTCATATTTGAGAGACAGAGCGCAAGTTGGGGAGGAGCAGAGACAGAGAGGGAGACACAGAATCCAAAGCAGGCTCCAGCCTCTGAGCTGTCAGCACAGAGCCTGATCCAGGGCTCGAACTCACTGACTGCGAGATCATGACCTGAGCCGAAGTCAGACGCTTAACTGACTGAGCCACCCAGGTGCCCCTTTTCTATTTTTTTAAGTTTCCTTCCTTCTATGAGTTTTGGGGTTCATTTGTTCTTTTCAGGCTCCTTTAGTGTAAGTTACTTTGAGAATTCTTTTCTTTCTTAAGGTATGCCTTTATTTCCTCTGTGATTTCTTCACTGACCCATTAGTTGTTTAGTAGCATGTTGTTTCTCTAATCTGTTCTGTATTCTTCCAAGATTTTTTCTTGTAATGAATTTGTACTTTCATATCATTATGTTTGGAAAAGATACTTGATATGGTTTCAATAGATTTGTTTTGTGGCCTAACAAGATCTTTCCCGGAGAATGTTCCATGTGCACTTGAAAGGAGTGTGTATATCACTGTTTTTTGGGTGGAATGTTCTGTATATATCTGTTAGGCCCATCTGGTCCAATGTATCATTCAAATGCACTGTTTCTTTATTGATTTTCTGTCTGGATAACCTATCCATTCATTGATGTAAGTAGGTTAAAATACCCTGATGATATTGTATTACTGTCAATCACTCCCTTTAGGCTGTTAATATTTGCTTTATGTGTTTAGATGCTATTTGGGATGCACATACACTTACAGTTGTTATATTCTCATGTAGGATCAATCCCTTTATGTAGTGCCCTTCTTTGTCTCATGCTACCATCTTTGTATTAAAGTCTATTTTGTCTATGTATGGCTACCTTGGTTATTTTGTGTGGGTGGGTGGTGAGGGTTTGTTGTTGTTGTGTTTTGTTTGCTTCCATTTGCATGGTATATGTTTTTGCATTCCTTCACTTCAGTCTGTATGTTTCTTTAGGTATGAAATGAATCTCTTATAGGTAGTATACAGTTGGATTTTTAAAATCCATTTCATCACCCTATATCTTTTGATTGGAGCGTTTAGTCCACTTACATTTAAAGTAAGCATGATTCTGTGAACTGTTCTCTGGTTGTTTTTGTAGTTTTTCTCTGCTCCTTTCTTGTTCTCTTGCTCTCTTCCCTGGTAGTCTGATGGCTTTATTTAGTGTTATGCTTGGATTCCTTTCTCTTTATTTTTTGTGTATCTGTATCTACTGTAGGTTTTTAATTTATGGTGACACTTGGGTTCATATATAATACCTTCTGTGTTTAGCAGTCTATATTAAGTTGATGGTTTCTTAAGTTCTAAAAGCACTACATTTTTACTCCCTATCCATATTATGTATATGATATATTTTGCTTCTTTTTGTTTATGCCTAAACTGATTTTTGTAGATATAATTTTGCTACTTTTGTGTTTTAATCACCATAAGTGATTAATCTACTACACTTACTGTGTATTTGCTTTTACCTGTGAAATTTTTTCCATTTATAATTTTCTTCTAGTTACGGCTTTTTCTTTCCACTTATAGAATTCCTTAAACATTTCTTAAAAGGCTTGTTTCATGGTGATGAATTCTTTTAATTTGTCTGGCAAACTCTTCATCTCTCCTTCTATTCTGAATGACTACCTTGCTGGATAGAGTATTTGTGGCTTGCAGGGTTTTTTTCCTTTCAGCACTTTGAATATGTCTTGCCATTTCCTTCTGCCCTATAGTTTCTACTGACAAATCAGCTGATAGCCTTATGGGGTCTCCCTTGTATATGACAGTATGTTCTTTTCCATTTCTACTTTTAAAATTCTCTATCATCACTTTTTGTCATTTTAATTATTATGTCTTGGAATGGACCATCTTGGGTTCACCTTGTTAGGAGCTCTCTGCTTCCTGGACCTGGATGTCTATTTCTCTCCCCAGATTAGGGAAGTTTTTAGCTATTTCTTCACATAAGTTTTCTGCTTCTTTCTCTCTCTCAGATCCCTATAATGTGAATGTTACTATGTTTGATGATGTCACTGAGGTCCCTTAACCTATTCTCATTTTTTTTCTTTTTTCTTCCCCATTTAGATTGGTTGCTTTCCATTACCCTGTCTTCTAGATGACTATCTGTTCTTTTGGATCCTCTAATCTGCTTTTGATTCTAATGCATTTTTTATTTCAGTTTTTGAATTCTTCACCTGTCACTGGTTTTTATATTTTCTCTTTAAGTTCTTATTGAATTCATCCACTCTTAAGTCCAGTGAATATATTTAGGCCATTACTTTCAATTCTCTACTAGGCATATTACCTATTACCATTGCATTTAGCTCTTTTACTGTGATTGTCTTGCTTTTTCATTTGGGACATATTCCTCTCTCTACTCATGTTTTGAACCTCTGTGTGTTTGCTTCTATGTATTAGGTAGGTCAGCTACATCTTCTGGTCTTGAAAGTTGTGGCCTTGTGTAGAAGAGGTCCTGTGGTGCTCTGCAGCACAACGCCCCCCTCAGGTCACCAGAACCAGGCACGCCAGGGGTGCCCTTTGTGTGGGTTACATGTGACCTACTATTGTGGGTAAGCCGCATATGCCTTCAGCACAGGGAGATGCAATGACCTACTTTGCCTGCTGAGGGTGCTGTACAGTTTGGTCCCCATGCTATAGAGATGCCTGTCTGAGGCCACCTTGGGCTCATTGTTGGGTGAAGCACACATTCAGCCTAGCTGCTTGCAATTAGCCTCTCTGCCACAGCTGCAGGGGCACAGAAGGCCAGGTTTTGCTCCATTCCTTTTGAGGGGCTTACACTTAAAGGGTGACCACCAAGTAAGTGGTCCCATAACTGATTTATGATAAACCAAAATACAGAAGGCAGGAAAGCCCCATTAGACAATTCATAACTAAGCCATACAAGCTTAATCTGGTTTTCCAAACATTCAGTTTTTAAAATGGTCGCCCCCAACTGTCTCTAAAAACCATCTTGTGTTCTCGAGGCTCAAGAGCCCACAGCTGCTGCTGTACCCCCAGACAATGAGGCAGCTTTATTGTCACAGCTACATCAGAAAGAAGACTGTCGTGTCCATGGGCGGCCTGTAGTTGTATTAAAGAAGCAACATTGTAAACCTTAGTTGGATTAGTAGAGAACTACCCACATAGTCCTCTCCATATGGGTTTTTAAAGCTGCTTTTTAGCTCTCCTTAAAACTAATGCCTATTTGTAATGGATTCTATGGGTCAAAACAGTAACAATTGACAATAATTCTAAATTTCCAACTGCTGCCTTTTATACAACAGCTTTTAAATACGTTTTTAAATAAAAATACCCTTAACCATGGTATTGCTTGATAGAATTATAAGGGACGTTTATTTTCCTCTTTGTATTCTTTTGAATCTTCCCTAAATTCTACAATGAATATACACACTTATCTTTGTCTTTCAATTTTTATTATTGACACATACATGCATAACGGCCGTTTTATCTCAAAGAGGAAGACTGCCTAGGCACAGCCTACCCCTGACAGTCACAGATTTGATGCCTGCCATTTTAATTATCTGAAAAGTCTGAATGACCCTGAAATGACTACAGTTTACTATCTGCCAGCAGCATGAATAAAAATTTCACTTCTCAAAGCTCCTATGTGGAAGTGAATCACATGGCCAGTGAACAGTCTACTAGCTACCCAGCATTCATATCTCAGCAAAGCTTTGTGGTTCTCCACTTACCTTCACACCTTCCATCTGAGGAAGCTGCTTAAACTTTTTTCATTTGTACTTTACTGCATTTCATGAGCAAAAAAAAATATATGCCATGGTGGTTTTTGAAACTCCTAAGATTCTCAAAGGTTTCAGGGCATATATTTCACAAGTGTCAGTCTTCCATATTATATAAACTGTTAAATACATCCCTATGGAGAGCAGGGAATAAAACTGGTTTGTTGACATTATTAGATCCCCTTTATGCACTATATAAATTTAATTTAGCAGAACAGTAATTGGGAAGTACGTTTAAATAAATCCGTATTTTGTTTTACTCCCCCAAAGCAAATACATAATTATAAAGGTGACAGAATAGGTTAAAAAAATTCAAACAACATAAAAGAGCATGAAAAAGGAAGTCACAGTTCACTTTCTTCTGGAATGCCTATCCCTAAGAAATCACTGTGAACAGATGGAGTATGCCGCTCAAGAATTTAATGCACATTTGAATGTTTTTTATTTTATACAAATAGCATCATTCTATACTTCCATGGGATCATGACCTGAGCCAAAATCCAGGGTCAGACACAACCAACCGAGCCATGCGGGTGCCCCTTTTTTAAATTTTTTTAAAAAAAATTTAAGATGGGCCACTTTGACATGAACATTATTTTGAGTTAAAGCAAATAAAACCCAGCAGGCTCAGGAAAAGCTCTTTACCTCCCCCTCAATTGCCGACTTATACTAGGAAGAGATTGCTCTTTACCTAAGAAACTTACCTGCCTAAATAACAGGACAATCTTTGTTTTCCAAACATCTCTTCTCCCCTTTGTATCCTCAGACCCCTACCCCTCTCCTTAGCTCGTGGCAGCCTTATGTTGTTGGTCCTTAGAATTTCATGTCTTTGTGGATTCCTTGCACATACAAAGAAAACTAAATTTAATTTTCTCCAGTTAATCTATCTTGAGTCAATTTGGTTCTTTGTCCAGGTAGAAGAACCTTGAAGGGCAGAGGAGAGTCTTCCTCCAAGCTGACAGAGTCAGTAGAACACTAACTCACTGGACACCACAGCAACTGACATACTTGGGACATGTGACATACACCTGGCAGAAGGTAAGATTTCTTAACCTGCCAACCTCCCAAAATCTCTATCTGCAGAATCCAATAGAACAAGAGTGGTGAGAGTCCTCTTTGTCTCTTGCTGCATTTAGATTAGCAGGAGAAAATACTGGTAGAACCTACTTCCTTAGGCTTAGCAGCTCTGGTTAAATTTGGTAGAGTATTCTTTTGGTTATTGATCCATTCCTCCCAAAAAAAGTTTTTGGGATTTTCTGTTTGTGTTTTAAGTCCTTTGTCATATGAACTTTGAATATGCACATAAAGACTGTTGCTAAGGGATATCCTGAAAGCGAAAGCCCCAAAATTGGTGGGCACAGATCAAGAATTTAAAAGCTATTGAGCACTCACTACCTCAAGAAGACTCTGGTGATAGGATAAGTTGATCACAGAACAGGTTAGATTGACACTAGGTTACCCACTAACCTCAAGGAAACTTCCTTGCAATCAGGTACACTGCAAAACAACACATAGTCCCCAACCGTAGAGCACATCTCTTCTAGGTATTAATGTGGCTCCAAGAAACCCAACATTTAGCAAAGCTGTTAACATGTATATAAGATATTTTTTCTTTCATCTCATTCTAGATCCTAAAGTTTAGCTTTTATGACCAATGAGAATATTCTCTTTGGTTTTCACCATCCCAAGGGTGCACCTTCATGTCCAGTTGAATAGACTGGGGATCTGACTCTCCCTCTGGCCATGCCAGCTGTCAGGTTGTTTGTCATGGAAGGTGCCACCCCCTTAGAATCTTTGTCATCTCGGGCTCCTGAGTGGCTTAGTCGTTAAGCATCTGACGTTGGCTCAGGTCATGATCTCACAGTTCAGGAGCTCTAGTCCTTCGGGTAAGCTCCTGCCTGCTTCAAGTGAGCATGAGCCCCACTTTTCTCTCTCTCTGTCCCTCCTGGGATTCTCAAAAAAAAAAAAAAAAACAAAAAAAAAAACACTTTGTCACCTCAATCACCACTGCTTGTTAATGCTGGTAAGTCCCAGTTCATTAGTGCCTGCCCAGTGTCACAGATAAGCAGGCTGTGACTGGAGGAATCTTGTGTTTTCCTGGGAGACCAGAGAACCTGTTTCTACCTTCCTTACCACCTGTGCAATGAATGCCTTTGCTTTCTTAGACTAATTTTGGGAGCACACTTTTAGATCATGGGGGCTGGGTTTTCAATCCCTCTTGCATTGGTTGGAGTCACTGTTAATAGATCCTACTCATAGATGGTCTTTAAATTGGTTATATTTTAAAAGAAAAACATTTTGTATAGAGAGATCTCAATTGTCTTATTAGAACAGTGAGGCTTAGGGACTCCCTTGAGAAGCTGAACAGAAATTAGGCCCTAAGACTTAAAAATAAATGCCTATATCCAATGTAAAATCCCCTTAAATCTGGCCTTATCTGCCTTTAAGTTTTAAATTCCCTTTTCCTACAAGAATTACAGGGAGCCAGATCTGTGGGTTCAGAGAATATAGGTTGCTCGTGTAGAAGCTGAAAGCCAGGTAATAAGTTTGACAAGAGCACCTGAGACTGGCAATAAGGCTTGCTTTGCTCCTACCTTACAGGGTTCTGTAAGTAGGCTCTGCTAGTCTCAGACATATCTATGCAATACACTTTGCAGATGTATCCTAGACCCCCTTCACAGAGAAGACGACCAAACTTTCTCCTAGGCCCTCACACAAATGATCTGCAAAAAGCCAGCATTCAGGAGCTAATAGAAGCCAAGACTGAATTATGTATGCTGCAAGAAGGCTTTTGTTAAAATGCTTTAGACAGACTTTACAAAGATATATATCTTTCAATTCTCCTTTTAGTTAAAAAAAAAAAAAAAAAAACCTTCCTGATATTAAAAAAGGGGGGGAGGGGGTTAGTTCTTTGGGAATTAGCAACAGTTGCCTTACAAACCTCTACAAAACCAGAAATGCAACTCTAGAAACAAGTCAAATCCCAGCTATCCCCAGCTATCTTTACCTAAAGTTCTCCTACTCCCCTCAAAATGTTAGTAGCTATTTATCATAAAAGATCAGGATACTGGGACAAAATTGTCCTGTACCTAAAAAAATATTTTTTTTTAATTGCAATGGCTCTGAAACTCTAAAAAATTTTTTAAAATATATTTAAAAAAATTTTTTTTATCTACTTTGAGAGAGTGTGAGTCGGGGTGGGGGCGAGAGAATCCCAAGTGGGCTCCTCACTGTCAGCACAAAGCCCAATGCAGGGCTCCATCTCACGAACTGTGATACCATGACCTGAGCCAAAATCAAGGTTGGATGCTTAACCAACCACCCAAGCACCCCTAAAATTATAATTTCATCATGTCTTTAAAATATAAACACAGCCCACAGTCATCTGAGTCTGAAGAAAAAAATAAAAGAACTTTTTAAAATGCATACTGCTAAAATGTCTTGCACCCAGATTCCAGCACCTCTGGTAATAGGCAGATATGCTCCAGCTTTCCATTTCGGAGAAAACTTGGGATTCTTTCTCTTTCCTTTGTGATGTAAGTTTTCTGTCCCTACCTTCTCTAAGACCTAAAAGCCATTCTCTGAAATACAAACTTTAGAGAAGTTTGTAAATAAAGGGAGGTATTTGGAAATTGGGCCTTAAATGTCCTCTCCACAAATATTAGTTAAAAAAAAAAAAAGCTATATTTTTGTCTCTTGACTGTGTATGTCCATATATGTTATAAATTAAGATTTTCTCTACTTCCAGATGTTATCGCCAAAATCAATTTGTGAAAGAGCTCTTTTTGGTTGGTTTGAAGCCAAGCACTTGTAAGTACTGGGAATTCCAAAACTCAGAAAGATAGAAACTATCCCAAATGCTTTCCAAATCCACATGCTCTGGGAAATTTTCAGTATTAAAGCTAATTTAAAGTTGTTAGTTTAATTAAAAAACATGTCTTTAGAGTTATCAGCATTAAATATAGGATATATTTACTAAATATACTAAAGTCAAATAAGTTCTAAAAGTCAAATAAGTTCATCTCTGCAAATTTATCAGAAAAGAAACTTAAAATACTGACTGATTTTTGTTTAATGCTTCATGAAGTTTTGTGGGAATTGTTAAGAACAAGCCAATTAAACAGATGTAAATACAATAAAAAGGTTCATAGGTAAACTTTAGTTCCCAAAATCCTTGAAACTAAGTTAAATGATGGGGTAAGTTAAATTTATTGAATATCTAGGTCATTTCCAGATAAAGTAAAATAATAAAACCATAAGTACTGAATATAGGTTAATTTATTTTTGTCTTATTACAGAGAAACTAAAAATAAATATGTCTGTTAGTAAACCTGGTTTGTGTTTTACTGAAAACCAATGTTTTTAGAAATTATGAAATGTATTCACAAATTTGCCATTCTAAAGAATACTGTATAACTAAGTGCTTCCCACTTAGTTTTCACTGGAAACTAAGGTTTCTATGACTTAAGATGACTAGAAAGATACATGTTTTTGGTAGAAAAAAGTATGAGGAATAGGAATACATTTTTTTCTTTAGGGAAAAGAAAATAATTATATCATAACAAGAACTGAATATTAAAAAGGTTTCAGAAGGTTTATGGAAAAGCAATCTCTGGAATTTTATATGTGTGTGATCAGTATGGGCTAAGATTATGATAAACAATTTTTAGTATCAAAAATACACTGTAAAACTGAAACTTTCTGCTAAAAGGCCAAGGTTTTCTTAAATATAAGAAACCATAAACAAATGTTTTTCTTTACCTTTAAAGGTAATCTGCCTAAAAAGCAAGGATTCTGTGATCATTTCCTGTTTATCAAGTCTTTGATTATTTAAGAACACTGAGTCTTAGTATTAAAGCTAAATTTTGCTTACAACTATGTAAGGCTCTATATTTGCTTTTGAAATATTTTATTGTCACTTTGGTTAAATAATTATTGTTTCAAAATGATCTGTGATCCTATTAATCAGATCTTCAAAACTTTTATGTTTTTTGACATACTTCCCAAAATCAAATCCTAATATGAAGTCTTCTGACCCCAATCTAAGGTGTTCCAAAGTTTTTGTGAGAAATTAAACTAATTAGACTTATCTGGTATGTTAAATTATATGGGAAACACTGTCAAATAAGTGATATTAAACCCTCTTAGATTATATATTTAAGTGTTCCAAACTTACATAAAACTCCTCGAAATCTGATGTCCTAGTATGTTATTATGTGTTGCGGGTCACAGAAATTACCAAATTTCCTTGTCCTCAACACTGTAATGAACTCTAATACAGTCACTGTTTTACTCTGATGGTATTGCAAATGTACCTCATCATCTTCAGTGAGACTCCCATAAAGAACTCTAAGTATACGTTTCTGATTATAAAACTGAATTCTTATCATAAAACTGGTAGGAATAGAAAAACTGGATTCAACCAAAATAAGAATTAGTAACATGGAAAAGAAGGAACTAAAAAGGATAGTGTGAAATTTTATGACTTTTTATTTACAATATTGGCCACTTTCTAAAATGCTTTGGTTTTCTAGATTTAAAGAAACGGTAAATGACTTAGAGCAGTTTGATAGAAAACTACCACTGAAACAAATTGAAACTTTTATCTTTTTTCCTATCTGAACCCTCCAGAATTCAGAAAGCTCTCAGTAAGTATTCTTATATTGATTTGCACAAGTTCAAATCTGTTCTTTCTCACAGGACAAAATTGGGAACATTAGTTACATAATCAAGATTTGAGAGCTACATGCATCAATTTGGATATGACCAGACAGCTTTAAGGAGCTAAGTCGAGTTTAAGAAGCCAATACAGCACCTCAGAGATAACAATTTAGTACCTTGCTTACAGAGTTCCCAGCAGCCTTACCAGGTGAGTAAATGTTACTTCCTGGCAAGTACAGAGAACTCGAGAAGAGAGGAATTCACCCAAATCTATAGGGGTTGCAGAGGTTCTGATGGTGTTTTGTTTGGCGTCTGGTCTCAAGAGGCTGTTAAAACTTCAATCTAGAAAAAGCTCCAGGCAAAGTAGGTTTTAAAGAGTCTACATGATCAACTGCTATTCTTGTTGTATTTACATAAATGATCAGGCCAAGTTTTTTGAAACGACTTATTTTGCAAACAAATTAGTATTAATTTGGCTATCTATGAAGGATGATTATAGAGTAAATAGATTTCAATAACACACCTATTGAGTCTAATACTGTTTATTATAATCTACACTAGATCCTGATTTCTTCTAGTTTTCTACAATGCCTGGCTATAACTCACCAAACATTTTTTTCCCCCAACCTCTACATTGAGTTCATCTGAGACCTAAAACTGCCCTTTCCCCTGAAGCCCTAACAAATTAAATAGAAATAAATTTACGTAAACTTCAGAGAAATCAACACAACAGCACCCACACAGGCACTCTTCGTGCCTTTCCGCTCTGTGGGCCATTCAAAAAGATCACCGGAGACATTCGAACTATAAACCAGAGAAAATCTGTTAGACTGCCACTGCACTGAAAACGCTTCAAGCTGGACATCTAGAAATCTTCTCAACTGGCTACCCTCAAAACCCAGAAACCAGTTTAAATTTTGATCTAATCAGTTTACACAAAAATGCCTCTTATTTAATACCTGATTACTTGAACTATAGGCCTAACTCTGAGAACACACCTGCATCACAACCCCCAAAATGAATTTAACTGACCTGACCTATTGGCCAGGACTGGTTCAACAAGACAGAACAATCACCCAGCTCAATTTTAATGTACTTCAGGCAAGTTTCAGAGGAGGAAACTGCAGGGGCCCAGGACAGGCTGCCCCAAAGATGGGCCACTTTGGCATGAACATTATTTTAGGTTTAAAGTAAACAAACCCCAGCAGATTCAGAAAAAGCTCTTTACCTTCCCCTCAACTGCCTAAATTTACACTGGAAAGGAGAGCCTGTACCATGAACAGACTATTAACAAGAGATTCCTCTTTACCGAAGAAACGTACCTGTGTAACTTTATTTTCCAAACATTTCCTCTTACCTTGTGCTAATGGTCTTTCTCCCTTTTGTATTCCTTATACTCTTACCTCTCTCCTTAGCTCATAGAAGCCTCATGTTGCTGATCTTCAGAATTTCATGGCTGTGTGCATTCCCCGTACATATGAAATTAAATTTGGTTTTCTCCTGTTAATCTGTCTCATGTCAGCTTGGTTCTTAGGCCAGAAGAGATGCTTCCTCCCTAATGTATCCAGCCTGCACTGCTGCAAGAAATCCTACTTGATCTCTTCATTATTGTACTACAGTATTACATTCTACTATTAGCTAATATTATATATAGGATTCTTTGGTCTATAATAATGAGATCTTTCCTTTTTGATGCTATCTTTGTCAGATTTTAGAACTGGGGTTATTTTAGCTTCTCATAATATGCATGCTTTTGGTTAAATAATTTCAAATTCCAGCGATGTTTCTCACCATCATTTTTCCTTTTTAAGTGAAAACTAAGTTTATCAATTAACATTCCAAAAAGCACACAAGGAATCCTTGCATAAAGCATGTAAAAGCGTGTAATAGGTAATCACAGCTCCATCTCCCTTTAATAAAGAAATGCGTATTGACTAAAATTCATCAGACTCTGGATCTCCCAAGAAAAAGAGTACCTTTAATTGATAATACTGATAAACAGAAAGAATGAGGAATCACCCAACTCTACCATCTAGTTTTTTAAGTCAACAATAAGCTCTTTAACAAAATAAAAATCAAGTCTGAAAATTCAAAGGAAAACCCGCTGAGGATACAGGAAACCTGTTTCCAGCCAAACGCTAAACCCCTCCGGATGGTCTGGGCCCCCTGAAGCTAAATCCCAATCACATCAGATTTCACTGAGTCTATGCCAAGAAAAATACCACTTGGGAAGCAAGGCAAATGCCATTTGCCACTTGTTTGTAGTACCAATCAACCACTTAAGTTATGTCATACACTCTCTCCTCCAGGGCAGTCTCAAGAAAGTAAGGTCTTTCAGTACTGCAGCATTCTGGGATAGGTAATAAGTGAAATGCCACAAGGATCTACAAGAACCATGTATATAACCAATTCAGGATGGGGGCACACAGCACAACACAGAAGGGAGGCAAGAAGCCTGAACAAACCAGGGTCTCTGGGTCTTCCAAGATCATCTGGACTTACTGGTTTTGTTAAACATTAGGAAATACTGTTCAAACATATATTCACGTATTTATACTGAAGAACATCTGTGGGTTTTTCTTAACTGTCAATATTATTATTGTTCTCATTGAAGAAATTATAAAATGAAGCCATATCCAGTTTAGACAAGAGTTTGATAATTTCTCACTGCTTTCCTCGCTAAATGATCAAATGTTTATCTTATGATTAAGTTAGCTTGTGCTCACATGCCATCAATATAAAGAGAAATAATCTGACATTTGATACCAAGTATACTGTGATATTTTCGAAACCTGAAAACACCTCTTTTAGAGGGAAGAGGAGCAGATGGGACTTGTTTAAATATCTTCTATACTTCTGTTCAAAAGAGACCATCAATACTGTTGCAAAGGTGGGGAACTGAAAGCATCTACGTAACGTTTTCATTCACGGAGTTCCTTTCCTGTCTTACAGTAGTCCAGTGTCTTGGACAGCCACCCTGAGATTTCAACAGACTACCTGAGGAACAGCGCTACAACCACCTCTGCCACTCCTTTTTAACAAAACCAGCTGCTGCCCAATGCATCTCTGACATAGAAAACCTGTCCCTCCCCTAACAGTTTTTTATTTTATATTTTATCAACCACCTATGTGGTGTGACCTTCACCATAGTGGACACTGTAGTTTTAGGCCAATTAGAATTTTTTGTAGGAAAAGACTGTGTGTGTGTGTGTGTGTGTGTGTGTGTGTACATATATGTGGATATGTATAATATATAAAAATTCTTAGGACAATGCTCCCTACAACAGTTAAAGAAAAAAGAATTAGTGAACAGGCAATTCATGGTAAAATTAATGTTATTTGCCTTCAGTGTAGAGTTACTTAGTAAAAGAACACACAGTAGGCCCTCTTTGTTTCTCCTATCTTAGTTTCCTTTTATGATCAACAAGAACAACTAGTCACTTCAGTGACTGGTCAAAGATCAGTAATAAAGTAGTTAACACTCATCAAGGAAAAAATCTGTTCCAAATCTCACAGTCCTGCTTTTAAAATCAGGGCCTCAGGCTTAACCAACAGATGTACCATCACAGATTTCTGAAACTTAGTCACAGAAACGAATAAATAACATCATAACTTATAAAACTTAGCTGAGTGTTCTTTCCTCCTAGGGATACTAGTATATCCACAAAATGAATTCTATTTCATTAAGTCAGAAACTGTTACAGACTCTCAATTTTAAATCAGTTATCAATGAAAAAGGTGAGAAATACCTTATGCTTGGATTTAATATCTCTGGCACGCATTCTTCTGTTTGATAGGAAAAGACATCCAGGTTTGACTTTTGTTATAACACAAATTCATTAAAGCAATTAACAACATGGCACATGTAGATGGAGTTTATGAGTCTATTCAGCTATTTCAGGGGGAAAAATAATTCTACAACATTCAAAGTACGTTTACCTCGTAATGAACAAACTGGTCCATTTTCTTGATTCTTAGAGCGCTTATTTCTGAACTGACTTGGAATATCTAATGAAAGGTCTTAAAAGGAAATAGGAAAACAGCTGTTAAAGGTATATAGCACACTCAAAAAAATTTCAAAAACTGTACATTTATCTCTTTATGACCATTTTAATACATTATTATATCTCCACATGCCAAATAGGTCTTACCTAGGAATGGATCAAACTTTCTAGATTCTGTCCCACATATGAGGCAGTTAACCTCATTCTGGAGAATACCTCCGAATATAGCTGTGACAACCGTAGATGCTCCATTTCTAAAGAAAATCACCACACAGGAAAACATCTCAGTAAAAAATAAATACGTATAAAAGCTCCTAGAGGTAACTTCCTTTGGGGAAATAGGTCATTTACTTAACATTTTACTAAATATTTTATTTAAATTATGAAATACAACAACTTTAACGCTATAGAGAGGTCTACCAAATAAAAGGTTTAAGCCACTCCCTCCCCCCCAACCCTGCCCCAGAGCACCTCTTCCAATTCCACTGGTTCCTCCAAAAGCCACTAATGCTGGACATTTGCCATTACTAACAGATCACACATATGCCTATAGTCAGAGCAAGAGGATCCCTTTGCCCATAAATATATCCCTCAGAAAAAGGGGAAACCACCTTATATTTAAATTGTTGCAAGGTCTCTCATATGGAGCTCTCTCAATTACTTTACTTTGAGTAACTTCACTCAGGGATAGTTTTAGATTTTTTAGATGGTCAACTGTCAGACTGAGGAAAAAGAAGTAAAGAAATTTAATACATAGTAATTACTGATGGAGGTATGACTTCACAGTTGAAGGCTAGATGTTACTGTCAACAAGCCTTTTAAAAAGCTCACTTAAAATAATACTGTTAAGTAATTTCCTTGTTGAGATCAAGAATATACAACTTCAAGAATGATTTAAAAAAAAAAACCCCACCAACTTCCCTAAAGTACTTAACTTTTTGTGCTTCAGCTTCATCACATGTCCCACAGGAATAACATCTACCTGCCTCAGAGGGCTGGTGTGAAGAGGAAATGGAGTCTACATGTACAGTGCTTTCAGACAAGTGCTTACCAAAAAGAAAGCCCTCAAATTATTTTAAGGCTTTTTTATTAGCATAATAATTAGGCTCATACCTGCCTTTTGCTTTTATTTATTTATTTTTTTCTAAATGTATGTCTTGAACATGTACCTCACTCTTCTTGACAGCAGTATGGCATGCCACAGTACAAACACAGAATGGACACAAGAACCACCAACAAAGTACACCATGAAAGCAGGATTAGCAAACACTTAGCACTTAATCTATGCTGAACTACATTCAAAGTACTTTCCATTTATTAATTCATCTACAAAACAACTCTATGAAGCAGATACAATTATTCCCATTTCAGACCAGGAAGCTTAGATCCAACTTGGCCCAGGGTCACACAGCTGATCTGGTGTGAGTAAATGCTCTTAACACTATGTTCCTTTTCTTAATTTAACCAATATAATATTAATGGCTTTTCAGGCTGTTTCAACTGTTTGCTCTTATTGATAGTACCTACAGCAAACACACGTATTAACTTTTGTGCACTACCATATTCAGTTTCTTAAGTCAGTAAATGCTCCTTTTTTGCTAACAGCAATTTTACGTGGTTTCTGTCACTTGCAAACAGTAATAGTCCTAATACACTTAACCGTACTTTCTGATTTGCTCCAAAATTAAACCCACTGCAACAATGGGACAGACAAAACCTACTCGAGCAATTATTTATTTTAAAAGTTTGCTTCCTTTTCCATAAAAAGGCTTCTGTTCCTTACTGGAAAAGAAATACACTGCAGCTTCATCTTTTTTTTTTTTAAGTTGTTCATAAGATACACAGATTTAGTAAATTAAAAAAGAGCAGATACACTGGAACTATCTGACATAAAGCCATTTCAGGTTTCAGGTTTATTATCTACGCCATAAACAAAGGACACAAAAAAAACCCCACTGAAATAAAGGGACTATGGCCCTTTCATACTGATGTTCTCATACAATGACACCCTTAATTAAAATGGAAACTGCTTTATTTCTTCCTCTGAGAAAAGGATACTAATCAAATCTTGACTATGTGATGTGTATGGCATTAAGTTTAGCTATACAATGATTCAAATAATTCAAAATTGATTTCCCATTTATTTTAACTACACCAAGAGTGTTTAAATATTACTCAGGCAGCCTCACACTGCTAGAGTTCCTTTTATCAGCAGTAATGATTTTCTATGTACTAAAAAGAACACATCTGTCATTTATTTCTACCATCCCCCCCTTCAGTAGGATTGGCTGTGTTTACACAAGTAAACAGATATTGCATAGGAGACCTTTTTTTGCAGTTTTAGCAAATATGATCCTTAGATCCTGAAATGATAATTTTCTTCTGCTCCTAACTCACTGATGGAACTTACAATTACTATTCTTTAAAATATCATGAAAAGTTATGGGCTAATACTGTAAACTCATTAGTTACTAGAAGATCATCCTAGGGCTATTACACACTGTGACTCCATGAGAATGCCTTGGGCATCAAATAAAATTAAAAAAAAAAAAAACAAACATATACCCTCTCACTTCACACAGACTATCCTTGATAGAGGCCCAGTTCAATATTCTTAGTGTATGAAATACCATCATAAAATACAAAGTAGATTTTTTCATTAATACTATTGTTAACTTGGCACTAGCATCCTTGATGCTACCTCATCACAGATCCCTCCCTTTCTGTACTGGATTCTAACTGGAATCAGCTAATAGGACCCAGAGAGCCAAATGTTTTGAAAGTATGGCAATTCAAATGGTTACCATTCTCTGAAACAGTCAGATTAGCTATGAGGCTGCTCTGTCTTTATAAGGACCCTAACTTAACATTAAATCAGATTTGTAAACTTCAAGGCAATACTATAGTGACCGCTATATATTACTTACTCTTTTCCTTCTGTCTCTAGAGAATTTGTCTTGTAAATCCCTTTCTTACACAGGTCAATTCAAAAAAATTTGAACAAAAGGAGACTACATTTAAACAAACGCAGCCTGAAATAACAGCAAATCATCCCAACCTTAAGCAAAATAAACTTTCTAATCTCAGTGTACATTTTGGGGTATTAGTACCTGGGAAAACAATCTAAAAGGTTTATTTTATTCATACTGAGAGGCAATAAAAATTCTGAAAAATTCTTACAAAGGCCTCAACTTCATTCAAGAACAGATATATTTTAGGAAAATATACATTAAAAATATTTTAAGCCTTTATTTCTACTGATAAATATAATTATTTTAGTATAGAAAATTAAGTCTCCCAAACATTATTCAATACATTAGGCAGGGAATTTTTAAGGGCTAAATTGTACAAAATATTTTCTGTTCTTTTCACGTTTTAAAATAAACTATACCAGAACAATACTACAAGAGGCAAGCACAGGATGCCTTTGGTATGGAAGCAGGAGGCACACGCTCATCCACCTGTTACTAAATTCAAGTGTGCAAAAATTTCAGCAAGGTCTGGTAAAACTCTCCACCTTCCATTATAAATCTAATAAATAATAACACCAACAGAAATGTCTGAGGTCCTCCTAAAAAAAAAAGAAAGAGAGAGAGAGAAGGAAACTACATCTTACATGCAACATTTGTTACTTGCAGATAGAGTAGAATTCTCCTGCAGAATTGCTGAGCGGGAAACACCATTGAAACCACCCTGTAGTTCCAGGTGCAGATGGTCCAAAAGGTAGCGCATGAATTCATGGGCATCCTGTTGCTGATAGCCCCTTAAAGCAAAAAGAAAACAACCGTCACTGGGGAGGTTCCACCTGCCCAGCCCAACGTGTTTGCAAAGGGCTTCAGCCCCGCCTCAGAGCACAGTCCTCACTTGCCCCAGGTTTTACTTCTGTTCAAGAATTTCTAAAATTTCTCTACAAGGAAAAATTCTCCTAAAACAAGTCTGAAAACACAGAACATTAGAGCTAACTGGACTTGTAGTGATCTCAACTGACCTCACTTTAGAGATGTAAATTGAGGGACAAGAAAAGAGTAGGATGTGCCTAAGTTGTACAACAGAGAGTTACAGAGATGGGATGAACTCTAACCCATGTCTCCTGGATGGAATCTGAGCTTTCTCACTATCCCACATGGCCTTTCTAGAAGATGCTCAAATGCTAAAAAGTCACATGTTGCCCTCACCAGAAAACTGTAAACTACCATTATAAGAGATAAGGAATTTAAAACTAATTTTTTAGATTGAAAGATACTAATTTTTTAACTCTCTAAAGAGTTCCTAATGGAACCTAGTTCCTAATCTCTGATTCAAAAGACATTTTTCAAATAAATACTTTAAAAAGTGCACTGACTCATATACAATTATGCTCTAGCCTAAAACTTGAATATAAGCAGCAATATATTAAGTTACTTCTTGTACTATATTCAGACAGGAAATTATATGGAATTCTTATACTAATACAGACCATGACAAAAGCACAGTAATGAAGGTTGACAGAAAAAGAAGCTGGTACCGTTGAAGATTATAGAGGTTTATGTACATAAAATAAATCAAGCAATGATACACATACAAAGTATTTTCTAACACTATGGGTAGAAAAGTACATTTTGCCACCATGGAGGTTCTTTTTATCTTTTAAATCACAAGTTTTTCTAGCTTGGTCTTGAGTCAAAACGTCCACCACTCTTCCAAGCAATGGTTCCACAAACAAATTTGTTTCAACCAGTTTCCCTCAATATGTATTCTCCCCCTTTTCCTAAAATTTCTCCTGGAAATCATAAATTATGAAAACCATCTATCCAACCAATGCAGCTTAAGTCAGAAGTCATGTGACCACTTCACTGTAACTTTTTCTGAACTCTTTAGCAAGTATCAATATATGTTCAAGTACTTCTAAGACTTCTATAAATAAAAATGTTAAAATTCAGTCAAAAGTATTCTAATTTGGTAGTTCCTGTACAAATCTACGGAGATGCTTTAAACTTTTTCATCATGACATCCATTTTTTTATGACTCAAAGGGAAGATTAGTATCTTAGATATTTGAAATTCTATCACATATAAAAATAGTTTTATTCTCTCACCAAAATAAACTAGTATCTAATCATTTTTCTCAAATGGATCATGAAAACCAGTACTTTTTAGTTAGGTTAATTTGCACTTTCATCAAACACACGTTTATCCCTTTTTAGAAAACAATCTGCCTACTGTACATTCATGAATGCGTCCAAACAAACCATGATTCTCTTGATTCTCTTCTTATATCAAAGCACATTATTTTCTAACGTGTCGTTTACCATTAGAAACATTTTTTAACCTACTTGTCATCACAAAACACTTAGTTGTTTTATGAACCCACAGGCTCTGCTTCTTCTAAGACTAGGGCATTTTTCTGATTCTGACTAAACAGACATTTACAACTCCATTTTTAAACACTTAGATAGGGGCGCCTGGGTAGTTCAGTTGGTTGAGCATCCGACTTCGTGGGTTCAAGCCCCACACCCGGCTCTGGGCTGACAGCTCAGAGTCTGGAGCTTGCTTCAGATTCTGTGTCCCCTCTCTGCCCCTCCCCTGCTTGTTCTCTGTCACTCTATGTCTCTCAAAAATAAATAAATGTTAAAAAAAATAAAAAATAAAATACTTAGATAATAGCTTCACTGACTTACCTGAAAGTCTTAAAAAATACTATTTAGTAAGTTAAAACCAATAAACTTCAGTTAGCTTTTCAATAATTTCCCAATTATACAATTTGGAGGTTCAAAATTTCCTTTGCAATCAACTTAGGTCTCTCTTGGTTGGTAATCATGTTAAAGGAAACACTCCTCACATTGGGGGCAATGTTTGTATTTTATACAAATTATTTCAGTGATGCCACACAAATAAGTGCTTATGAATTACTGAGGAAATGGATGGGCTGCTTGGGTGGCTGCTGGTTAATCGTCTGACTTCGGCTCAGGTCATGATCTCATGGTTCGTGAGTTTGAGCCATGCGTCGGGCTCTGTGCTGACAGCTCAGAGCCTGGAGCCTGCTTTGGATTCTAGGTCTTTGTCTCTCTCTTCCCCTCCTCTGTTAGTGCTCTCTCTGTCTCTGTCTCTCTCAAAAAAAAAACAAACATTAAAAAAAAAAAAAACCAACTGGTATCTCTGTGACAGATCAGAATTAAGAAAGAAAAGACCAAGGGAAAAAACAGTGACTCCAATTTTAATACTGTTCCTTATCTACACTTGTTTTTAACCTTAAAGATTACCTCCTTAATGCTTATGGAAAACCTGTGTCATAAAGATGCTGTGAGAAATAATGGTTGGAGAGCACAGGCAAACAT
Source organism: Cryptoprocta ferox (assembly GCA_028646485.1). Taxonomy (NCBI): domain Eukaryota; kingdom Metazoa; phylum Chordata; class Mammalia; order Carnivora; family Eupleridae; genus Cryptoprocta; species Cryptoprocta ferox. The sequence continues at coordinate 99,366,848 of CM053560.1, read as the reverse complement.
AAAAACCCCCAAAGATCATGAAGCATCCCTTCTGAATGAAAGAGCCAAGAAAGAGGGATACTGCTGAAGCACCATGTATAGGAATACAGTGGTAACTGTTTCTTTACAACAATTTTTGGCACGATGAGACAAGCTATATTTTTTTAATGTTTTAAAAGTTTGTTTATTTTGAGAGAGTGCAAGCGAGGGGCAGAGAGAGAGGAGAGAGAATCCCAGGCAAGCAATGTGCTGTCAGCATGGAGCCCAACATGGGGCTCGAACGCACGAACAGTGAGACCATGACCTGAGCTGAAATCAACTGACTGAATCACCCAGGTGCCCCAAGACAAGCTATATTTACCCAAATCTTACAAATAAAGAAATGTTCCAATAAAGAATGGTAAAAGAAAATGTTACTTTGTACCTGGGCTTAAGTGTGAAAAGCAGAAATTTCAAGTAATGAAACAGCTTCCACAGAATGCATACATATGCAAGTACTTGTATGATGCCAACACACCTGTTACATACACTTGTGCATTACTGACTGTGCTCTGCGTTTTGGCAGTATCAGCACATTGAGTAAAATGGAAAGTCCAATAAGGAACAGGATATGCCTATACAGAATCAAATTTTATGATTCTAGAAAAAACTTGTCCTAAAATAAGACACCCTCTAATTTTAGGTTGTGTTATTTTTTAAATATCTTTAACATTCATAAAATAATTCTGTTACTATTTTTTCTAAGTTGTCTGAAATACCAAAATCAATTAAATTTATCTATTCCTATCCATTTTGCAGAATCAACCATGGCTGAGTTTCTCTGAGACAAAAATACCAACAAGTGAAATGACAAAAATGATTGTTTTTATTTACAAACACACAAAAACATACAATAGCAAAATTCCTAGTCAGAAGAACTAATACTGCTTCATTATAAAATATCAACAGCATACCTGGAAAGATTATCATTAAATTAAGATCTCACATGCAGAGATTTACTTGTTGTCCATAAAAAAAAGATCTTTTTTTTTATGTTTTCTACAAGGCCACGTAGCTAGCAAATATAAGAATAATGTTTTGGCAATTTATTCACCTCATCATTTTTAAACATTAATTACAACAAGAACTGATAAAAACAAAACTACAGAAAACTATATTTTGAGAAGTCAAGGTAAATATATATTAAGTCAAGTTTATCTGAAAGGAGAGCACATAAGTGATATGAGAAGCAAGGGAATAAATACCATGACCTGATCTGAATTATCAATAGACTCTCCTGGAGAGGTAGGATTAAACTGGACCTTACAGAAGAAGGTGGAGATCATAAAGCAAATCCCATAGGACAAACATGACAAAGATACAGAGGCAATAAGACAACAAACATCATGTTAAGGAAAGCAAGGAGTAAAAAAAGGTTAGCAGAAAGGTCTATCAAAATTAAAAGCAAATATCTTTCTTTTAAGTAATCTCTATGCCCAATGTGGGGCTCAAACTCACAAGCCTGAGATCAAGAGTCGTGTGCTCTACCCCAAAGCAAGTATTTCTGACCCAGAAATTGCTCTCTTGAACCAGCAATTGCTCTCTTAGAGCCTCGCACATCCAAGTATGAGACTATCCACTGCAGCACTGTCTCCAACAGCAAAGGAAACAATCTTATATAACCACTGGGAGGGGACTGTATATAAATTATGATTAAGACCATAAAGTGGAACATATGTGCCCATAAAATGAACAGAGAAAGTTATTGAGATACTAATATGAGTCACTTCAAAGTAGGAAAAAAAGTGTTACCATTCATGTTAAAAATTACACACATACACACATACACACAAACGCATATACTTGTATATACAGAGAATATCACCCAAAGGATACAAAAAATCCAGTAACTATGGCTGCTTCCAGAAAGCAGAATGAATGGCTAAGAAATAGAGTAAAAGAAAAAACCTTCATTGCATTTTCTTTTTTTTACCTTTGGAAATTTTGAGCCATTTGTATCTCATCTCTTTAAAAAACAAACTTTAAGGTACTTTTATAAAAAGGAAAAGGACAGGAGAAGCAGGACATACTAGGAAGCCATAAGAAGGGTGGTAAGTAGATATATACGTTGAAAAGGTCAAACTGTGGCAACAGTTTACTTGCTGGCTTTTGGTCTGTGTAGGGAAAAAAAAAAAAAAACTCGGTGGTTTCTATACCCAAAGCTGCTGATTACATTTATAATGTATTTTTTTCTGCATTTATTTAATGAATGAAAGCTGTTCCTACTTCCACATGTGTGTTTTTATTTCAGAGTACTCGTATTTCATTCCAAGGGATCAAATTCCCTAGACCCTGTCATAGGTTTTAGTCAAGGAAAATGAGCTTCTTGGTTTTTTTTTAGGTTTTATTATTTTATTTTTGAGAGAGCACACACGACTGAGGGAGGGGAAGAGAAAGAGGGGGACAGAGGATCCGAAGTGGGCTCTGTGCTGATAGCAGAGAACCCGATGCAGGGCTCAAACTCAGGAACCATGAGATCATGACCTGAGCCAAAGTCAGACACTTAACCGACTGAGGCACCCAGGCACCCTACTTCCTAACCTTTTTAAAAAATTTATTTGGGGATTACAAATGTAACAAAAACATAGTTCAAGACTCCCTGCACTTCCACATAGACACATTATAGGAACTTTACCCTGCACACCTAATAGGAGTAACAGCTATAAGAAGAAAGCCCCATACCTCCCTGACTCACACCTGGGTGTTGTGCAGTAACCTTACACCTAAGCTTTATCCCTGATATAATCTCAAGATCTAGATCTAACCAAGAGAAAATTATTCTTTGATTACAAGACAATGGGGAACAATCTCAATTACTGCAGAACTAAGAGAAAGCCCTGCTAAGAATACACAGGCATTCTACTCTCATCAGTCAGTAAAGAAATCTAAGAGTTCATGTGTACTAAGAATCACTCCAGAAACTCAACTTGGTGACCTTTTCCAAGAGTCCTTTCCTTTCATCGATAAGGACACAGAATGTGCAAAATTAAGCAGCTAAAAATAAAATCATGCTCACAGGCTACAGTAACTTTATATAAAGGGCAGAGATGTGGGCAGATTTAGAGAAAAAGTAGAATTCTATTGAATAAAAGTTTCATACTGTTCCTAAACTCCTGATTAAGAATAAAAGACCTGAGAGGCACCTGGGAGGCTCAGTCAGTTAAGCATCCAACACTTAATTTTGGCTCCTCCCCCATTCATGCTCTCTTTCTCTCTTGAAATAAAAAAAATCTTAAAAAAAGTAAAAAGAAAGAAAGAATAAAGGACCTGAGTCACCATGGGGACCAAGAAAAACAATCTGGTTAGTCAGTGAGCTTTACTCAGGCATGTGGACAAATTACTGCGGACACATCTATCATTTACCAACTCCAGAAAGACCTGGGTTCTAATTCTGGTCCTAACACTTACTAGATGCATAAGACTGAACAAGTTGTTCCTCTGCTGTCTCAGTTTTATCTTTTTTAAAATGGGGCTAACACTTCATACCTTGCCAGGAATTTTATTGTTGGGTTTTTTAATGAAAATCAGACATAAAAGACCTAAAGTGCTAGGCACATGGCATTCAATAAATAGAAATTATTTTTATATAGTTTATAAAATATATAAGCTATATAAAAACATATAAAAATATTTTTTAAAAAATATTTTTTTACTTATAAATATATACTTCATAAAACACAAAGACCAAGCCCCTATCAAGAGTCTAACTAGGAGACTATGTTAGAAATGTTAATATTAAGTCGAAACTTGATTAGTGGTAACTGAACAGTCAATTCCACCTTTCCTACTTAGAGTCAAGAAAATTTAAAATCCTGGGGCGCCTGGGTGGCTCAGTTGGTAGAGCATCCAACTTTGGCTCAGGTCATGATCTCTCAGTTTGTGAGTTCGAGCCTCACATCTGTCTCGCCGCTCGTGCTGTTAAGTGTGGAGTCTGCTTTGGATCCTCTGTCCCCCATCACTCTTCCCCTCCCCCACTTACACTCTCTCAAAAAATAAACACTAAAAATCTTAAAAATTAAAATAAAAGAAACTTTAAAATCCTTATAAAATTAATCTCCTCTGGAAGGAGATTTAAATGGCAAGATACATAAAAGAAGTTTTCTTAAAACAAAGACCAGGGGTAACAACAGTCAATCACCTCAGGTCCTCAAGGCTAGGCTTTTCAAGTAAGGCAACAAATGACAGTTCTTTCTGTTTATTATCTTTTAAACATTTCTTTATATTACTAATATATCTATACTACTAGGCAATAGAGCAAGATAAATGGTTAACTTATACTACAGCAGGCTGTTGTGTTTTTTGTTTGTTTTTAAAGGAGAGGGATATACATTAGATGCCAAAATCCTGACTAGCAAGAGCACAGACCTGCTTCAGAAGGATAAAATCAGCAGAAGGTGGCAAAGACTGTTGTCAAACACCTACAGTGCCTCAAATCTGCTACTACCTGAATCCCTACAGAGATGACTAACCTAGGAGAAGAGGCAGATTCCTCTGACAGCAAGGCTGTCAAGTGTGCCAGAGAGAGAGAGCAAGGACAACACAGTGACTCCACAGCCACATTAGGATACGGTCCAGTTACCTTCTTAAAACTGAATCCCAATGGACTAGTCTTGACTAGTCTAATACCTTCAGAACCTAGCCCAAACAGTGAAATGTAAGACCATAGATTTCTCCAGTTACATTTAGATTTTTTTTTAGTTGAAATAACAAGATGGTGTATGATGGTAATTATTTTTCATAAGATTTTCAAAGTATTTAGTATCCAAAAGCTATAAAGAACTTATCAAACTCAACACCAAAAAACAAATAACGCAATTAAGAAATGGGAAGAAGATATGAACACTTTTCCAAAGAAGACATCCAGATGACTAACAGACACATGAAAAGATGCTCAACATCACTCGTCATCAGGGAAATACAAATCAAAATCAAACCACAGTGAGTTGATACCTCACACATGTCAGAATGGCTAAAATTAACACAAGAAACAAAAGCTACTGGCAAGGATACAGAGAAAGGGGAACCATCTTGCACTGTTAGTGGGAATGCAAACTGGTGCAGCCACTCTAGAGAACAGTATGAAGGTTCCTCAAGAAACTAAAAATAGAACTACCATGTGATCCAGTAATTGCACTATTAGGTATTTACCCAAAGGATACAAAAATACAGATTCAAAGGGGTACATGCACCCCTATGTTTATACAGCATCATCAACAATAGCCAAATTATGGAGAGAGCCCAATGTCCACGGACTGATGAACAGATAAAGAAGATGTGGTATGGGGCACCTGGAGTGTCCAACTTCAGCTTAGGTCATGATCTCATAGTTCACGAATTCGAGCCATGCATCAGGCTCTGTGCTGTCGGCTCGGAGCCTGCTTCAGATTCTGTGTCTCCCTCTCTCTGCCCCTCCCCTACTCAAGTTCGTTCTTTTTCCTTTTTTTTTTTTTCTCCCTCTCCCTAACACACACACACAAATAAACATTTAAAAATTTCTTAAAAGAAAATGTGGTATGTATATATACAATTGACTATTACTCAACCATCAAAAAGAATGAAATCTTGCCATATGCAATGATGTGGATGGAGCTAGAATGTGTTATGCTTAGCGAAATAAATTAATCAGAAAAAGACAAATACCATATGATTTCACTCACATTTGGAATTTAAGACATAAAGCAGATGAACATATGGGAGAGGGGCAGTAAGAGAAGAGAGGGAAATAAATCACAAGAGAATCTTAATGACAGAGAACAAACTATGGGTTGACAGAGGGAGGTGGGTGAGAGGTTAAATAGGTGATGGGTACTAAGGAGGGCACTTGTTGTGAGGAACAGTGGGTGTTGGATATAAGTGATGAATCAATGAATTCTATTCCTGAAGCCAATATTGTACTGTCTGCTAAAATTTAAATTAAAAAAAAAAAAAAGATGTTGAAAGAATCAACGAAATTTTGTCTAGTATGTTTTCCTAGAGCACATAAGTCATTTATAAGGGCTTTGTTTTTAGAACAAAACATCCTACTCTCTACGGGTTTTTTGTTTTTGTTTTTGAGAGAATGCATGAGAACATGTGTGTGCCAGCAGGGGAGGGGCAGAGAGAGTGAGGGAGAGAGGATCCCAAGCAGGCTCTGTGGTGTTGGGTGTCATGTCGGTGCAGAGCCCGACTTGGGGCTCGATCTCGTTAACTGTGAGATCATGACCTGCACTGAAACCAAGAGTTAGACACTTAATGGAATTAACCACCCAGGAACCGCCCCCTACCCTTTGTTAAAGACATTTTTAATGTCTATATATTATTTAAACATACACATCTGTCTAGTCAAATGATCCAACTGCTGTTCTTCTCATTTTAGTAACAAAGCAAAATAAAACCAATCTTTATTATTTAGAATACTACCATGTCATAGAAAATCGTTTCAGGAATAGTATGAGGACTAATATTAATTTTTAAATATGCTTTATTAAATACTTACCTAAAATTTGGCATAATCTTCCAAACAACATAAAATAAGGACTCTGGGCTAAATGCAGTCTGGCTACCTTGCCATAAAGCACAGAGTGTCTTTCTAAACTCTTCCACCAAAGACCTGGAAAAGAAGAAAACGAGAGGCTACTATTTCAATGCATAATGTCCAGTTGTCTACAATTCATAATAAAAATGAAAACATATATGCTAACTTGGATGTAAATTTTAAAAAATATATTTTTTAAAAATGAAAACATAAAAAGGGTTTGGTTTCTTCTAGCCTAATTCTGACAGTTAAGTTAGATCATCTCAAAAACCCACATAGAGAGCAGTGATTATAGACAAAACTAATTTTTTTAACCATATGATGAACACTGGGCGTGCCAGAGTAATAGCATACTTGTACAATAAAGCAAGAAGTTACAAAACAAATTACTTTAAAATGTACATTTTCTAAAAACTTTAAGTTTTTAAGTAACAGAATCTCCTTCCCCATTTCCTGCAGTTTTCCTTCTTACCCCACACAAGGAGCACTTCTCAGATCTCAGAACTCTACATCATGACTCTCAAATCCAAATCTGAAAGCCAGATTCTCTCAGGACCACATTTAGTCAGGTTTTTCCAGTTTCCAAGGAGAATTTTCTCCTGAATGTCCTCTTATCACTTCAGACTCAATGTGCCCTAAAGCTGCTCTCTATACCAGGGGTAGTACCTGGTAACCATTCTCTTCTCTCATAGGAACAGAACTTCCAGTTTTTGCTTGGCATAAGAACTCCTGGAATAAAAAACTTTGAGAGTGTTCAACTTCTGAGAAACTTCCTTAAAGAGAAAGAGTAGTCCTCATTAACCCCTCCTTCTTCCTTCTAACTGGAAGGACGAAATGGCAGTGCTCCAGCAGCACTCTGAACTATGTGGATGACAGCCCTACACTAGTGTTGATGGAATAGAAAGCTAGAAGAAGCTTGATGATTGTGTCAAATAGCCCTAGATGGATAATCTCCAACTTTTACATGAGAAAATAAACAATGGTCGTTTAAGTCACTATTAATTTTGTTTTCCTATGCATGTAGCTAGAATGAAACACCTCCAAAAACCAGCTAAACTGAAACATCACCAAACAACTTCAATACCTGTATCTGACAATACGACTACCATCCTCATGGATACCTGACTAGTTTCTCAGAGAAATCTCAGTAAGTTATAGCTCAACCTCTGTCATCCAGTAGGTCCTTAAAATACAAATCATATTTTTACTTCCTAGTACCCGAACCTTCTTCCTATATTTGAGGAATTCCCCACGTTAAGAGTCTGGGTAAGAGTCAGAGCCTGCTTCCCACTATGGAAGTTGAAAAGCCTAAATACTTGCTTTCTCAAACCACCTTGCAGCCAGTGCTGAGGTACATGGCCTGGGTTCTGCCTATTTGAAGCAGAAGTTAGTGATGTGAAGAAGCTATGGCAGTGCCAAATCCCTTCTGGTGACAAAGAACCTCACCTGGAGTGCAGGGCCAGCAATAATACCAAGAACAGAAGCATTCACCCAGCACTCAACTCCAGCAGTGCTGGCAACAGGACCTCTGGTGTCACACTGGGAAGTGTGTTGTTACAGGACAGTTAATAGCCTTATGGGATAGTTCCATGGGGTGACTGTGGCTATGGTCCTGGATGTCTAGATGCCAGATCTGATTTTCCACCCGTCCAGTAATAGCTTACCAACAGACCTTTAATAAATTCTTTCTCTGCCTAAGATGGCCAGAGATAATTTCTGCAATTTATAACTAAATCCTAAATGATACTACCGCATCAAGTACTACTCATTCTTCCCTTAATTTTTGTGAAAATGTATTTTTTTCCTCCTCATTTCGCTGCTATCCCATCCAACCCAAATACTATAAAGTGTGAAGTCTCTCTGAATGCAGGCATTTTTCCAGTTCATCCTATATGCTGCTAGCAAAGTAAACTCTTAAGACATCACTTGCAGTATGACTATTCCTTACTTCAATGCTTGGCTTTAAAATTCCCTGGTATTTTGGCTCTATCCATACTGTACACTATTCTAACATGTTCTATCATAATTTCCCTGAGCCACTTAGGCAGAATAATGTCAGATTGTAAAATGGTTTTTCAGAATGTGTGGGGATGGGGTGTGTGGGAGCAGGGATGGGCAAGCAGAAAGAACATTACATTAAAATATATACAAATTATAAATCATAGCCTTATTTCAGTAATGTTAAGATATGAAAAAACGTGCCCACTGCAATAAGAGATTTTTCTGAACCCCAAACAGAGCACAGCTGCACTGAATTTGCATGCATATTTGTTCTCAATAATCATGTATCAATTTTCCCCCCCTCCATGTCAACTAAAAATTGACTGCATTGCCCCATAATTAATGTGAGGACTACAAATTAATTTTATTAGCCAAAAGAGGTTTATCTACTATTGTAAGACAAATCAACTCACAAAGACTAATGATACTCATGCTGGTCTACATCTAGAACTATGTTTCATATACAGATGTCAATCTAAGAGCTCAAATCCACAAAGACTTAATAAGTAGAGAGCTAAATTTATCCTCCCATTAGGTAAACAGAAATATTCAGATTACCAGCTACATACTTAAACACAATTTTTAGAAGAGTGTTTTAAAATGTATGTGCCTATTAACTCACACAATGCAATGGAAATTACCAGTAAGAGTCACTTGTTTTGCAGCTCAAAGCCAGAAAGGACATATTCTTAGAACTCACACATTGTTATCCCCTTGGCTCCTGGTGTGGTATGTTCGCCTTCCTGCTGTTTTCCCATTCCTTAACTCCACAGCAGGCAGTTCTTTGAAATAACAGCAAAACTGCTCGATGTTACTATTTTAAAAGGAAGGGAAGAATATTATTTAAAAAAGAAAAGAAAAGAAAAAAAAAGAATTTACTAGAACTGTAAAGAAAGTTCTATAAAATCCACATGTGAATTTTGAAAATGTGATCTTTCACTTTCTCAAGAAATTGCTTTGACTTTCCTCATTAAGTTTCTTCATTTACTCTAAGAAAACAGTATTAAATGATGACTGTAGAAATGAACAAAGAGCTGAAAGCAAAAGCTCTTTAAAAAAAATCCTCACTTCCGGGGTGCCTGGCTCAGTTGGAAGAGCATGTGACTCTTAATCTCAGGGTTGTGAATTCAAGCGCATGTTGGGTGCAGACACTACTCACATAAAACTTAAAAAATATTTTTTTTTAATCCACAATTCCCCTCCCCCAAAGTTTGTCACCATTCCATTTTTTTTAGGGTCCCTGTTTCCAGGTACTTAATAATTTCCTCAAATAAAAACAAACCATGAAACCAACCATACTGCTTAGATACACAGTACAAAGTAATAAGGAGAATTCTGTAGTGACCAGAGTTTCTTGTTTGAACAAGACTAGATAAGACAAGAGATAGTACCTTTAAGGAAGAATCAAGTATGAACGCTTATTAGCAAGGTGGCCTTGGGAAGATAATTTATTCTGGCCTTTTATGCCACATTAAAAACTACAAGTATATGACTTTCGAAATAATTTCTTCTATATAACTGAGGTCAACCTTGTTGGGTATTTTATTTTTACTACTTATCTTACATTTTAAAGATCTTCTCAACATCTGATTTTATGACCATATTTAAGACTCAACTAATGGGGGCACCTGGGTTGCTCACCTGGTTGAGCCTCTGGCTCTTGATTTCAGTTCAGGTTATGATCCCCGGGTCATGGGATTGAGCCCCGTATCAGACTGTCTGTTTAGGATTCTGTCTCTTTCCCTCTGCCCCTCTTCCCTGCTCATGTACTCTCTCTCTCAACAACAACAACAAAAAGACTCAACTAATGATCAGATTAAACTCTGAACAAGGTCTCCTGTAGTCCTGGGGTCTGCATACTATAGCCCACAGGCCAAATCTAGTCCTAGGCCAGTGAGCTTTTTACTTTAAAAATTCTTTTTAAATGTTTGTTTATTTTTGAGAGAGAGAGAGAGAAAATGGGGGAGGAGCAGACAGAGAGGGAGACACAAATATGAAACAGGCTCCAGGCTCTGAGCTATCAGCATAGAGCCCAATGCAGGGCTTGAACTCATGAGCCATGAGATCATGACTCTAGCCAAACTCTAATGGTTAACCGACTGAACCACCCAGGCAATCAGCTGAGCTTTTACATTTTTAAAGAGTTGTTTATAAATGATTGGGGTAGAAGAGAGAAAGAGGAGAAGAAGATATGAGAGACTATATGTGGGATGCAAAGACTAAAGTATTTACTATCTGGCCATTTCCTGAAAAAGTTTTCTGACCTTTGCTCTAGTTCATTCAAGAAGCAATAGGAAATAAATAATAAGTAACAGCTACTTACTGCTAGGCACTGTTCTAAATACTCTATATAAATTACATTATTTAATCTTCCCAACCATCCTATGAAGCAGAACTATTAACCTCAACTTTACTAATGAGGAAACTAAGGCACAGGGAAACGAGATAACATGCCACGTGACTAGAGTTAGTGGCAGAGATAAAACCTGAAGCCAGAGCCTTTACTCCTAACCGTTTCGCTAGAAACTAACATCAGAATTTTAAGTTCTGAGTTAAACCTTACCTGAGTGACTGAAGGATGGCATTCATGAAACATGTGTTCCCCAAATTCCGAAGGCCTGTGGCACAAATGCCAGTGTTGCTTCCCTGTAAAATGGGAAAAGAAATCGAACAAGAAAAAGTCATCAGCAATACCAAGTGAAGGCTGTTTCAGACATCAAAGCAAAGGCCTATATTTGAAACTCTAGCATCAAACCAATTTAGAATTGGTCCTTTTTTGTCCAATGAATATTTCAAACTCTCATTCTACTCTCCGTATAAGTATCCAGATATTTTTAAAAGCTTATTATTGATCCTGGGATTGTTCTAAATGGGAGTAGCCTGTGTAAGCTTATAAGGAAATCAGCATTAATAAATACCATGGAGTACACGACACAAAAACCAGGAAGATCCTTAAAAGAAATAAAGTTTTAAGACTGAATGCTTTTACAAGATTTTATTAAAACTACTACAAACTGAAAAAAAATATATACACCTCAAATAAATCTGTCCCCAAACTTTTAACTCTAAGCCATGCATAAAAGATCAATATATGTATTCCTAGCAATAGGCTATCAGTCTTTAAAAAAACTACCTGAGTCTCCCTTAAAGACCAAGGCTTTGTTTTCTGATTAGCTCTACAAATGCACCATGACATCTAAATACTACACCTGGGAAGTGAATCTACCAATCCAACATAAAACATCTCTGCCCATAACTCAGAGGGCCAGAGAGTACTTCAGCTCTTTTTTGCACAAAATCATAACACTTCAATTAAGTGCATGTCTAAACATAACTAGCATGACAGCAGAGAGGCAGATGCAGGGCACAATTACTGATGTATTTAAAAGTATTTAGTGACCTTTAAATTTTGTTATTCATGGCTCATACATCTGATAACAGATGGTTACCAGAATGAGGAAGCATATTCTTTCATGATGGAATTGTATTACTGAAGTCCTAAGAAACAAAACTTACCAAAACTTTAGACCCATAGAATTTACACTTAGGACCTTTAACAGAAGGAAGCAAAGATCTTTGGGATTCTTAGGACCAGAATAATAAGATACATGAACAGGCTTTAAGGACAAACGCTTGTGAAGGCAGAGGAACACAGAGGAATCCTGATGGCTGATCACAGTGGAAGGCAGAGGAATCCTTATGGAAGGAAGGCACTGACAGAAGGACTCACTGGGGTATTTAGTCCCATCAAGAATCATTAGTACAAGTGGCAAACATTTGGTAAATTTTCCAAATCCAAGGCATACATTTATGAAAGTTTATAATAAGGACCAACATTAGTGTTAGAGATGTAACAAAACAATGACTAGGTCTAACCCAATTCTTACACTTGTATAAATTTTAATTACTTACATTTACTTTTAATAACTTGGTGTTTAGTGACGAATTTTCCAAAAGTTTTCTTTTCCTATGCCTGTCAGCCGTGAAAGCTGAGCTATTAAAACAAAAACAGATAGTAAAAAAGACAATGACACATACATACTACACAGCAGGTTAAAAAATAAACTTGGCTGTTCTAAGTGTCTGGGGTATAGGGCCCTGCCTGGCTGCTTAGGAAGGCCAGTTAATGTCCACTGCCATGCACTGCAGCCCACAAGTATTTGAAGTAAGTGAAGAGTTCCACTTTGTTCCACTTTCCCCGCTATTCCTCTAGCAAAGTGGGCTGGAATCATCTACCACCAGGTACTTCGAAAAGCTGGCCATGCAGACATAGTCTGTAAGACAATCCCTCTCCACTACCACTCTATCTGCCTACTCCACTGTGAAGCTTCAAAATTACAAGACTCATTCCTTACAACAAAAGGAAAACCCTTATCTGCTATGACTATTCTGAGATTTATTATCAAGTCTCAAATACTGTGCTACTTCTTTCTTAATTTTGATAAAGAAAGATATGTTTTGTTCATTTGTCATAACAGATTGATATAATCTGAATTTCTGGAATGATAAATAGATTATAGGCATATAAATACATATAAATTAATTTGATTCAGCTATGCTACAAAGAATATTCTGAAACAAATTCTAGTCAATACAGGTATTCTGAATTAATATTTTTAAAATCTGTCTTGATGAAACAGATATTTTGCTTAAATTTTATCAGAAAATCATTCTAATCTTCCAAGGGTCACTTTAAAATAATTATGTATCAGGAATCCTAATCTAAAAGAAATAAAAAATTTTCATTAAACTACACAGACCCTTAATCCTGCTCATTCTTTTCCATCTTCTAAAATGTACCAGGCTAGTTCAAAGTAAATGCATAGTTATTAAATTTCCACATGAACTATACTATCTTTGGAGCATCAGATCTAGTGACAGTCAGTTACTTCAAAACTAAAAATATTCTTGGGCAACATGTCTTCAGAACATCCCTCTCACGGTTACCAGTGACTGCACGGTAAGAAGAGACCAATTCCATGTGTTACAGTGCCGAGCTATTCCTTCACGGTTCTGTGAGAGTTGAATCATAAGCACAATAAATGCCTACAAGTTAACTTTCAGCTTCAACCTATATAAATATGGCATTTAGCTTTTTAAAACACAAGTTATTAAATTTTACCCTCAGCAATTGTCCAAATGGCAGAATCCAACTAGATCCACACTAATATGGATATATAAATAATATATAAATTTAAATTAATTAAACTTAAATAAAATTTAAAATGCAGTTCCTCAGTCATGCTAAGCCACTTTTCAAGTGCTCTACATAAGAGCAATAGCTACTGTATAGGACAGTGCAGATTACACATTTTCTTCCCTTCAAAACATTCTGCACAGTGTACCTCTAGAGGATATGAAGAACAGTCTAATGTGAAGTAAAACACAAATAGAATCACAGTTTTTAAACTGTAGTTTCCACTATAGAATAAAGCCTACATCTGAAACACAGAAAAAGGAACCCAGATAATATTTTTCAACATGGGAGAAGGACTGCAAGGTAGATTTTTCAGTGGAACCAAGCACAAGTAGAAACAAGGAGGTCTGTGAGATCTTCTGCCTGATGAAGTGGTCAATGGAACTAAAAGATATGATAACTGTGTAACTGCATGACGGTTCCTCTTTTCCCTTTGACTTAGTTCTGATACATTCATTTGGGACTGAGATAGTAGTCCTTTCTCTTTCTTAGAGAAAACTGTAAGTAGCAGAAAATGTATTCTGATAGTCACTTCTGTGATAATCAAGTCAGTAAGATCTTCACAATGACATCACCACACTAAAGAGTGGCCTTATACAAATTACTGTGGGAATCTCCTACTTCATAGTTAATTAAGATGATTTCAGACAAAATTAAATATTTTGGGTCTGTATATCTGTACCTCTGTCTCTAATCCTAGATAAGGCTTCTGTTGCTCTATTCAGATTATAAGAAGGGAGGAAGCCTTTGAAATGAGAGAAGACAAAAAGTATTTACACTCAAAGTATTTTAACTAGTTTAGATTTTAAAGAAATCCATTCTTCTTCCTTATCAGCTTTATAATCTATTTAGTCAACAAGACACGCATAAAGACCTTGGCTAATGAAAAAACTATACGGAGTCTTACTCAAAGAACTTAGGCTATTTCCTCTCACTATATGATTTAAAAATATTCTATTGCATTTACATTTAGGCTTCCTAAAAGACTCCTACTTTTGGTGTGCTCTCGCAACAGCTTTTAATATCAACTATCAAAATAAATTAAATGGCACCTGATGACTAGGGGTGAATTACACAAATTTCACTAGCATCAGCAGCCATTCCAGAGCCATGCTTCTATCCATGCAGCTTCAAAGGCATCACTGTTTAGATTTGTTTATTGCTTCAATTTTGGGTTCAGTGAGTTTTATCTGAATAACCTACCTGGCTATAGCTAAAACATTCTATTCACCTAAGTATTGTAATTTCTTTATGATGGCAAAGCATTTCACAACCTATTGTAATTTCAAGTAACACAGCCCCTCACAAAAAAGAAAACAGGATCTTGTGCTATAGGTGCAAAGTGGACAATAATAAAATAAAGCCTAATTGCCCTTAAAAATACTGCATAAATTTTAGTGCTTCTAAGAAGACCTCATAAAACATTTGACAAGGATTTTCTAATATCAAAGGTAACTCTATAACGATTTTCTATCATTTTATGCCCTTTCCTTACACCTCCAAAATCCCCCTTGCAAATAAATTGAGTAGCTTATAAATTGATGGGTAATAACTTTAAAAAAAAAAGGCTCATGGACTCTTGGCTATGACTATGATAAATATTAAATGAAATAAATGCTAAGCTATGACCATTAACTATGGGCAGAGTTTCAGATATCCAAGGTAAACCCAAAGTTTAATTTATTAACATTTCATTCACACTAAAAACATGATGAAGTGATGAAACTCATTAAGAAAAATCCCACTCAAAAATTCTAAAAGACCCCTCAACCCCATTCTATCCCCTTCCTTTCCCAAAGCCTATTACTTACTTTTCCAAGTTCTGTAAGTGTTCTCTCACTTTCTGTACCAGTCCCAGCTTGGTGTCATTAACCACAAAATCATCACAACGATAACTGCAAGAAAAATATTAATCAGTGTGTGTAAAGAGCTTGAGGAAACCACAGTAATGAAATCACTAAAAGGCCTGGCTGCTGCCAAGATGATCACATGGCTCTGCAGGCAGTTACTGTTGGTGGTCACTTTAAAGAGAACTTGGAATCCACAATGTAATGTTTTTTAAAAGCCTTTTTAAAAAGCCACGCAGGCAATGAACACTAGCTTCTTTTCACATTTTTATTCAAAAGCTCTTCAATTTCTCCTTCAAAAACAAAATAAGCTGTTACAGGTGTTACATTCTTTTTAGTGCTGCATAATACACAGAAAAAAAAAAAAGCACCAAGTCGATTCATAGAGCATTAAGCCTAAAGCTTTCATGTGATACTTCTCAACTCAAAATAATAGGAATTTGCGGGGAGGAAAGATTTAAGTGAAGAATAGGGAAGGGGCGCCTGGGTGGCTCAGTCGGTTGAGCCTCTGACTTCAGCTCAGGTCATGATCTCACATTCGTGGGTTTGAGCCCCACGTTGGGCTCTGTGCTGACAGCTCAGAGCCTGGAGCCTGCTTCAGATTCTGTCTCCCTGTCTCTCTGCCTCTCCCCCTCTCATGCTCTGTCTCGGTCTCAAAAATAAATAAAACATTTAAAAAAAAGAATAGGGAAAAAGTAATTAACCTGTAGGGATAAATTTAAAAAAACTAAACTAAAAGCTATACATTTAAAACTAATTAAAATAAATGGAATTCAGATGGCTGAGAAGAAGAATCCTCATTCTTAGGTACCAGAAAACAAAAATAAACAGTGGCTACATCTTTTAGGAAACTGATAATTGCTTTGAAGAAAGATGTTAAGGTCTTCTTTAAAACTGATAATGTGAGGGGCACCTGGGTGGCTTAGCTGGTTGAACACCAACTCTTGATTTCAGCTCAGGTCATGATCTCACAGTCACGAGCTCCCAGTCATGAGCTCGAGCCACACATTGGGCTCCACACTGAGTATGGAGCCTGCTTGGGATTCTGTCCTTCTCTCTCCTTCTGCCCCTCCCCCATGTGCACTTTCTTTCTCTCAAAAAAAAAAATCAACATTATTAAAAATTAAGAAACAAAACAGATACTGTGTGTGTTTTTATCAAGTCAACAAGCAAATACAAGGACTCATATGTAACAGACATTACCTTGTACATCAGCACACAATTCTTTTCCTGGAATAAAGCCAATTTTAACAACAACAACAAAAACCTTACAAGCTACTACCAATATATTCTTTTGAATAGCAGCTTTGTATAAAACCCCTATTATAACTACCAAAGAATAATGACAATAACGCTGCCATTCTGAGGAAATGAGACTTTGAATGCATAGCAATTAGTAAAAATTAGGTCATCTCTAGCAAAATCCAAAAAACATTTTTTACATATCTGAAATCAGTCTATAGAAAAATGAGAAGAAAATGGGGGAGAGTAATGGAAAAAAAAAGATTACACACACAAAAGCATGGCTTGTCTTTTATTTACAGAAGTTAAAATTTCAACTGAATGCTTTTGAAAACTCTAAAATAATAATATGTATGTAATTATTTAACACCCTACCCCATTAACTGACTAGCTATGCTGTCAATACTGAGTCTCTAAGGTATTCTCCAAGTTTCCTAACATTTGCACAAACAGCAAAAGCTACCTTTTATGTCCTGGACTGTTTTTCTATGACCAAAGTACAAGCAATGGTGGGAGAATAATTCTTTATCAGTTTTATGATAAACACATAAAAAACTAAATTAATGAAAAGGTTTACTTCCTCACTTCTTCTCAGAATAAAGGTTAAGATGGTAAGGTCTACTCTGTGAATCTGGGCTTAAGTCACTTGGTTCCTCCATGAAGCTTAAGCACTGACTAAAGAATCAAATTGCGCTGCTACATTCTTCCTTACATTTTCATTTTATGTTTGCATACATTTATGCATGGATTACAAATAAAACAATGCTCAGCATTCAAAACAGAAACCATGCTAAATGCTAGTGCTCAACTGTGGAACAAAGTCTAAGAGTAAATTTAGATCACCTTTCATATATTTACAATACACCATAATATCTAATAATATCTAATTGAAAACCCTAACCTCCACAAAAAAATTTGTTGGTCTGTTTAAACAAACTCTTTCCAGTAAAACTAAATAACTGTTTTTTTCTTATTAAATTCTTTTGGTGTGATATGGATTTAGCCTAAAATAACATTTGTTAAAGTAATATTTTCATATACTGAAATATAGATTTATTTATGATTTTGATCCATTCTAAATTATTCTGGCTTAACTGGATCTAGTTGCTTCATCTCTCTCAACTTTCATCATTAAATAAGTTGTGGGGCGCCTGGGTGGCTTAGTCGGTTAAGCGTCCGACTTCGGCTCAGCTCATTCATGATCTCCCCATTGGTGAGTTAGATAGAGTCCTGCGTCAGGCTCTGTGCTGACAGCTCAGCACAGAGCTGTGTAAATTATATGAATATTTTACACAGACTGCAGTTACAGTGATATCTATGTAAACAGTAATTGGTAGTTGAGTTGAAATACTTCTTTTAATTATAATAAAAATTATTTTTCTAGCTGAAAAATTATGAAAAAAATTTTAACTTTCACATGAAGGCACACTAGTGAGGCAGTATGAAGTAGAGAAGTTATGTCACAAATTTTACAGAGGATGGCAATTACAATTTGCTATAGTAGAGCAAAATTAGTAAGTTCTATTAAAAAAGTTTTAAGATAATATAGTAGACCATACTGAGTCACCTTCGGCAAATGCATATTCGTTTAATAAGAAGTTACGTCTCAACAGGCAAAACAAAGCAGTTCATGAAATCAGAATTTAACATACAACAAAAAAATGTCTCCATAAATAAAGGATCTGAGCTTATACTTTTGGCCAACTATAAAATGGCCTAGATCTTGCTCAAGAAAGAAAAGCATTTTTATAAGGAGATATAAAAATTTAATTACTATTTCATTAAGGGAATTATGATTTAAAATTTAAGGAAAAGATTAAAAAGAGATTTTACAAAACGTGAAAGTTTTTGTCAATTTTTTTTTTTTTCCAAAGAGAAATAATCTTAAGCAACCTCCATGCTTGGCACAGAACCTGATGTAGGGCTCAATTCCACAATCCTAGGATCATGACCTGAGCTGAAATCAAGAGCTGCACACTTAACCAATTGAGCTACCCAGGCACCTCCAAAATGTGAAAGATCTTAAATTGACCCACCAAGCAAGTGTCAGTGAATACAACGCTTTTCTAACAATTAAAGATTAATTTAACATTTGAAAATTTTCAAGTACTTTTATTTTTAGCTTTACATGAATTTCACAAGAGATACTGACCAATTAATACTCTGGGTATGTTTTGTCTCAAACGATTGTAGACAGGAAAACGTTTCTATCAAGACAGACAATGGGCCAGCTATGTGAAATTAAAAATCTGAATTTAAGGGACACCTGGGTGGCTCAGTTGGTTAAGTGTCCTTTTCATGATGTCGGTTCAGGTCATGATCTCATTCATGGTTCATGGGTTTGAGCCCCACATCGGGCTCTACAATGACAGTCCAGAGCCTGCTTGGAATTCTCTCTTCCCCCACTCTCTATCTACCCCTACCCCCCTCACACTCTCTCTCAAAATAATAAACTTAAAAAAATTTTTTTAATCTGGATTTACTATAATTCCCTTATATTTATTCTACTCTATGATACATATTGAAAATATCTGTGTTCTGCTGTGGTTATTAAAATTGTTCAGTATAGGGGCGCCTGGATGGCTCGGTCATTTGAGTGGCCGACTTCAGCTCTGGTCATGATCTCACAGTTTGTGAGTTTGAGCCCCACATCAGGCTCTGTGCTGACAGCTCAGAGCCCGGAGCCTGCTTCTCTCTCTGACCCTCCCCTGCTCACATTCTGTCTCTCTCTCTCTCTCTGAAAAATAAACATTAAAAAAATTTTTAATAATAATTGTTCAGTATATATATGCAAATGCTATGAATCATCACAAATTTATGAAATTTAAAAAATTTTTAATGTTTATTTTTGAGAGAGAGAGAAAGAGTACAAGCAGGGGAGAGGCAGAGAGAGGGAGACACAGAATCCGAAGCATGCTCCAGGCTCTGAGCTGTCTGCACAGAGCCCGATATGGGCTCAAGCTCATAAACTGTGAGATTATGACCTGAGCTGAAGCTGAACGGTCAACCAACTGAGCCACAGGTACCCCTAGAATCTACTTTTTTTAACTACAATTTTTATGAATCTAAATAGAAGTCAAGCATTTCTAATGAATATTTAGCATCTGAATGGAGATGTGCTGTAAGTGTATGATATAAACTGGATTTGGAAGGTTTCATGTAAAAAAAACAATGCAAATGATCTCTGATTTTATGGTGATTACATGTTGATGTAATATTTGAATAACGGTTAAACATACAATTAAAATTAACTCACCTATTTCTTTTTGCTTTAATGTGATTATTAGAAAAGTTTAAATTACATATATGACTTGTATTATTTCTGTGGTAGCACTGCTAATCTAAAGGGTATCTAGAATATTATCTGCTCTAATACTCTGTATTACTACCCAATATCATAAAGGGATAACAAATTTAACTTTATTAACTATAAGAAATCAATTTTGTTTTGGCTGGGGTTGTTTTCACTGGTTTGAAAAATTTTTTAATGTTTTCACAACTGTCCCTATTTCTCAAGAGCCAATTTAGGTTTTCTTACAGTCACTAAGGACACTTATTTTTAAGATTATAACTTTCATACGCTCTGAATTTACCACATGATTTGATGACTGAAATAATTTACCACTATTATTATTATTATTATTAGATGATGATGATGATGATATTTTGAAAGGAAAGTACCTACTTCTACAGGCCAAAGGTTTAAGAGTGCCTGGCATGTGGTAGAGATCAATAAATGTTAGTTTCCTTCCTTTGTGTAACCAAGAGCTGCCTCACAGCACAGGCTTCTCTAGCTGCCCCAACTCCTTTTGATTTCTTCTCCCTCCTGGGCCCAGAGGTCAAAAGAAAATAAGTAGCAAAAGTAGGATATAAATGAGAATTTAAATGTTGTCTGGTTGCCTTAGTCTTAGCTCTGAGACACTACTTTCAAACTGGAAACTCTCAATACTGGTATTAAAAAGTCCCAAGGCAAACAGAAGGATTTAAAGTAAACAAGTTCTGGGGTGCCTGGGTGGCTCAGTCGGTTGAGCATCCAGCTGCAGCTCAGATCATGATCTCACGGTTCGTGGGTTCGAGCCCCGCATCAGGCTCTGTGCTGATAGCCAGCTCAGAGCCTGGAGCCTGTCTTTAGATTGTGTGTCTCCCTCTCTCTCTGACCCTCCCCTGCTCACACTGTCTCTCTCTCTCTCTCTCAAAATAAATAAATAAATAAAACATTAAAAAAAATAAACAAGTTCTGAGGCACCTGGGTTACTCAGTCAGTTAGGCATCCAACCCTTGATCTTGGTTCAGGCCATGATCTCATGATTCATGAGTCTGAGCCCTGTGTTGGGGGCTCTACACTGACAGCGCAGAGCCTGCTTGGGATTCTTCTCTCCCTCTCTCTACCCCTCTCCCCACAAATAAATAAACTTAAAAAAATAAAAATAAAGAGGTTCTAAACATCTCTTCTGGGGACACCTGGGTAGCTCAGTCTGTTAAGCAGCCAACTTTGGCTCAGGTCATGATCTTACAGTTCATGGGTTCAAGCCCTGCATCAGGCTCTATATTGTCAGTGCAGAGCCCACTTTGGATCCTCTGTCCGCTGCTCCTCCCCTGCTTGCATTCTCTCTCAAAAATAAACAAACATTAAAAAAAATAAATTAAAAAAAATAAAATTTAAACATCTCTTCTGGTTTACAACTGAGTTGAAGCCAATCAGTCAGAATTATACTTACCTTAAACACCTAAAAAAAAAAAAAATACAGCCACTCTCCTTGGTTTTCCCTTCCAGAAGATTATGTCAGAAACAGAAGTACAAAAAAAGTACTTAACTTGTAGGATGGGTTTCAAAAGCTTATAGATTGGTCCTCTGAAACTTGGAATGCTTTTCCCATTTTGAAATAAATGTTATAAAATATGGTTAAATGTCATAAGGCGAATATAACCTGGTTCACAAAATGTAGTTGAAATAATACTATAAAGAGTTGTATTTCTCTTTTTCTTCTCTCTATCCTGCTGTCACTGAGAAACCATGAAAGGAGGAAGCTGATCAGAGTTCAGATAACTTGATTAGTACTTCTCTAGGAGCAGGCCAGGGTTCAGCATCTCCTCATACACATAGGACTTCAAGTATCTAATAAACAAAAGTCAGTAACTACCAATATTACATGAACAATTTTTAGGCTATTAAATTTACAATTAAGAAAGTTTTTATTTAGTAATTTTAGGTGATTCTTCAAGTAAAGATAAGCTCTTTTTTTTTTTAATTCATCACAGTATCACGTGACTATTTCAGGCTTAACGAACTTCCAAAAAAGCACAAAGATGGCTGTGAGTTCTACTTCTAATAGACTATTTGTCAGATAAGGAAAAGGTTCACTTTTGTATTTAGAAAAAGGAACTGTTTAAAAAAATGTAAGTAACTTGAACATTAAAGACAAAAAATAACACTTAGAAATCATATCAGGCAACATATTAGTGATGTCAGATAAAGAAACAGGATATAAAAAAACAAGGCAGGAAGGGGATTGGTATCTTTATTTCAAACACATTGAGATAAACCACCTTATCATCTTGGCTACATAAAGATTACTCTCAAATCCAAATTCCCTCAGCCAAAAATGATCTTAAAGTAGTTTTAAATTACTTTAAGCCAATAGTTAATAAAGAAATTAAACATACAGTATGGAATTACATGTACACTGATGTTAAGATAATAATTTTACTACCTTGCACTGAAAGAATATACCTCAAGTAGCAGAAAAATTTTAAAAAAATCAGAAGTTATTTATACTACTATATAATTAGGGATATAAAAAATGGATAAAATCACAAGTTTATTTCACATTCTGCTTACTCTAATAAAGAGCAAAATAAAATTGTCCAATTTCTTGATTACATTGATTCTTTATGTGTATACTTTTAGATTTTCATTTATTTCTAATTTCTAACACCTAAATTGCATTTAATCCTTTCTACTTTTCTGTCTACAATCTCCCCCAAATTGATCTTTTTCCCCCCTCCATTTCAACTAACATTCTATTCTCTATTTTGGTTATTTCCTCTGGTATGCTCTTCCCCACCTCACTCCCTTATACAGTGGGTGTATCCACAGATACAAAGATAACTACAGCCAAATTAAGCTATAGTGTTTGATGGTCCCACGATGTTAGCCTTACCTTCATTTTATTCTCTTTCACCTTTCCCTCCTAATCTTCCCTTTCACTCCAGTATTACATGCTTTACATTTAGATTTAAGCTTTCATCCCATATATACCAACTCCCTTACCTTTCCTTAAATCTTCCATGTAGCACCATTCATTTCTTTAATGGCAAAAAGATTCCTCACTTGGTCACTTCCATATGTGCTTTCTTTCCCAGGTTGTTTTTTAAATTCTACCTTTAGAAACACTTGTTTCTTTCCTATTTTCACCCCTGCGCTATATGCCCCCTCTTAGAAAGCTCAAATTAGTTTCATCAGGCACCTAATCAAGTTAAAAAGTAAACCACAAAACTACCCCCAAATATATTTATAAGTTTGTATTAAGAAATCACATATATGTAAGTAAATCTAAATTAATGTGTATAGTATAAAAAAGAAAACAAAATAAGCTGGAGGAAAAGAAATTATTTGAAAATGTCCTGCTATTCATGATATCTTCACTCTATGGTTAAACTAATATCTGAAAGTATAATATACACAGAGGGTAAAATCTGACAATAATGATAACAGATATAAATTTAAACTTCTTGTAGCTTAAGATTTTTGTCCAAACTTACCGGATCTGATTAGTCTGTGTTTTTATTAGATAGCCAATATTTTTATCTTTTCCTGTGTTTGATGAGCTCAGAGTAGGAAAGTCTGTTGGCCTGCTCTTTTCTTGTTCACTAGTATTTGCATTATCATCATCTTGCAGGGCTTGTTTAGTAAAAATCTCTTGTATTATTTTTTTATTGTAAGCAGCCTCCACACCCAATGTGGGGCCTGAACTCATAATCCTGAGATCAAGACTTGCATGCTCTACCACCTGAGCCAGGCAGGCGCCCTATTTGGTAAAAATCATTTAGCGTATCCATTTGATGAGGGTTGACTTGGAAAAACTAAGTAAATCCATGTTAACTAGGCAGACTGCAATATACTGCAAAATGCTAAAAGTGAACAAGGGTGAGGACTCCACACATGAAGTTCTGATTCAAGACATTCTGTGTACAGTTCATGACACAAGACCACCTAATCTAAAGACCACTGGCAGCAGGTATATTAAATGTTGGCCAAAGCTTTTTTAATAAACTTTTTCATATAAAATTTATTTTTGAGAGAGAAAGAGAGAACATGGAGATGAATGGGGAAGGGGCAGAGAGAGGGGGAGAGAGCCCATCAGCGTGGAGCCCAACTCAGGGCTCAAACCCACAAACTACAATCTCATGACCTGAGCCCAAATCAAGAGTCTGATGCTCAACCAACTGACCCACCCAGGCACCCCAATAAAAACTTTTAATAGAAGTCCTATATTTTCTTTCTATCCCCTCAAGTGCATTATTTTGATAACTGCTGGCACTAAAACACAACTAGGTTCCTAGTACAGAGTAGGTTCTCAATGGATATTTACTGAATAAGAGCAACATATCTGCTATTCTGATTTCTTTTGGACACTGTTCACATTATGGTTTTTTTTTTAAATGTTTTAATATTTATTTTTGAGAGAGCAAGAGTGTGGGGGCGGGGGCGGACAAAGGATCTGAAGCAGGCTCCAGGCTCTGAGCTGTCGGCACAGAATCCAATGCAGAGCTCAAACTCATGGAATGTGAGATCATGACCTGAGCGGAAGACAGACACTCAACCGACTGAGGCACCCAGACACCCCTGTTCACATTATGTTTGAAAATCATCAGGTAAATTAGACTGTCAAGTAAAAATTCTGAAGGTAAAAATTTGGGGGAAAAGGACTGATTATAATAGTGAGTTATATATTCACAAAGGATCTATGCTTTTGCTTTGTGTCTTTAATACATTTATTCCTACATATAGTTTATAGTTTTTGTCACTATGTTGAATGGGTTTTTTTCTTTGTTTCTTTAGCTTTTTTTTAAGTTTATTTATTTATATTGAGAGAGAGAGAGATAGCACAAATAGGGGAGGGGCAGAGAGGGAGGGAGAGAGAAAATGCCAAGAAGGCTCCACATTGCCAGGGCAGAGCTGGCTGCGGGGTTTGAACCTAAGAACCAAGAGATCATGACCTGAGCCAAAAGCAAGAGTCAGAGGTTTAACTGACTGAGCCACCCAGCTGCCCCTGGTTATTTCCATTTTTGATTGATGACTGCTAATGAAGCTATTAGTATTTGCATATCATATATCACCATTTCAAAATTTCTTACTAATTCTAGTTTTTTCTTCTAAAGTTTCCCTGAATTTTCTGGGCATTCCATTATATAGTTTGAAAACAAAAAAAAATTTTTTCTTTTCCAATATTCATACCAATTATCTTATTTACTTGCTGTCTTACTTCAATGGCTAGAACTGCCAGAACAATGTTAAATAATACTGACTATCACGTAAATGATTTTTAAATGTTTATTTTTGAGAGAGAAACAGAGCACCAGCAGGGGGCGGGGGGTGGGGATACAGAGAGAGGCAGACTGAATCCAAAGCAGGCTCCAGGTTCTGAGCTGTCAGCACAGAGCCCAACGTGGGGCTCAAACTCACAAATCTTCAGATCATGACCTGAGCTGAAGTCGGACGCTTAATTGACTGAGCCACCCAGGCACCGATTTTTTAAAAATTTTTAATGGTTTTTAAAAATTTTGAGAGAGAGAGAGAGAGAGAGAGAGAGAGAGAGAAAACAAGAGAACGAGAGAACAAGAGGGGGAGGGGCAGAGAGAGAGGAGGACAGAACTCTGTTCTGACAGCCGTTGAGTCCAAGTGGTGCTGGAACTCACAGAACCGCAAGATCATGACCTGAGCTGAAGTTAGATGCTTAAAGGACTGAGTCCTGCATGTAAATGATTATAAAAGGCATTTCTGTCTTGTTTCTGATTTAATGGAACTGGCTTTAGTACATGATGTTTACTTTCTTTTTTCTTTAGTTTTTGGAAGACTGTGATATTTTAATAATTTCCTTTTGTTTCAATGTTATTAGAGTTAATTCAGAAATGGCTATTTATAAATGTATTTTTGCTTATAATGGTACAATAATCAGGGGTTCTTTATGAAATATGTTGATACAAATAATGAATATGTTAGCAGACGTAACATGAAATTAACTAATTATATAACTTTTCTTTTTGGTATATCTTGCTGGGTTATATTTGCTTTAAGTTTTAATTATTTGCAACTATTTTAATTTGTGGAACTGACTTATTTTCTTTTTGGAGTTTCTATCAGATTTTTGTCTAAATGTTTTGAAAGATTCATAACATTAAAATATATCAATGTTAAATTTTAATGGTTTGAGACTGAACCATCAAATATAATAGCTGCCAGCCAAATGTGATGATTTAAACTTATATTAATTAAAATAAAACAAAACATTCCTCAGTCCCACTATCCACTTTTTTTTTTAAGTTTATTTATTTCTGAGAGAGAGAGTGCATACACATGTGAGAGCAGGGGAGGAGCAGAAGGAGAGCAAGGGAATCCCAAGCAGGCTCTGCACTGTCAGCATAGAGCCTGATGTGGGGCTTTATCTCACAAACTGTGAAATCAAGACCTGAGCCAAAATCAAGAGTAGGACGCTTTACTGACTGAGTCACTCAGGTGCCCTGTACTAGCCACTTTTTATTTATTTATTTTTTTTAATGTTTATTTATTCTTGAGAGAGAGACAGAGAGAGAGAGAGAGAGAGAGAGAGAGAGGGAGAGGGAGAGGGAGAGAGAGAGAGAGCGCGAGCGAGCATGAGTGGGGGAGGGGCAGAGAGAGAGAGGGAGACACAGAATCAGAAACAGGTTCCAGGCTCTGAGCTGTCAGCACAGAGCCTGACGTGGGGTCAAACTCATGAGCCGTGAGATCATGACCTGAGCTGCAGTCGGACGCTTAACCGACTAAGCCACTCAACTTAGTCACTTTTAACTACTCAAATGCTACCATATTTTATGGCACAGATATCATATCCAAAACAGAAAAATTTCTCTTTCTTAGTTTTAAAACTCTGAGATTGTTTTTCCATTCCTATTATTAAGTGCTATTAAAGTTACAAAGATCCTTATCACCTTCTTGAAGAACTAAGAAAATATTCCCAAGCCAAACCACTCTCCACCTATCAGAAACAAGAAGCAACCATCATACAAATGAACCTGAGTTTTTATGCAACAGTAAAAAAAAAAAAAAACAATCTTTTAATCTACAGCTACAAAGGAATCTTTTTTTTTTTAATGCTATTTATTTTGAGAGAGAGAGAGAGAGCGCGCGAGAGCAAGAGAAAGGGCACATGTACAAGCAGGGGAGGGAGGGAGAGAAAGAGGGAGAGAGAATCTCAAGCAGGCAACCATCAGTGCAGAGCCTGATGTGGAGCTCAAACTCATGAACTGTGAGATCATGACCTGAACTGAAATCAAGAGTCGGATAGTTAACTGACTGAGCCACACAGGCACCCCTACAAAGTGATCTTTAAACAATAAGTTGTGTATAATACTAATACCAAAAATCCCCTCAAAACAAAACTTTTATGGAAAAAGTACCCCTCAAAAAGGGCAATGGTGAATCCATGAATAAGTTTTAAATTCCTTTTCATTCCCTTGTATAGTATTGTGATATTTGGAGGCAAATTTTATCTCTGGTTTTATTATAAATAATAGATATGAATACAGGAAAAAAAAAAACCTTGTAATCTACTGACTTCATCTTTTCAAACCAAGAAAACTTAAAACTCCAAAGAACTCATTTACAGAGCAAGTTTATTTTTAAATTCTCTTTTATTAAGTTCTAATGTATTGCCATAGAATAGGCCAATTTTGGAAAATTACAAGAATAGTTGCAGAGAAAACCTATATCCTTTGTAAAAAGCAGACAAGTACTAGCTTATTAGGAAAGAGACTTTATGTTTTCAGAACACCTCTATTAAAAAAGTTCTTTTTAAACTTCAAAATACTGTTTTTAAATAAACAAAACTCTTCCTGTTCTCTAATCTTTACAACACTGAAAACTTGTACTAAAATTATTTATAAAGATACTCAAAAGATTTCCCCCTTTTTAATAGTCAATCACGATTTTCTTTGAGAATAATTTGGTATCAATTTAAGTCCACAAATAAGAGCTTTATTCTTACTTGTTTTAGGTAAAACTGCTATTTGTTACAGATGTCTAAAATCTGAAATACAAGTCTTTTTCCTAAACAAATGAATTGATTAACATTTCATAATATTTCTTTGTGTGAAAGAGTGCCTTAAAACATTACCCTGCCAGAAAAGAAAAATTCCAGTAATTTAGTTTTAATATTCCTTTCATATTTTTGTATTCTCAGAAATTCAGTTACTGTCGATAAAGATCAGAGTTGACAAGACTGTATCAGATGTCAAAAGCTATTTGTTCAGCATTTTAAAACTATTAACTCCAAATGTCTATCTACATAATAAATCAAATAAAAGTTCCTAATTTTAATCTTAGTTTCTTTGTGATACAAGAATGTATACGACATACAATTCCAGTTTAACTGACTGGAGAGAATATCGGGTGGGAGGAAACACTATATTATTTAACAAATAATAAAAGTGAACACTAGCCCTTGTGTGAACATCTTAGGGAGATTTTAATTTTTATAGAAATCTTCACTTAACTTCAAAGCTCAGTTTAGCTGACTGATCTCCTAAATGAGTAGGTCTGTGTCAAAGCAAAATTACTCCTTGTGCTGTTGCTTTCCCTCTTTGGAAACAGTGACCCATTTTATGTTGTTCTGTTTGGTTGATATGAGCTTCTTCCTGATGTCCTGTTTATGTGAGAAGTGAAGGGAGCTGTAGTGGGGTGTCCCTCTTGGGAGGTAAATGGAATAGCTCACACTTGCCATGATTTAGGATTTCTTGGAGAAAGATGTTTCATGGCTATTCAGTCCTCCAAAATGACCACAGGACACAATATTATAGATCTGATGTACCCTTCCCCATTTTTGGAAGATCTGTAACAAAATACAATCCTTCAAACATATATTGCCTTATCTGCACCAGACACTGAGTGGCATGGAAGAGATTATCTGACATGTGGTTCCTGCAGTCACCAAGGACATTTACAAATAACCTAATGCAAAGCAGGAAATTACAAGTACCCCCAAGAACTCTGAGTTTAGGAGAGATTACATCTAGCCACAACTGAAGCTGGGAAGAGGGAGTGAGGAGAGTTCAGTGGTAACTTCACGAAGGATATGCAAAGATAGGACAAGGCAGGGAATCTTGGAAAGGGGAAATAAGGATAGACAAACCCAAGAGCATGTTCCAACTTTAGAATACAGAGCACATGGAAAAGGAGCTCTAACGTTAACTAAAGTCAAAAGATTTTGACCACAAGCATAACAATAATCAAATAAGCTAAAACTAATGCATCAGTATTTTACCACTGAAGTAAATCATTCAATCTAACCACAAGAAACTTATGTATAAGGAAAATTTATAAACTGAAGTGAAATTACTGAAGTGCACTAGAAAATAACACACACACACATTCATACAGAAAGAAGAAATCCTTTTCATTTGTTTCTTAATCATATTGAGGTGTGAAGAAAATGTTAGAGCACAGCTTTCTCAGTTTGCAACTATTACAGGTTTCTTTTAAAGCATCAGTGTGATGCTGCTACAGGGTGAGTCCCTGCCTGGTATTTTGTTTTTAAACCCCCAAATGATACAGGAATGTGCCCAGCTGCAGTTCCTTTCCTGCACTTCAGAAGCTCTGAGTGTCCATACACTTGCAGTACCGTATCACTTCACACAGAAGACTGGCAATTGGCCAGGACGGCTCTGCCATGCTATATGTTCAACAAGGTTCAAGATCTGCCATTTAATTCCAATTCAGCCATGAAACCACATGCACTTTAGCATACTGTACCAACATAAACCAATCAAACTGCAATTCTAGTTAATAAAGGTATTCCTTCAAAATGCATAAAGTCTCAAATATATTTTTATAAAGACAATGACGTATGCAGCATATTTTAAAGAGATCTATGAATATAATTCCATTCCATTATGATAATTTTTTAAATTTCCTCAAAGAGTTAGTTTCCTCATAATCTTACCAGTTGCAAGAAAAAACCACTGCAAACTTGTTACACAGCACACAGAGATTTAATTGTATTTCCAAACTTCCCCATTTGGTATTTCATGCATAATGCTAAATGAAAATCAATAAGAATGTATGTTTCCAACATCTGGTATATATAGGTTGGCCTGACTTACAACAATGATTGTGACCTTATACCTAAAGAATGATCTTAATTTCTGCTTACTAAAAGAAATGGTCTTCAAGAAACATGATTTTGTCAATTAGGTAGCTACCTCATTCTAGTATCTAAGTTTCCTGAAAGAAAGGAGGAAAAACTAAAGACAACACTTTAACAGCCTGGCTAATGCTTAACTTTCATAGGAAGAAGTGTTTTACAAGAACAAATAACAATAAACTGAGCACTAGCCAATGTGTGAAAATCTTGGAAAGATTTTCATTTTTATTGAAAATTTTAATTTTTATCTACCTCCAGCTTTTCTCTCTTCCAGGTCTGAACATCTTCCACTGAAACAGTAGTGGTCTGAATGACTAATTCGTAGGATATTTTATTCAATAGCCACAATTTAATAATGTTCAACCTAAAAAAATTTTAAAGATGGGAAGCCATTCTTTCCTCCTTTAAATGGACATTTTTCTATACTACAATAATCAACTAGGGATGATCTAGAAAAGATTAGCACAAAACTTCAGCAGAGTGTGAATCAAAAGTGATATTTAGACTTTAAATCCCCATCCGTGCCCAGTACTGCTTTCATGTGACATTCAAGGGTTGTATGGCCAAAAAAAATCTCCAAAGGGATCCTTCAAATGGCTTTCTTTTCCCTTCAATGTCAAAAACCTTTTGAATTGAGAATAAACTGATTAAAGCAAGAATTATTCATCATAATTTACTAGTCAAGGGAAAAAATTTGCTTCACACTGAAGTTAAAAACTGCAAAAAACACTGACCTGAGTATAACAAATGAATATGAATTGTTAAACATTACTGTAAACTAAATAACCTAGTTCTAAGTAGTCACAAAAATCGATACTTATTTCACTGTCTTTATATGAAACAGATATGTATGTTACATTACAAAGAGAGAACAAGGTCTCTAATCTTCTTTTAAAGTTTGTGATACTTAAGAAAAACAAAGAAACAAACAAACAAACAAAAACCAGCCTGAAAGGCTACACATGAAATTCTTAACATTTATCTGCAGAGGAGGAGAAGAGAATGCATCTGTGCTGGAAGAAGAGAGATTGTCAAAATAGGTTTTTAAACAATGAAGTTACATTTTTAAGATTACATAACAAAATGTTAACCAGACAGTAAGAGCATGCACTTAGGGTTCAAGGTTTGTTTGTTTTTAACAGAAGTTTGTATCATAATATTCTTCAATTAAAAACAAAACAAGAAAAAGAATTATAAAGAACAACCACAAAAAAATACTTTTCACTGCCCTGAAGCTTACTGGGATGAACAAGGAACAGAGGGGTGGGAAAGAGAAGGAGGCCCAGAAGTTGAAGGGAACAATGCAGAGTAAGATCTGAATGAATAAGGACAGGCGTTCCTGATGGCTCCAATCCCCTCTGAATCCTAACTGAATGAACAGGAGGTAATGGCAGCAGCACTGGTTTAGAGATTGATAGGGAAGAGCAGAGAACAAGGAAAATGAGACAACATTTGCACACTGAGTAAGAAATATCATTTCCAGAAAATACTAATACTTACCAGTATGTACTGTAGCTACTGCAATCCATACACACTGTGTGCTGAGGTTTATCTTGCTTTTCTGATTTCTTATGATTAGCTAAGGGTACTTGTGCATCTTCATAATGTTTTTTTGCATGGCCATTCACATACCTTACAAAAAACAAATAAAAATTCATTTTAATCTATATTGCTTTGGAAGTTAAAATAGTAGATGACAATAAAATTAGATGATAATCAGACTAGAATGAGAAAGAATTCCTCCTTATAAGAGTACTCAGTCCTATAAAACCATTCAATTAGTGATTTATTAAGCTAAGTGCTTAAAATATGGTCCTTTTTTACAATCAAACCTGACAGTCAACTTTTAATTATACACAAGATTAGGGTGAGGCAAGGAAAAGCATCATCTATGCAAATCAGTTTCAATACCATTGATATTATCACTTATCAACCCCTTTGCTACTGCTTTTGCTATAGCTTTTTTCTTTTTTTAAGCTTTTCTCAGACTGCTAACCCCCGACTCAGGTTGTTCTCAAAGGTAAGCTCTGTAAATTAAATCACTCAACCACTTCCCACAGAACCACAGGCTATGCCTGGAATTGCTGCTTAATGTAAAAGGTGAAAGTCAGATATGGAAACAGGATCATCTTCTATCTCTTTCTTACCAATATGGCTTCAGATCTTGTATTCAAATGCCTAAATAATTAGTTCCACTCATATGGAAACTGTTTGGAAACAATACAAAGTACAAATCATCTAAAGCTTACATAAACTATTATTTCTTTACATGCACAAAGATAATCAAAGATCGACATATTCATAAAAATTTTCTAATACTTTCCAACTCAGATATAATAAATTAATGTATATTACAGAAGGCAGAATAAAACTGATATAATGCATACAGTGTACACCTAAATTCCTCTAAACCTCCACCTAAATACTGTACAATGTTGTACTGACCAGTCCTGTGAAGACCCTTATAAAACAAAATTTCCCGTCCCCAGAAAGTAGTCGATTTATAGAAGGCAAGGGAAAACTCAGTCAAAACAAATGTTGGTTAACTGCTACCAAAATAAACATACTCAGTTAAAGTAACATTTTGTCATGAGGCATCTCAATTATACCAGGAGCAACACTCACCTTGGGGCAAGTAGGACAGTTGGGGTAAACAAGGAGGATGAACTTCGGGCCCAGCCTCTACCCTAGCATAACTGGAAGCATCAGAGGCACTACTAACCTCAAATTAAATTTCATGAGTTTTTTCCATTTTTTTCATTATAGTAAACATAACCAAAATTTGTGTGTATAGGAGTCCTCTGTCCACAAAGGTAAACTAAAAGCAATTTTAAAATAAAATAATGATTAAGAGTATAAGCTCAATGGGGCACCTGGGTGGCTCAGTTGGTTACACATCCAACTTCGGCTCAGGTCAGGATCTCATGGTTCGTGGGTTTGAGCCCCGCCATCAGGCTCTGTGCGGACAGCTCAGAGCCTGGAGCCTGCTTCAGATTCTGTGTCTCCCTCTCTCTCTCTCTGCCCCTCTCCTGATCACACTGTCTCTGTCTCTCAAAAATAAATAAAATGTTAAAAAAAATTTTTTTTAAAGGGTATAAGCTCAAAAACTAGACTGTCTGGCTTCAAATGGAACTTTGTCACATGCTAGCCATCTTGAGCTTAGATGAGTTACTCTGTGCTTAGAAAGTGGTCATATTAAGCACATACACATAAGTTGCACAGATCAAGAAACACCCAATACTTAGGTAAATTCCAAGGCATCGTATAGATTCAATATCAAATTAGTTCAATTTCCTGTGCTTATATAATTTATAATGTCCTATGAGAAACGAAAATACTATTTATAATGAGCACCTTCAGAATCAAAGAAAAAGCAATATTGAATGATGATAAAATAAGTCATTACTTTAGGTCTTTGAAAACTGATCATCTGTACATAGTACGTATAGCTCACTTAGCCACCACACTGTAGTCTTTCAATGTACTAGATGTTTCAATAGTTACTGGAAACATCACTGAAAAGTAGGAAATGTATTACTGCTAACATGAAGATAAGCAATGTTTCAGCTAATATTCAAATATAGCACTCAGAAGTTAACAGTATGTATAAGCTGAATAACATAAAAATAAATATTTCCCTCATTTAGATTAGATTTTAACTAGACAATTTGGTCTAAAAAGGAAAAGCATCAATGTATATATCACAGATTTCTAACAATCACAAAAATTTGAAAAATAAATAGGATGATGTCATGAAGCCCAACAGAATATATAACTTAAATATGCTACTGATAAACTATGTTTTCTAGTTGAAGGAATATTCAATTTAAGGCTTTCTGCAGACAACTGGCCTAAAATTACTGAAAATCAGAACCCCTGGCAATCAACACCCAGGATTACATGATAAAAGAAAATTAACCAATCAGCTATGTAAAATGAAGATGCAAATATAAGCTACTCTCATTATCTGTTTAATCTATTTAATCATATTTCTCTGAAACTATGTAAAATTTCTAAATTTAAGACTGCTTGCAATTAGAAACAGACTACCTGCAGAGTCTAGAAATTTTTCTATTTGTTTTTCTAAAACCTACTTATGAGAATTGTTGGTTGCTTGCTAAGAACACTGATCTCTCCAATTTTTGCAAGTTTGTCAGGTCTTTTTGCTGGCACATGACCTTTAAGATTTAGGTTGTAGAGCACTATGAGACAAATGGAGAACAGAACTACATAAATTTTATTGCATTATAATTCTCACCTCTCAAAATCTAGGAGAGGAATCTGTCTCTTCAAGTGCAGAATTTAAGTGCTTCTACTTTTCTTCTTTTTTTAAAAAAAATGTTATCTGTACAAAGTATTTTCAGGTTCCCCAAATCCTAGAGATTTCAAAACCACAACAGCCACAATTAAGATATGCAGTTAACATTTTCCAAACGTACTTTTAAGTGTACATGGAAAAAATACTCAATTCCACGCCTTGAAATGTAAAAAATCAAAAGTTAACTGAACACAGATGCTTTCTTCATGCAATGAGGGTTTAAAAATAACAATGGGGAAATAGTCCTAATAAATACATTGTAGATATCCACCTGTGTGACAGTATGATTTCCCATTCTAAGTAAACTCAAAGTGAATTTCTAAGTTAAAAGAGCAATAGGAATAAATGTGCTACTGCCAAGCTAAAAGAACGCAAAGGTTGGAATTCATTTGAGCTTGAGTTTGAAGAAAAGAGTTACTAAAGTATTTAAGTAACATCATTTTGAAGCCAAGAATGGGGATGAAATGCTCAGGCTTGAACCAGAACTGGGGAGGTGAGGGTTAAGTCTTATAAAACAAAAAATGTCTTAATGGAACAATGAAACATTTGGTACATCTTAGACAGCAATTAATAATGAAATCCACAATGAGATCATTTTCAAGGGAATTCCTTTATCTGTAATAAAGGGAACTCTTTATCTGTAAACATTTTATTATTTTGTTTTCAGAAGAATGATGTGATATCTGGAATTTGATATGTGATTTGGGGAAAGTTAGTAAAGCTGGGCATGGTATAGCTAACAGGTGAAATAAGACTGGCAATGTATTGATAACTGTTCAAACTTGGCGATGAAAGTAATGGGGTTCAATTGTATCACCTCTCTACTTTTGTGTATGCTTAAATTTACGCTATTAAAAGGTTTTAGAAACAACCATAAGGTAAACTTTTACTTAAAGATTTTGAAGTTCCCTCATTTCATCTTTTTAATCAAATATTACTAGATTATCTGATTATCAAATTAATTCTTCTGAGTATCAATACAAAGGTTTTCCCCCCTCTATTTTCCTCAGTTGTATCACTGAACAAATAGACTGTCTTAGGAGAGGGAAGCCATACAGAGAAATTACAAACTATGATTAAGCAATAGTGCTAATAATCCAAATCAATAAAACTTTCACATAAAGCTTAAAGGCAAATTTAAAAAACCAAGTAGGGTAGTGAGGTAATAAGTATGTCACCTACCTTCCACAGTGGACACTTGAACAAGTCAAACAGACCCAGGGACTTTTGTTGGACCGGCACACTAATAAAAAGAAAAATACACAATATACCAATTGTATCATGTTATTTCCCAGTTTCTCCCCTAATCTGTAATATCATATCCTATGATTAAGTTATAAATACCATGGCTGCTTAGGTGCACTGAAATCCTAAATCCTTGCTTTGTGAGTACATTTACACAGAATAGCTGCCTAATTAAAGTTATACTGAAAAGAACTGAAATGCATGTCCATAGTAGCTGCTCATTTTAATTGTTGACTCAAATAGTTCAATCACAAGTCAAGAACATATACATTTCTTTCCTTTATTATTTATTCATTTTTACCAGTCTCCAACAAGCTAATGACAGTTTTTTCTCTTAAAAACATTTTTAAGTCTAATTTTTTAATTACATGTCTTTGCCAGGCAGATTATATACTATTATATACATTCAGTTTACTTAGTGAGAGGCATAGCCTAAAGATACAATTAGGAAGACTAAACCCAGCTCTTCCCAGATGAATGTCTTGGTTGCATGAAATGTATTTCTAAAAAGGACAACTACATATAACTCTTGCTGAGGATATAATCAGGACATTAATTATTTTAGTGTAAGTATTATAGGGATGGGGCAGGCAAGAAAAGCATGAGAACTTTTAAAATACTGCTTACAATTTTGCCTACTCTTTACTCATTCAATTTATTTTTAAAAAGCCCAATAAACATAACAATGATTTTCAAAAAGGACGGGACACAAAAATCACCTGGAAAGCTATTTCAAAACTCATATGTTCTACTCAAAGATATCCACATTGGGGTGGGGACAGAGGACAAAGAACACATGTATCTTGAGAAAAGTAGCTTCTCAGGTGACTCCCTAATACAACCCCTTGAGAACCGTAAGTCTATCTCCTAGGGTTATGGGAGGGGCACCATGGCACAACCACACACCCAGGAGTATAATAAATCCACTGCCTGGCACATAGTATGTACTCAATAAACATCTGTTGAAAGTTCAAATTTCCTAGTTTAAGACACCAAGCTCTTCCAAGTTCTGGTCCCTACTGTACTACTCTTCCCTTATACATCACAACAGGCCTTTCTTGCTGTTGAGAAAAATTGAGCAAAACTGGAAATAAGGTTAATCAAGAACTGTCAGCCCCTTCAATATGTAATGAAGCATTGTTTAATAGGTCCTCCCAAAGATATTTAATTATAGTACTACTGTTTGACCTGCTGTTTACTGCTGACTAGGACCCAAATTCTATGAAGTTAGAGGTAAACAGATTTTTATTTGAGATATATCTGTCTAGCACAATCCAAAAGTAATGGTTTTACTACCCTATAGGACATTAACCAATTTTATATCAAGTTCAGCAATTTATTTCAATGTACTTTCTTCAATATCTACATGCACTCAATCTCTCAAATGCTCTTAGAATTGGCTTATCAGCTTTATCATCCTGCTGTTTCCCTCATTAATGAGTTAAATAAATCTCTGATATACATTCTATATTTGTATGGGAGGGAAGAGGTGGGCAAGGAAGAATAGGAAAGCACAATGATACACTGCCCAAGGGATTCTGCTAGTCGGGCCAGCACAGGGCTCTATTTTTGAATGTGAAAGCTTTGTGTGGTAAAATTCCCTTCCAGTAGGCAAGGTTCCTACCTTTCCTTAATGCATTCGTACCTTTACAGTAACTGCCAGGGCCTTCCTGAAGGCATTCGAGTTTTTTACTCAATTGGGTCCAATTTTATTATATACGGCATGTAAGCCACATGACCAAAAGGCCAAGAAGAGTACCAGCCAAACTCCTAACAGCAATTATTACAGGGAGGTACCTAAAAAAACTATATTTGAGAGGAGACTGTTAGCTTTTTATTTGTAAAGCCCCATGGTATTTGATTTATAGCAACAAGAATATGATGTTTTTATTGTTTGAAAAGAAAGTTCTAAAGTATGTATTTTCTAAAGGAAAATATATTAGAACACAGCTTACTCAAAACAGGTATTCATGGTTTGAGATATAATTTGGAGGACTGAAAAACCACAAATACCAGTTTTGTTCCTCCAGCAAATCTCTTTTTCTCTTATTAAATACTAAGAAACACAATAACTCAATCAGGGGGAAAAAAGCTGTTGAAGTTTGATATTAATCTGAAATAAATAATTATGTTACAATAATAAGTTTAGGCCCAAGTTTTTAACTATCTAGAGTTTGTTTTCATTTTAATTATGGAAATTTTTTTCCTCCTTTAAATGAGAAAAAAGAAAATCTAGAGTAAAATCAGTATTACTTTGGTGTGTTTTCTAGGAAGTGTTCCTTTTTCCTCCTTATAGTTGGAAATATACACATAGCACATACAATTTTATAATCTAATTTCCTCGATGTCAGCATATTAAATGCATTTCTGAATGCTCTGAATTTAGAACAGTGTATTCTGTATTTCACCTTATAATCTCAATTATGTCAAAAAGTTTTATTAATTTTTAAATTTCTCAGTATCAAATTTTTAAAATGGTACCCTGAAGCTGAGGGCAGAAAGAAATGGGGAGTAACTGCTTACTGGGTATAGAGTTTATTTGGGGATGATGAAAATATCTTAGAACTAGATAGAGGTAGTGGTTGTAGATGCACTAAATGCCACTGAATTTTTCACTTTAAAATGGTTAATTTTATGTTAGGTGAATTATACCTCAATAAAATAAATAAGTAGGTAAATAAACAGGTATGTTACACAGGGATGAGGAAAGAAAATTAAAGGAAATAAAGTACTGACTTTCAGAAACACTGCAAAAAGTAACTGTGCCTTTTAATAAAACTCAAAAAAGACTTCACTTTCTGAGTTAAGAAACCTGACTTCTTCTAACATGAATATTTACAATAAGAAGGCTAAAAATATTTAATAGGACAGTTGGTCTTGGCTATTTAAATGACAGTACTTTCTGAGGGCTTAATACTTTAACACCAAAAACACATTTGAAAGCTGAAAAACCATAGAGAATAGGGTGTGATGAGACATTCTGAAGCCACTTATTACACTGTTGGGGAATATTCACTGTTTATACATACCGTATCCAAATTAAGAACCTTTAAAAAAAATTTTAATGTTTATGTCTTTTTGAGAGAGAGAGAGAGGAAGAGAGAAAGAGAGAGAGAGAGCATGAGTAAGGGAGGAGCGGAGAGAGGAGACACAGAATCCAAAGCAGGCTCCAGGCTCTGAGCTGTCAGCAGAGCTCAATACTGGGCTCAAACTCACGAACCATGAGATCATGGCCTGAGCTGAAGTTGGACACTTAACTGACTGAGCCACCCAGGCACTGCCAAATAAAGAACCTTTAATGTACCCCAAACAATTATAAATTAGGATGGAAAATATTGGCTTTAAATTAAACTAACTTTTAATTATCATTTAGAACAGGACATAGCATGAATAAAAGAACACTATGAATAATTTTAAAATTATTTCATCATCTTAGGGGCACTATCTTATTATAAAAGGTAGTCTCAATTTATAGGCAGATGGGTTTCAAAAGTTTATCTGTAGGATGAACATATTTCCCATGGAAACAGTATTAGAAGTTTCCAGGCTCTTCTATAAAATGCTACATGAACCATAATATAACTGAAATAATATACAGTTGACCCTTGAACAATGCAGGGGTTAGGGGTCCCAACCCCCACACAAATATAACTTTTGACTCTCCAAAAACTTAACTAATAGCTTATTGCTGACCAGAAGTCTTACTGATAACATAAACAGTCCATTAACATATATTTTGTATGTTATATGTATGTAACAGTAAGCTAAAGAAAAGGTTATTAAGAAAACCATAAGGAGGAGGAAGTACATTTACAGTACTACACTATATTTACTGAAAAAAATCCACATATAAGTTAGACCCACATAGTTTGAACCTGAGTTGATCAAGGGTCAACCATATACACATATATACATATATATTCACGCACACACATATATATATATTTAAAGTAAAACCACACGTACTCAATAAAAATGTTTTTAAGCCATAAATATACATACTATCTATTCAGTGAAACATAAAAATATTAAACTGAAGAGGTTTTATTTTTTTAAATCTTAAATGCTAGAACTTGACAGAAAGAGTTGTAAGGATAGAAACTTGTAGAAGTTTAAAAAGATAAATCTAAGAACTTATTAGGGCTCTTTTTATTATGCCTAATTATACTTGAAGGTGATATCAAGGCAAGGAAGCCAGGTGGTATATTTCTCACAGTTATACTTGGCCACAACAGAGTCACTGGATCTCATAAATGGAGTCTTGCCTTTACTCAGATTATAATATGTCCTCAAAGTTACTCTTTCTTTCACCAATCTCTCCTATTTGTTTGTATTCTTCCAACTGCAAGTTAAGCTTGGGCATCTCAGCCCAGAAGTTGGTACTAAGTAGGCTCCCTCTATTCTCCTCCTTCCCATTGCATCAGAACCTTCCTCTGGCCCTGTTCTCACCTCAGTCACAAACTCTGAAGTTTGGCAAAAAGGCCTTTTTGGAAGTAGAGAGTCTTGATCTTCTCCTGGCTAGAGCCAGTCTCCAGAAGGTAGAAGCTGTAACATACATGCCAGGAGGGGAGATGGGTGAAGGAGCACCAGCCTCTAAAACATGCTCATGCCGTATCGTCTTCCTAAAAGCCCCAAAGTTTTTTTTCTGTTTTTTTTAATATTTTTTTAATTTATAGTTTATTGTCAAGTTGGTTTCCATGTAACACCCAGTGCTCTTCCCCACAAGTGCCCTCCACCATGACCATCACCCCCCTTCCCTTTTCCCCCTCCCCCTTCAGCCCTCAGTTTGTTTTCAGTATTCAAGAGTCTCTCTTGCTTTGCCTCCCTCCCTCTCCCTAAATACCATATGTTTTTACTCATAGGTCTAACAGGAGAAATTTAACAGAGGACCATGGGGAGGGGAAGGGGGGGAAAAGAGTTAAAAGCCCCAAAGTTTTAACTCTCCTGGAAACTAGGAGATGAGAACTGATAGGGCACAGAGGCAGAGGGAAGGCATCCAAGTGATCTACAGACCAAAATGATTTTCTTACTATTTTTGATAAAGGAATGGTAGTATGCTCCTTTATCAAGAGATAAAGGTAGAAAACTAGGGGCCTATTTTGTGCTTAAAGGAGTCATTTAAACACAAATGTTTTCAGGTTCAGAAGACAAGGAGTTCATAAGACAAAATGGCATCTCCACATTGAATACATTCTTTCCACATAACCACTGATCTTTAATACCCTCAGTATTCACTACCTAGAACCTAATAATATAGAGTACATTTGATATTCAAAGCCTATCAACAACTCTCTTGGAATTCTATTTTTTTAATAAAATATCATGCACCAGTGCTTATGATACAACTTAGTCACTGTTTCTACCCACAAAATAGTTCAAGCATATAGCACTGACAGGCAAGCCACGTATAATGGAACCACTATTCAATATTTGCTTCAACTCATAGTGAGACTCTTTACCTTAAGAATTCAGAAAGGTGAGGATCCAATGACCAAGATTCTAGTCCTGGCTCTATCATTACTAGCTATAGAACTGAGAATATCAGGTGTGCCTGGGCGGCTCAGTCAGTTGTGTGTCCGACTCTTGATCTCAGCTTAGGTCTTATCTCAGGGTCATAAGTTCAAGACCCTCAATGGGCTCCATGCTGGGAACAGAGCCTACTTATAAATTTTTTTGAGACCATCACTACTATTATGGGTCTATTTCTTCATTGTAAAATGAAGACTAAGCGATAAGCATGTCCTCTCTAATCATAAAATAAGTCAAAGAATAGAAGGGAAAAAATAAATGAAACAATAATGTCATCCTCCCATATAGGCAGAAGTCTTCCAACTCTACTCTCCACCTAACCTGAAGGCCTAACACAAGCATTAATTGCTAATGTAGTATAAAATTCTAAACCAATGGTTTTCAGCTTTTTTTCTTGCCTCCACCACTCGAGAGGCAAACACATTCCCACCACACTGCCCATCAGTAACAGCAACTTACTTCAACAGTGGGGGTGGGATTTGTGTGGAATCACTGTATAAAACTGTTCAAGACAAACATGCTGCTGACAGTAAAACACAGAACACTATTCCCCCCAAACACACACAAAATTTTTAAAGTGCAGCACTCTAAAAATATTACCAAGCCATAAGAAAACATCCATAATATGGGTTTTTTAAAAAGCAAGTTCACTTTTATCTAATTTATATTTATCGAGGACATACTATGTATCAGGCACTATGGCAACCACTTTATGAATATTACTTCATTTAATCCTCTATAATCCAATAAGGAAAATACTATTTCTTATACAGATAAGCAAACTAAGGTGCAGACAAGTTATGTAACTTGCTAAGTCAGTAAGTGACAGAACTGGAAATCAAACTCTATTTGAGGGCATGGACTGCTATAAAGTCTAGAAGGTGGTCATTTTTTGTTTTAGAAAGATTTTATACTATGAGTTTCTGTGTGTATATTATATACCTCTTTATAGAACTTTTAAAGTCTGAAAAGATATGTAGTAGCTGTTAGTGGTTATGTAAAAGGAATGGGATGGGGGATTGGAGCCACATGGACATATTTTCCACTACAGTGTTTGAACTTTTTCAGAAACCATTCTTTCTTTTATAGTAAAATTTTTAAATGGCTTAAATTTAAATATGCTGATATTATCAAGTTGTCCTACTGAAACAGACTTAATTCTAAATTATTAAGCATGAGTGGTAAGTTAAATCAAAATCCAAGACTACAACTCTATGGGTTTGTAAAAATATAATCAGTGAAAACAAAAATTTTGCAGCTTTTATTCAAAACACACACACATACACACTACACAAAAGTTATCAATAGTACAAGTGTTATTCCCCTTGAAACTAAAGAACAGAGCAGTATTATCATAAAAATTGTATGAGTATTCCAGTAAATATAAGTAGAACAATATTCTAGGACTAAGTCAGCTTACCCTCTGATGTATTTTTAGATATTTAAGAGCAAGGCATATCATCTTCTTCATACCATATTATTTGAACCATAGGTTCACAAGCCTATTCCATGCTAAGAATTCTGAAGTCTCTCCTATCTTCAACTAGAATCCTCTGATATTACTGGGGGAAAAGAGTTGGTAAAA
The DNA here is from genome assembly GCA_028646485.1 of Cryptoprocta ferox. NCBI lineage: Eukaryota > Metazoa > Chordata > Mammalia > Carnivora > Eupleridae > Cryptoprocta > Cryptoprocta ferox. Next base: position 99,323,955 of record CM053560.1, on the reverse strand, counting down.
TCACATAAAGACAGCAGGAACTGGGCCACAACGTAGTCCAGAAAAGAAGAAATCCAGCTATACTAATCAAATGCCAAAGGTGCTAGAGCAGTTTGAATACACCCAAAATCATTGTCTGTCACACCCTATCCCCTAACACTGCTCATTCTGGGAGTAGGCATTGGGTTCCCAAGGAACAGAGAAATAGGAGAGTTCTCTTACAAAGCAACAGGAAGTGCCAATGGCCAAAGGAGTAAGCCAATGCAGAGTCTGGGAGACTAAGCAGAGGTCCAAATACTGGACGGGGGGGGGGGGGACGAGGGGGAAGGAGAGTGAGGAGGAGGAGGAGGAGGAGGAGATGATGATGATGATGATGATGATGACGACGACGACGACAACCACCACCACCAAGCATGAGCACCAAATCTAAAGTGGACAGATGTGGCAGGTTGGGACTCAAAGCCAAGAGCACAGAACCAAGAGTTTAGGGTCAAGGCAGGGAAAGCAATTCTGACGCAAAGCTTACCTGGTTGCCTTTCCACTTTGGCCCATAAGAACCTTTTCTACCTTCCTCCTTCTGGCAGCTCTCTCCTGCTCACTCCCATTCTTATTCAAGGCTAGCAATCCATTAATCTCTCCTGAATCATTAAATAAGTAAATTGTTTTCTGGTAAAGTCACAGTTCAGTATTTCTCATAATCCTCTGTTTAATGGCCCTGTGATAGATTACAGATAGCCACAAATTCTTTCACATTCCTTCCATTGAAAGGTAGGTCTATGTCCTCATTCTTTGAATTTGGCAGGGTCTGTAACTGCCCTGACCAACTGAATATAACAGAAGTGACTCTGTATCCATTTGCAGGTCTAGGCCCTAAGAAATTGACAGCTTGCTTACTCTTGCTATTACTTGGAAAGCTTACTCTTGGAAAAGCCAGATACCATCGAAGGAGTCTGATCACCCTGAGACCAACATACTGTGAGAAACCCAAACCACGTGGAGAGACCTTGGGTAATATGACGCCATGGAATCAGGGGTTGGGAAAGGAAGACAGACTGTGGAGCACAGAAACACCAGACACGTGAAAGACAGCTCCAGCCCTACTCCAGAAGATGCAATACAAGCCAAGTTCCTCCTGAATTCCTGATCCACAAAGTCATAAGCAAAATAAAATCATCACCAAAATAAAATGCTTTAAGCTACTAAGATGTAGCTTTGTTATGCAGCAGTAGATAACCAGAAAACCACATCTAGAAAGAGGGCTATCAGTGATATAGCATCCATCACTCACACCTACCAAACTCACTGAAATGACTGACGTTGTTTAACAGAAGTGAGGATGGGAACCTCCAAAAGGTTCTACCCATAGGATCAAAATTATACATGGGCTAGACTACCCCCTCTGCAATAGAGGTAGTAAGAGAGTAAACACATGATGGTCTATCATCAACTAAGCTGCCATCATTTTTGGGGCTGGCTCTTTCTATATCCTCTCAATATTTTAATAACTCAAATCCAGATGTGCTATCACTACCATAAGACAACCTAACTCTTTTTTGAGCACAAAAATCACTTCTAATGTTGTCCTATATTATAAAAATGAACTTCAAAATCTCAGAAACACTATTCCCATAGCAACCTCAAATTCAGAATAAAGATCCTTAAGAAACTGTCATTGGCACTTGCAAGAATTCCTTTCCTCTCCTTTAAAACTACAAAGCCTTGGGGCACCTGGGTGGCTCAGTCGGTTAAGCATCCAACTTTTTTTTTTTTTTAATGTTTACTTATTTTTGAGAGAGAGAGAGAGAGAGAGAGAGCGAGCAAGTACAAACAGGGGAGGGGCAGAGAGAGAGGGAGACACAGAATCTGAAGCAGGCTCCAGGCTCCAGCTGCCAGCACAGACGCAGGGCTCGAACCCATAAACTGTGAGGTCATGACCTGAGCCCAGTCCGAGGCTTAACCGATTGAGCCACCCAGGCGTCCCACACATCCAACTCTTGATTTTGGCTCAGGTTATGATCTCACGGTTCAGGAGTTCAGGCACAGAGCCTGCTTGTTGGGAATCCTGTCTCCCTCTCTCTCTGCTCCTCTTCTGCTCTCACACTCTCTCTCTCAAAAATAAGTAAATTAACATTAATATATTTATTTATATATATGAAAATAAAAATTAAAAACAAAGCTATAAAGCCTATCCTTCATTTCTTTTGTCTCTCTGGATTATATATATATTTTTAAGTTTATTTATTTATTTTGAGAGAGCGAGCGAGAGAGTAGGGGAGGGCAGAGAGAGGGAAAGAGAGGATCCCAAACAGGCTCTGCGCTGGGACCAAAGCGGGGCTTGAACTCACGAACCGTGAGATCATGACCTGAGCTGAAGCCAAACTGGTAGGCTTAACCGACTGAGCCGGACAGGCACCCCCAGGGAATATGTTCTGTAATAAGCATTCCGGGAAATCTCAGATTTTATTGAAGGTTCAATTTGAAAAACTGAATAGTTACGAATTGAGAACATCGTACTCTGTTTCCAATTCTATCTTTGCTTTAAGAGTTCTGACATATTCCTCAGCCAGCCTGACTTGATCCCTATCTTACTCAGCAATGTCAGATCTCAGGCCTTTGCAGTTTGGATCAAGAGCCCACATCCTAACCAGAACACCAAGATTTCTGAGGAAGTATTCACACTTGTCTCTTAGAGTTCTTAGAAAATTGCTGCATGGCCAGCCTAGAAGGAGGAGGAGGAAAGGGAGGGGCACAATGACCAGAACTCTGTTCCACATCATGTGGGTTGAACTAGGCAGAGGCCTTGATCACCTGCCCTTGACTCGTAACCCTGCCAAAAAAAAAAAAATCTTCCTTCTTTAATACAAAAATGCACCATATGATTAGGTTACCATCATAGGAATGTAACTGTTACTCTATAGACTCAAAATAAACACGTTAAGAGGTCATGTGACATAATGAAGCAAGCTTGGGCTTCAGACCCAACAGTTTTACATTTACCTTCTGGCTTTACCATTCTTTTATGCTGTGACCTTAAGGGACTGGTTCCAGAGCTAGCTTCATCTAGAATAAAGAACAAATATCACCTCTACCTCACATGGCTATGGTAAAGATTTCCTAAGACAAAAGATACAAAGTGCACACCAAAGGGCCTAACAAAGAGAAAGCACCAGTAACTGTCAGTTTCTTTCTCTCAAAAATATATTAGAAAGAATAAAATGGCTGTCAGAGGTTAATTCTGGAGGCTGCTATTATATATAATACAGTTAACATATGTCCACATATATCATGAGTACCAATTCTCAGCATTTTTTCCCTTCGTTTACATTCACTGAAAGGATTGCAGTTGACAATTCCTTTTCATAAAAAAATTCAGATACATAAGTCACATTAAAGTCAGCAAAAATCCCTCAGAAACCCCTCCTATATCTGATCTAAAATTAAATTATAATATTCGAAACATCAAATGAAAGAGATAAAATACTCAATTAACAAGCTTATTTCAAACTGACTGACGTATGATAACCACCTTAATGTCAGAATCATTAAATTTTATATATCTAATGTAAAATAAATATACTGTATTTAGAGAGCAAATGCATTTTCGATGCACATCTTGAGAGATGTGCAAAGCGGTTTAGACAACTTAATAAGATGATACAGATAAAATATTTAAGTACAGAAAACAACTTAAGTGTCAAAACCACACTGAAATACACTGAACTCAAAGGTATTCAGAACAGAGATTATATCATGACTCGCCAATCTAAACAAGCAAAATATACCTTGGGTATTCCAATATCCAATACAATGCACTAAGCCAAATCATTTAAAAATGTTTTTTAATTTATTGATTTTTAATGAAGTATAGTTGACACGTTACATTAGTTTAAGGTATACAATAGTGATTCGACAAGTCTATACTGTATCACCACAAGTGTAGCTACCATCTGTCATCATACAACACTATTACAATACCACTGTCATGCCCTATGCTTTACCTTTCATCCCCATGACTTAAACATTCGTAACTAGAAACCTGTACCACCCACTCCCTTTCACCCACTTTCCCTATCTCTCCACCCCTCCCCTCTGGCAACCACCAATCTGTTCTCTCTTTATGGAGTCTGTATCTGCTTTGCTTGTTTGTTTTGCTTTTTAGATTTCACATATAAGTGAAATCATATGGTACTTGTCTTTCTGTCTGACTTACTTCACTTAGCATTATACCTTCCAGGTCCATCATGTTGTTGCAAATGCCAAGATCTCATTATTTTTTATGGCTGAGTAATATTCCAGTGTGTGTGTGTGTGCGCACGCGCATGTGTGTATAAGACATCTTTTTTATCCATTCATCTATCAGTCCACACTTGTGTTGCTTCCTTATCTTGGCTATTGTAAATAACACTGCAATAAACAGGGACATAATTATCTTTTTTTGAATTAGTGTTTTCATTTTCCTTGGGTAAACAAAAATATTTTTTAAGTTTCCAATTCTTGTTTTAGGAAAGAAGAAAATAGGAATAATTTTAAATCACACCAGATTAAATATATGGTGTTCAGCCTATTTTTATGAACCAGTAGGCTGAAATTCAATTCCTCTTTATCCACCTTATACCAGATTTTCTTTAAGAAGCAATGTCCTTGGGGCACCTGGGTGGCTCAGTCCATTAAGCATCCAACTCTTGGTTTCAACTCTACTTATGATCTCACAGTTCATGAGTGTGAGCCCCATATCAGGCTCTCTGCTGTCAGCACAGAGTCTGCCTCGGATCCTCTGGCCCCTTCTCTCTGCCCTTCCCCAGCTCAAGTTCTCTCTCCTCCTCTCTCTCCCCCCGGCCCTCCCCCTCTCTCTCAAAAATAAACAAACATTAAAAAAAAAAAAAGCAATGTCCTTGGCTCTTCATGGCTAATTTTGTGACTGTGCTCTAGCCTACCTTTCCAACCTTTTCCATGTCAGGACATGTACAGAAAATAACATCTGTATGGCACATGCACATAAACTCAAAAGACTTCTCAGGACCAAAAGTCATCTGTTCAGAGGGTACAGCCACCCTTAGGCTGAGGGAATCATTACCTCAACACATGTATAATTCATCCATGGTCCTTCTGATGGGAAACTGTACCTAGCCAATGTTTTACATGGTTATCTACTAATGTAGGAAGAGGTCTTCCCTCTGCTGCAATGCCTATGTATTGGAACAAAGGGCTGGAAGTCCTCAACCACCTGAGAGGGCCAGCAGCATTACCTGGGAATCCAAGAAGCCATTCCTATGAAGATCTGTAGTTTATAATACTGACTAATGCTCTGAGGCCATCAGAGAAAACAGATGCCCAAATATCCATTTCTGTCTGTCCAATGCAATTCTATGACCCCAGGAAGCAGCCAGTCAGCAGTACAACTTGAAGGAACATAAGATGAATTAAAAGTAAGAGAGAAGTCCCAGAAACAGTTCAGTCTGAGTACTCAGGTGGTAAAACACCACTGATTAGTATGCACAAGGAGCAGTCAACTGCTTAAAATGAAACGGGGCCCAGAACATATATGATTAGCCATTATGTACTCACTAAAAATGTTTCCAAAGCCACTTAGAGCTCTCTGATTTCAAGGTTTCTCAAACAGAAAAATAATTACAACCAAGTATTTCCTTTCAACAGCCTTAAATATAGTTGTAAGGCCAAAGCAGATGGGAAGACATGAGCAGGCAGACAAACAGGTTAAGGTATTATAAAATGACATACACATTACTGCTCACACAACCAAAAAATTAAAACTTTCAATCTTCCCTCAAGATACTCTTGATACAAAAACATATTTGTACAAGGTTATTAATTGCAACATTATTTGTAATTGTAAAACATTGGAAACAACCTAAATATAGGCGCCAAAACACAGGAATTGTTGAGTTCACTGTGACACATCCACAGCTGGAGTACTATGAAGCTTTTAAAAAATAATACAGAGGGGCACCTGGGTGGATTAGTCTGTTGAGCATCCAACTTCAGCTCAAGTCATGATTTCACGGCTCATGAGTTTGAGCCCTGCGTCGAGCTCTGTGTTAAAAGCTCAGAGCCTAGAGCCTGCTTCAGATTCTCCCTCTCTCTCTCTCTCTCTCATGCTCTGTCTCTGTCTGTCTCTCAAAAATAAACAAACATTAAAAAATTTTTAAAAACTAATACAGAAAATTTTCACAAACATAAAGTGTTATACAGGATATATTGTTAAATGAAAGAAGCAAAGTCCAAAAGTGTATACTTAGTTTGCTACTTTTTTAAGAGACAGATAAGAAAATACTCATGTATCTGCTTTTTTTTTTTTTTTAACAAAAAGAAACACAGGAAGGTTAAATCAGAATAATTATCTAGAGTGGATGGGAATGAGCGAAAGGATCAGGCAGTAACACTTCTCAGTATAGTTTAAAAATTTTTATTTATTTATTTTGAGAAAGAGAGAGAGCATGAGCAGAGGAGGGGCAGAGAGAGGTGGCAACAGAGAATCCCAAGCAGGCTCCATGCTGCCAGCACAGAGCCCTACATGGGGCTTGAACTCATGACCTGAGGCAAAACCAAGAGTCAACCACTAAACCAACTAAGCCACCCAGGTGCCCCTACCACTGCCCCCCCCCCAGTATAGCTTTAACTTTTGGAACCAGGCTAATATTTTATACACTGAAAAAGTAAAATAAAAATCAGCAAAGAGGAGGTGAAAAAAATCTGAAATGGAAATCAAATAATGAATCCAAATATAAGTCAAATGAGTAAGTGTATTAAAAGACGGAGGGAAAGTAACCTAAATGGGTTTCGAACATAGTATTTTATATATTGTCAGTATATAGACAAAAAGAACTATACACAAATACTGAACTCTAGTTAGAAGGGGTTTTCTGTACAATGGTATGGGTTAGCAGTTCTGGAACTACTTTCTGTGATTATGGCACACAGAGCAAATAAGTACATATACTGAGGAAAATGGGAACCAGATTTTCAATGTCAGAGAAGAGCATTACAAATATGAAAAGGCTGTTGAAGGGAAATACTGGGCAAGACCAGACCTGTGTCGTTGAATTGGAATTACAAGGATTAATATGAACTCACACACACACACACACACACAAATAGATACAGATATGTGAATTTCTTTATATTTCTTAGTTCTCATCTACTGAGAGGTCTTAGTTTTACAAACATTACTAAACAGAATAAGGGATACTTGGGAAAATGGCTGACTCCAATGCTGGGGAAGGCTGAGTACAAGATGAGCCTGGAGTATCTTGCTGGGTCAGAAATTAAGAAAGAGCTCAAAGAACAATAGGGACATGTCAAAACTCAGCTTAAGTTGCTCCCACTAGCCAAATCTATGCTAATATGAGCCTCAAAATAATAACAGTATCATAGAATAAAATAAATCTGAGTCCATACTAATACAATAAATGAATAAATGAGAGAGAAAGGAAAGCTCCTCCTTACAGAATACTAATATATTTAGAAGAAATACAAGTTAAAAATTAAACATCTTAAAAAAAAATTCAACATCTTGCAACCATCCTAGTAATAAGTGATTCACTCAAGAATCATCAATGGATGCTAAATTACTGGGTGAAAGCTTGGTGAGGAACAGGATATATACACAAAATCTCAAACTACCTCCCAAAAGATACTTCCTAATAGCAAGGGGAAAAATGGTAACTTTACAGTGGAATAATCTTGCAAATATTACCTTACTACTGGAAGTTAACATTACCAAAAATGAGACAAACCAACATTATAAACCTCTTGATATGATATCCTGAGAAGACACATTACTTTTGTAATATTCCTATGAAAAAAGTGCATGACCTAAATTGAATCATGAGAAATCAGAAAAACTCAAACTGAAGTACATTTTATAAAATAATTGGCCTGTATTCTTTAAAAATACCATGATATGAAAGATAAAAGCCAAGAAACTGTTTCAGATTAAAGATGACTAAAGAGTTATGACAAAAAATGAAATGCATGATCCTGGATTAGATCTGAAGGAGTTAGGTAGGTGTAACACAAAGGGAAACTGCTGTAAAGGACATATATAAAGGACATTACTGGGACAACTGGAGAAATCTGAATATGGAATGTGCATAGTATTAATACTCTATCAGTATTAAATGTCCTGTTTTCACCAATATCCTACACTTACTGAAAAGAAATTCCCTGTTCTCAGAAAAAACACAAACTGGGGCACCTGGGTGGCTCAGTCAGTTAAGCGTCCGACTTTGGCTCAGGACATGATCTCACGGTTTGCGGGCTCGAGCCCCGCGTCGGGCTCTGTGCTGACAGCTAGCTCAGAGCCTGGAGCCTGTCTTCAGATTCTGTGTCTCCCTCTCTCTCTCTGACCCTCCCCTGCTCTCTCTCTCAAAAAAAATAAACACAATTAAAATTTTTTTTTAAAAAGAAAAAACACAAACTAAAGTATTTATGGGCAAAGAAGTATTTTATTTGCAAATTATTCAGGGGAGAGAATATACAGAGGGTGCATATATAAATGATAACACAAATGGGACAGAATGTTAACAACTGGTGAGTCTAAGCAAAGACTCTTAACCATAGAGAACTGATGGTTACCAAAGTGGGGAGAGAACGGGTTAAAAAAGTGATGGGGATTAAGGAAGGCACTTGTTGTAATGAGCACTAGGTGTTGTTTGAGTGTCGAATCACTAAATTCTACACCTGAAACTAATATTACACTGTATGTTAACTGGAATTTAAACAAAAACTTGGGGGGGGAAAAAGAGTACATGGAAGTTCTTTGTACTATTCTTAGCAATGTTTCTTTAAGTGTGGAATTATATCAAAATAAAAGTTTTTTGAGATTAAAAAAAATTTATTCTTTACTTCCAATTAAGAACACACTTTTTGGGGCACCTGGGTGGCTCATCAGTTAAGCATCCGACTTTGGCTCAGGTCATGATCTCACAGTTTGTGAGTTAGAGCCCCACATTGGGGTCTCTACTGTGAGCAAGGAACCTGCTGGCTTCGGATTCTCTGCGCCCCCCGCCTCTCCCCCGCTCATTCTCTCTCTCTCTCTCAAAATAAATAAACTTATAAAAAATTAATTTAAAAAAGAACACTTTTTTTATATATCAAAACACAGGAGAAAGGCTAAATTACCAATGCACAGAGCCAAAGAGTTTTATGAACTCAGCATTAATGCCACTATATTGATGGATGATGAACTAATCCAGTAAAAATGTTACAACGTATTAATTACAGTAGTCCAAAGGACCTTACAACTACGTTTCTTTTACGTATTCAAAGTCTGGCTTGTGATTTGGTTTCCTAAGCAGAGTCAAACATACCCTCTGGTTTACCTATTTTTTTCTGCTGACTCTAATAGAAACAATATCTTGCTCTGTCCATCAGAGAAGGTAAATCTGAGTTTGAACTTCTACTCCAATAGAGTAATGCAAAAGTTCAGTCTCAGTGATTTAACTATCTGAATGATAACTAGTAAGATCCATTTTTGATAGGACAAAGCATCTTGCCCTAAAAACAGATTTAAAATATTTCATTTAAAAATAGACACCAAATTAAACATGGCCAACCAACTTCTAATCTGCTGTCCCTCCTAACATCCCACTAAAATAATAAAGGAATTAAATTGATAATAACGCACAAGGATAAAGAAAACATGTGAGGGAACCAAAGCACACAAGAGATTTCAACATGTTTTGGAAGTCAGGAAGAAGTTAGAGGAGTTTTAAGAATCTTAATAGTGCAAAGAAAGCCACAACCTAACTGTCAGCAGAGAAGAACGCAGATGGGAGGTGGCCCTAGGCTCAGGGACACTAGGCATAGCAGACAGCAGGATAAGGACAGGATTGAAAACAATGGATCTAAAGGCTATAAGAACAGCTGAATCATGAAACTTCCTACACCCTGATGTCAGAACATTCGTGGCCAGGTGTACGGCCTGGGAAGACTAAAAAACTTAACAGAGCTTAAAAAAAAAAAAAGTTCTCATGCAGACAGACATCTTCAGTGTCACCTCCAATGAAAAAAGTTCCCCCCACCTCACAGTGAAGCCAACTGTAAACAAGCCCTATCCACTCACAAAGCTTTTTAGTGCCTCACTCTTGTATGAAGACAGACAAAGATTAAACAAATCCTTGAAAAAAACCCTAGTCTGAATCATTTTAAAAAGAAAAAGAGGAAGGGACACCTGGCTGGCTCAGGCAGTAGAGCATGCGACTCTGGACCTCAGGGTCCTGAGTTCCAGCCCCATGTTGGGCGTAGAAATGAAAGAAATGGAAGAAATGAAAGAAAGAAAGAAAGAAGGAACAAAGGAACGAAGGAAGGAATCCACAGGAAATAGAAATAATGCTGTAGCACAGAAGCACAGAAAAACTTTAAAACAAACAAATTCTAAAACTCTGGAGCAATAGAAGATACTGCAAAAAATAGGATGTATGAAGAAGCAATGGTCATAAAAATGAGAAAAAGTTCTTGAAAATTAAAAATATAATTATCAAAATTCAATAAAAAGGATGGAAAAAATCAAGGAAATATTTCAGGAACTAGAGTCAAAGGGCAAAGAAATAAAAAGATAAGAAAATTGCAGGTTCTACCTAGGACACCCAACATTCAATAGGAGTTCTTGAAAGAAAAAAGAACAAATTGAGAGATGTAAGTATGGGAAGATAAGTATGCTATCAAACACAGACACTGAAAGGCCCCTTCAGGGGCGCCTGGGTGGCTCAGTAGGCTAAGCAGCCGACATCAGCTCAGGTCATGTCTCATAGTTCGTGGGTCCGAGCTCCGCGCCGGGCTCTGGGCTGACAGCTCAGAGCCTGGAGCCTGCTTTTGATTCTGTGTCTCCCTCTCTCTCTGACCCTCCCCCACTCACACTCTATGTCTCTCTCTCTCAAAAATAAACATTAAAAATTAAAAAAAAAAAAAAGAAAGAAAGAAAGGTCCCTTCAGTACCCATCCCAATAAAAGAAAAACTACCCATACTAACACGTATCACTTTGAGATTTCAGAACACTAAGGATAAAAAGAATATCCTAAAAGCATCCAGGAAAAAGAATAAAAGGATATACAGTATGTGAAGGCTTAATAATCAGAAAAGCATCAGGTTTCTCAACAGCAACACTGGAAGCCTAAAAACAAAGGAACAACACCTTCCTATTTTTAAGAGAAAAATCTTTCCTAACTAATATTCTACAATCAGTCAATCAAGTATGAAGGTGGAATAAAAGTGTCAGACTTGCATGAGGTCAAAAATCTGCCTCCTGTGAGAAGGGAGCTGTAAGATGTACTCCAGCAAAACAGTCTAATAAACCAAGAAAAGAAAAAGAAATGGGATCCAGGAAATGGGAGATCTAATATAAGAGAACAGCAAGGCAATAATAGGATAAAAAGTGCACAGTAGGCCTAGAGAACTATTTGTTCAAATAAGAGCAAGAGGGCTCTGGAAAGGAGATCTTCAGGGGAAAAAAAAAAAAAAACTAAGTGATTATCTGCTTAAGTGCTTGAAAAACAATATTCATAGACATCTGACAAATTTATAAGCAAATCTGGGAGAAATTTTGCAGAAGGTAAATTTTTTTAAAAAGGCAATTATTAACTCAAGGAAAAATACAATTCTGGACAAGAAAGAAAATAATCTCCACAGTAAACAAAACTTGTAATCTAACCATACCGAGAAATGCAAAAAGGGGCAAAAGGGAGGGTGGAACAAACACTAATGTCCCCATTTACCACAGCGAGATGTCAAGAGATAAAGCCTAAAAGCAATAAATTAAGAAATAAAAATGTATTACTTAGAAGTATACAGGTATTTACCTGCATGAGAGAGAAAACTAAACAGACCTTGAAGTGGCAGTCTATGGTCAGTAAAATTGAGGGCTGAGGGGAGGGAGATTGCTGTTGTGTTTTAAACCTTAGGCTACTATCAGTTAATTATGTACATGTATTACTTTTTGAAAACATCAATTAATCTTTAAAAGGTAAACTGATAAAGTCCTATCAATTCATGTAACTGCCCAAACCATTTTTTCATCTTTAAGAAAAAGTATGTCTAAAATCTATTACATGGCACTTAGTGATGTATGGAGTTGTTGAATCACTATATTGTATACTTGAAACTAATATAAAACTGTAAGTTAACTATACTAGAATTAAAAATTTTTTTAAATATCTTACATGGCATAAAATTTACAACAGCAATTTATCATTTGAGGTGTGCTAGGCACACAGTGAATTCCTTATATACTACAAGTAGAATTTGCAGAGCTAGTTGTATGTGTTCTTTATTAGAGAATATAATTTCAAAACTGGCCAAAACATGTCATCTATATGTTAGCAGATTCAGTTACCTACAGAGCTAGAAAAGGGAGGGCATCTGGTCTCGTTGACTTCCCATGTAGAGGCAAATTCTGAGCCATAAGGCTGGTCCCCTCACTGGCTCAAGCATTTTATTCTATTTTAAAATTTCTGAAATCAGTTTTCAACATCAAATGAAAACAACATATGGAAACAATGTATGTGAAACTACATAAGCCCCCAAACAATGATGCATTAAATAAATTTGTTATTAGTCATTCTATCACAAACTCTGACTTCTTCAGACCTACTTTGGTGAAAAATCTAATGAAGCTATTATAGTATATCTACTCTACCAGCCTTCAGCTAACTGCTGGAACTGTGCCCCTACCTCCAAATGAGGGGAAAGGGTAGTGGAGAGGAGGGTTAAAACTACTAAAGCCAAAGTAGATTACCAAATCTAGAGTCAAAATGGGCCACTTTTACCTTTGGAAGACCAGACACGAATAGCTACAGAAAAATTACCAAGAGTTTATATTTATATCATTTCAAAAATAATGTCCCCTATGAAGCAGATTATGCAGAATGGAAACAAAAGCCATGAATCACTTAAGAATAATTCTGACATCCAATATTTCCATTTATTTAACATAGCAAGATCTAATGCTATTCCATGCTTTTGCCAACAACCTGAGTAAGCAAATCCATTGGTTAAACAGTAGTGGGATCTTCAAAAGAAACCAATCAGGTCATAAATGTAAACACCACACAACTATTATTTCAAAACAGCAGTTAAGTAAATGCAAAACAAGACTCATGTGTGTGTGTGTGTGTGTGTGTGTGTGTGGGTGTGTATATATATATAGAATAAGTGTTTATAAAGAAATCATTTATATTTATAAATAATTAAGAAGTTTAGGAGTCTCTCAATATCAAAGGCTTTACTCAGAGAACAGGTTTAAAAACTGCATTGTATAATTCTCTTCCTAGTTTTCTGTGGTTACACAATAAAGGAAAGTGGTAAAGCACAAAGGGGTGGAGATGGGGAACACCACACTTGTATTTACTGGTATTCTGGGAAACCCTTCATTCTCCAAAACTCAATGTGACTATTTATGAAGAAATGTAAAGAAAAACTACAAAATGGATACACACTTATAATCTGCTTAATGAGCTAGATACCAAATATTACAGAAATAAGCACCTGCAAACTCCAACAGCTGTCCTAATTATTTAACAAAAACCAAGAGTTGTAATTTTTTAGAAAACGGTAGACACAAATTTCAAATCTGACCCACATTTCCCCAAAATATCTATTAGTTTTCAAAGAAAAAACCCACAAAAGCCTAAAAAATGTTTTTAAATGAGGCTCTAAAAAAACTACACACAAAACCCTTAACTGAAATGTAACTGGTGTAGTAAAGCTCTCAAATTAAACTCTCATGTCATGAATGCTGAGGTCTGGCAACTACTGCACACACAAAAGGTAAAGCTTGAGTCCTTAGTTGGTGCAATTTCTCCAATGTTAATGCATCTCACAGTTAACATTCAAAATAATTTATTTTTTAAAAAAATTTTTATTATTTTTGAGAGAGAGAGAGAGAGAGAGAGAGAGAGAGAGAGAACCTAAATGAGCGAGCACGGAGGGGGCATAGAGAGGGAGACACAGAATCTGAAGCAGGATCCAGGCTCTGAGCTGTCAGCACACAGCTGATCACGGGGCTTGAACCCACAAACTGTAAGATTATGACCTGGGCCAAAGTCAGAGGCTCAATCGACTGAGCCACCCAGTCACCCTTAACATTCAAAATAATTTGAGTGGCAGCTAGAGTTAATTGCAATTAAATCAAAGGACATTTTACTGTGTGACATTAAAATTAAAAAATTATCAATCAATAACCTAAGTACTGGCCCCAGGGACTCTAAGGCTGATTGACTGATTGATTGATGTTATTTCTGAGAGGGAAAGAGAGACAGAGTGTGAGCCGGGTAAGGGCGGAGAGAGAAGGAAACAGAACCCAAAGCAGGCTCCAGGCTCCAGGCTCCAGGCTCCCAGCTGTCAGCACAGAGCCTGATGCGGGGCTCGAACCCATGAACTGTGAGATCATGACCTAAGCCAAAGTCAGACATTTAACCGACTGAGCCACCCAGCCTCCCCAGGAACTCTAAGTTTTAAATAGAAGTTCTTTTTAAAAAAATATTATATTAAAGCATTTCTCTAACATGTTATCTATCAATTTTTCCAGGGAAATATTCTATAGCAAAAACTGTTTTCCCTGAAGTTGAATCTTCAAAAACTCTGACCAAAATATTACTACCCCAATATTGTGCAACAAATGTTCAAAAACAAAGGAATGAACAATAATCCATTATTACAAAATAAGTGTAGTATCTTACAATCAGTTAAATTAAACTGCAGGAATATGACAGTTAATCACCAGCCTACTCTTCCTAATGATGAGACAGTACAAGAACAGTCTATAAAATTAATAAGAGTCTTCAGGGTAGATCAAGAATAAACAGGCAAGCAGATGTCTACAAAGCTGTCTTAAACACAACTAGAAAAAATATCAGGACTGAATGTCTACTCAAGATGGAAAATGGCCCAATCCTAAAGCAGAGTACAAAGTCTTCAAATAAAATCCAGTTGGTTATATCTTTTCAAAGATACAAGCTGGTTCATATGTAAAAATAAACTTTCAATTCCCACCTAGCATTTATTTATCATGAAGCATTTAGCTAATACAAACACTAAGACAACTATAAACTTCGATGTCCAAGTTTAATTTCAATAATAGTTTCAAAATCTGAAATTGCCTAATTTCATCTGCATTTTATATATCTGTAAATAACACACATACATACTTTTCAATATTTAAGAGAGGGAAATCTGTTTTAAGCTTTGTAGTCTAAAGACTATAATTAACCTTTACAAGAAAAACAATTGGAAAATTTTAGAATATAACTAAGTGGAATCTACAAAGTACACTGGCCTAAAAGCAAAAATTCAAATAACCTCTGAGCTACCAGAAGCAAAAGTAAAATTCCTTATCTTAAGAATTTCCTATCTCCCCCACCCCATAAGAAAACCACCTCCAAAAACAACCTCTTCTACCAGAAACAAAATTTAAAAATGAGAAGGGACAACTTCAAGAACATAAGCACATTTGTTTTTTCTTAATGTTTTATTTTTATTTTTGAGAGAGCACAAGCATGGAAGGGGCAGAAAGAGGGGGACGAGGATTTGAAGTGGGCTCTGCGCTGACAGCAGCGAGCCAATGAGCCCAATGTGGGGCTCAAACTCACGAACAGAACCATGATATCATAACCTGAGCTGAAGTCAGATGCTCACTGAGCCATCTAGGTGCCCGAAGAACAGAAGCACATTTTTAAAATAACCAAAAGCTAACTGCATTTTATCCACTGCTATGTTCAGAAGGCTGATTCATTATATCCGAACTAAAGTAGTATGAATTTCAGCCAACAAAAAAATTAGATCTGAACTGTAATAAAGTTAAGACATTCGAAAACAGCAGTTTCTTCCAACTATATTACCAATCTTGTTCCAACTTGCCTGTACTTTAATCAATAAACAGGGAGAGGAAAGGCTAATCAAATACAGAATTTTAAAAGAAGTTATTTTCAAAACGTCGAATTTAAAACATATTTCGTGTCAAAAATCTTCAAAGGAATTATTTCCAGTATGTTTCCAAACACTTTAAATCCTTTAAATTATTAAGCACTAAGTTACTGGTTGACAAAATAAAGACCCTGCTTTTTAAAAGGCAAGCTGAAAGTATGGTTTGAATCGTATTTGAATCTAAGCTTTGGGCTATCTCTAATACCCCCAAGCATCTTAAGCAACTCTCTTAATCTTTGTCTCAGTTTCACAATCCATAAAACAGGAAGAACTACAAGGATGGGCAGTTAATTAAATTAGTCAGGATTAAACGCCAGCAATCTTCTTTGAAGTTACTTTATGTTGTTCTCCATTCTCCTCCTACTCAGTAAAACTAATAGATGAGAAAACATCTGGAATTACTATAGATACTAACATCTGCAGACTCACAGCAGCTAAAAGACAATCTCTATATACAAGTTTCTAAACTAAAGAGCATTCAAACCCCCAAAGATTCCAAGATACGACTACAATAAATAAATTTTAGGTAAATTTCCTTTCAATCTAAAAAACACCTACTCTTACCTACATTCTCAGTTCAGACTTACTACTAATCACAGAGCATCTTGAGAGGTCTTGGCACAAAATAATTCTAGGTAAGATGAACAAGCTGTTACTGACATCAAGGCTATTCTCACCATTCTAAACTGTCAATCAAGGTAAGCTTCATCACAAATACACCATCCAAAAAGTACTAGCCCCTGCTGAGAATCTAAGTACTTCCTTCTAAGCCATCTGTCCAGGAAAGCTCTATTAAAACACCCAGAATGCAGTTGCTCTCATGTCTAAAGGAGCTATGAATAAACATGAAACACTAAAATACATTAAACTGTATATATTTTCCACTTCAAGCACTGATAAAGTACCTACCCAACTCTATTCCAATGCCTAGGTTGAACACAGAACCCATAAGTAGGTAGATGGGAAACTGCAGCTTAATAGAAGGATAATAATTTTTTTTTCAAAGAAGGAAAAATATAGGGATGCCTGAGTGGCTCAGTCAGTTAAGCATCAGACTTCAGGTCATGATCTCGCGGTTTGTGGGTTCAAGCCACCGCGTGGGGCTCTGTGCTGACAGCTCGGAGCCTGGAGCCTGCTTCAGATTCTGTATCACCCTCTCTCTCTCTCTGCTCTTCCTCCATTCATGCTCTCTCTCTCTCTCTCTCTCTCTCTCTCTCTCTCAAGAATAAATAAACATTAGGGGCTCCTGGGTGGCTCAGTCGGTTAAGCCTCCTCCTTCAGCTCAGGTCATGATCTCACGTTTGTGGGTTCAAGCCCCGCGTCGGGCTCTGTGCTGACAGCTCAGAGCCTGGAGCCTGCTTCAGATTCTGTGTCTCCCTCTCTCTCTGCCCCTCCCCCACTCGTGCTCTGTCTCTGTCTCTCGCAAAAATAAACATTTAAAAAAAAGAAGGAAAAATATATAAAATAGCTCAAGAAAGAGAGAAAATCTCTAAAAGAAAGAAAGAACAAAGTTGGGGGAAATGTACATGTAAATTACTCCGTGATAGAAGAGGGACTCAATTAAATTTTAAAACAGGAATTTAAATTACTCACTGAGCTACAAACTAAATTACTCACTGTTCTGCTTACTGAGCTACAAATACTATAAAGTGTAAGTATTTCTAAATCTAGTTTCAACAATCCAAAAATGAATCTATTAAATTCCAGTAAAGAAGGAAATTGCATAAATTAAAATGATTTAAAAAGTAGGATGTTATAAAAGCCT
This sequence comes from Cryptoprocta ferox, assembly GCA_028646485.1. Lineage (NCBI taxonomy): Eukaryota > Metazoa > Chordata > Mammalia > Carnivora > Eupleridae > Cryptoprocta > Cryptoprocta ferox. The sequence goes on along the minus strand of CM053560.1, from coordinate 99,306,274 downwards.
AAGGCTAATGCTGTAAAAGCAAATAATGATGAGAAGGAATTATTTTGAGAATAAATGAATAACGGGAAACCGAAACAAAGAGTTCACATTCTCCCCTTAACCCTATCCTTTCTTTTGCTTTGGACATGAAGGATATTCTTTGTATACTACTAAGAATACTATTTAGAAAATAACTTCTGATCAGTCTGTCAAAACTTCACAGCAGCAAAATGTTAGGCTCAATGCCCAGAGTGCAGCCTCTTCAAACAAATGCACAGGTCTTTCACATCTACTACCAACTATTTAGAGACTTTGCTAAGGCTGGTTTAAGATTCTGGGGGTGAGGAGCAGCTTACTATGAATCACAGGGCATCTTGAGAGGTCTTCGCTAGAAAAACTAGAAAGACAATTACATTTGACTTAAGCTTACAAATATTACCAACAAAATTTAAGTTCTTCAGAGAAGTATATACAATTCAAATGTTAGCCTCCAGAATTAATGCGATCGCCTATCCACTGATTTTTAACTGCCCCACCCACATTGACACTAAAATGTCCACCTGCCCATCTGTAAACACAGAATGTCAAAAGAATACAAATTCACTGTGGCAACAACTTTGCAGAAGGCCATTTGCTCATAATCCAAGTTTTACCTTACAGACTAAAATATTGGGAGTGAGGTCTGGTGAAAGCATTCTGGAAGTTCACTCTGCATTTATTTTCAACATAAAGTTTAAGACTATCCAGTCAGGATCTAAATTGAAGAAAGTTCCTTCATTCATTAAGCAAATATTTACTGAGTGTCTTATTACATGCTAAGCACCTAATAAGTACTTCAAACAGTGTTACCAAAAAGCAAATAATACATTCGACCCAAGGATGAACATATGACTGATCCTATCTAGAAAATTTAGTCTACCGGACATCTAAGAGTCTTCTTTAGATGAAGGTTGTGAGAGAAATATGACACAAAATAACCCAACACCAGATCAAGGTAATTTCTCACTTTTATCACAAGCTTCACTACAAATTACAAATTTATTACCACTGGCAAGGACTTAATAATCAGCACCTATTCTTACTAAATGGATCTTCAAAAAAGGGGGGGGTATCTCTAATGTCCACCCCCAATTGCAGAACATTTACTTCATCTACACTTAACTTTTCCGGGGTAGAACAATTTGAGGGCAACCGTGTACTGGAAACTTAAAAGAGGCATTCTCAGCTCTTTGAAGAATTAATCAGGGAAAATTCTCATGCCTATGCTATTAAAATATCTCCAATTTAACTGGCTATTTTATTTAATCCAAACGCCCGAGGTCCAAATGCTTAGTCTTTGGCTTTCTTTAGTTATTAAAACCGTTGTGTTTAGGGCATCTTTTTAAACAATTTGTGTTTTTCCCCCCTGTATTTTACCACTGGTTCAGTCCTTTTACCCACAAAAATAAGAAATGCCCGAGCCTCCAGCTTCTGAAAATAACATCTGGTATGTGCACATAACAAAGATCTTGAGAGAATGTCCTAGTTTTTATTTAAAACTTTTTCACTTAAAATGAGAATGCCTTTAGCAAAGATTAGACATAAATCAGACTTTACCTTATTAGGAAATTGTTATTTTCAACATTTACCTTAAACCACAACATGGATTTATCTTCTAACCTGTTAGTTTCCTGTCTCTCACCAACTAGATTAGACTGTAACTTTTTTTGAGAGGACAGGACAACTGGACCCCAACAGAACTGGATCTGTTCCCAGCAAATATATTTGAAAAATCCTGCAAGTCTCCACAAAGACATAAATGTGGCTAGCCTTAAGGATTTCTCTAGTATTTTAAAGCTTTTTATTATAGCAATTGTCCTTCACGGTTACTATAGTTGTATACTAGTGCATTCTCCAAGTGTGGCCCTGAACCCCTAAGAGTTTCCAAAACGCTGTCAGGGGTTCAGTGAAGTCAAACCATTTTCATAAGTAATATGAAGACGTTACTTTTATTGTTTACCCTCATTCTCTCACAAGCACGCTGTGGAGTTTTCCAGAGGCTACATGATGTGTGGTATCTCAAGAGACTGAATGCAGAGCAGATACGAAAATGCAGCTATTAAGCTAGATAACAATAAGAGTTGCAGAAATGTAAAAGAAAGCCACTCTCCTTATTAAATCTTTGTTTTCGGAAAGTATAGTTATTTTACGTAAACTATTATTTCTATTAACAGGTAATGGATTTATTACCATTACTTGTGAATGACTTACTAAAATAAATTTTAATATCTAGTGCAGCAAATATCAATAGATAGAAAGCATACAAAAGCTGAGGTCTCAAAAGTTTTTAAGTATATAGGGGTCCTGAGAAGAAAAAGTTTGAGAACCACTGTAGTACACAATTATATAACCTAATATACAGCGCCTTCCATAAGTAAGAAGCTCAAGTTAATGCTAAAATATAATTACTCCTTACACCCCCTAATCTTGTTGAGTAATATATCTCCTTGCAAAGCATAATTCAGCATAAAGCCAGTCTGTCCTAGGCCCTATTTAAGGGGCTTTAGATATTTAAGTATGCAGAGTCTATTTATAAAGATGTTCCGGCTGTAATACCACCCATGCCTTGCCTAGTGTACAGGAGTTTCCCAACACGTTCACAAAAAATTACCTTGTTCATCCTAGCAGCAACCTGTGAAGTAGATGTGAAGTATTATCCTTTTTTTTTTTTTTTTTTTTTTTTTTTTACAGATGACAATCAAAGTGATGGTCAAAAGAAAAAGAACTACTTGTCCAAGGATGTTCTGCTAGCTAACAGAGCCTAGGATGTTGGCCTTTTGCAATTTGCTTGGCTGCCTTAAGGCTGTTTCACTGTGGTGTAATTGCGAGCTCCCAAAGAAAACAAGGCAAGGGCATTACTTTCATTGTACCAATGCCAAAACAGGGAAATTTTTTTCCCTCCTTAATAAGAATGTAATCAGACTCAATACCCGGTCACAGCAGTATTCAACACACTGGCTACCCGTTTGGTTCCCTACCAAAAATAAATAAATAAATAAAAAATTTTAAAAATAAACTCAAAAGTTTGAGAATAAATACAAGAACACATAACACTCCAAGATGATGAATTAGTCAAGGACTCACAGATTTACTAATCATTTAATCACTAAAGCAGGCAGGCAAAAACAAGATCAAGCTCAAAACAATAACAGAAGATTATATCAATAAATGGAAGCCAACAGGTTAAAATGGGAGGCCTGCACGAAATGCGTTCAATTCACAAAATATGGACAGAAGGGGGAAAAAAAAATCACATAAAGTTGTGAAACTAGCTTTATTGACTCTAGAAATCCAAGCATGTGACTAGAACCACCCTTGTGAAGCAATGTCAGAGACAAACTTTGTTGCAAGATGCAAAGACAGCCATCCTCCTCCCAGGAGAGAAATCACCCCATCATCCTTAAGGCTAGACATACTACTCTGTTCTTGTTATCAGCACAAGTCTGTTCTGCTCCATTTTAACTTAAGTTCCTCAAGAGATACTCAATGGTCTGCACTTACTTCCACCGTCAAGTGGACTGCCTGACTGACAAAGCCAAGACTGACTCACAACAGGGTATCTGCCACTTGCATAAACTCTTTCCCTTTTTTTTTTTAAGTTTATTTATTTATTTTGAGAGAGAGAGAGTGCCCAAGAGCAGGGGGGGTGGGGAGGAGTGAGGAGGCGGGAGAGGGAGGGAGGGAGGGAGGGAGGGAGGGAGGGAGAGAGAGAGAGAGAGAGAGAGAGAGAGAGAGAGAGAATATCCCAAGCAGGCTCTGTGCGGTCACCACAGAGCCCAACGCAGGGCTTGATCCCATGAACCATTCATGACCTGAGCTGAAACCAGGAGTCAGACACTTAAACAAGGGAGCCAACAGGTGCCCCTCTTTTTTAGATGCAGGTGCCCAGCAAGGCCATCTTTAAATGTGATGTGATATTACTTAGAAAAAAACAGAAGTGTGCTGCCCACTTTGTATCCCTGAAGCTTACTACAGATGAGCAAGAACACCAATCCCCAAGTGATAAGCTTTTCGTACTGTTTACTTTGGTCACTTGTTTTTCAAATCTCTTGGGAAAAAAATGAAAAATTAAGGTTATAGCACCACAGCTATAGCTACAATTACAGCTAATGTACCCCCAACCAATTTGTAAAGCACTTTGATACACCTTATTTATTTTTCCATACTCCGCATTCACTGTGGAAGAGAAATGTGAAGGTGAGAGCTAATTTGTACAAGTTTCTGCACCTTCACTAAAAAAACCTGCAATGCTGCACTATAAAACCAATTTAACCAGTTAATCTTTAAAGGCTTCATGCAGAAAAAGATCATCTGACTTTACAAAGGCAAGCAAAGCATCAAACCTCTGAGAGCTCCAAGAAACCGCTGTTATTTCTATTCCTCACCCTAGAGTACCTCTTTCTTTGTGCCCTTGCCTATGCTTTTCTCCAAGGACATAATCACCATTTAAGAAGTAACCTGTCAAAAGTATTAAGGCATTCACTCAACTATCTTCCCAGCTGCAACCACGATGATAAATGTCACACACCTGAACTCTACCATCGCTGTTTTCCTGTATTTCTTCAAATGAACTTAAGGTTTTTGAAAGGCACAATTCAAATTTTACACTACACTTCAAGCTACCATTGATCATCTCAAAGCTAATAAACAAAGACTCTAGCGGCGGCACCAGGGCCCTACCAGGAAGTAATCAAAGCCGTGTGGCTGGTGCGATCCTAAGTCGCTCGAGCAGACAATAAGAGGGCACTGGGGCTTCCAAAGAGCCCAGCAGAAGGAGTTAAGATGCTTAAGTAACGCAAAAGCAGTACATAAACCTAATAACGGTCCTCCAGCACACGAATTCGGGAATCCTAACGCAATTTCAGACAACCCAAAAGATCTGAAAGGCAACTCGAGCCGCCCCTCCAAACCAGCTGCCGGCTCAGCCTCCGCAGCTTTTTAGCCCGCAGCCTGTCTTCAAACTTCACCCTTCCTGGCTGATGAAAGACTCCAACCTCCACCGCCCGAGTTCCGAGCGCCTCTCGGGGCTGAGGGCTCCCACCTGGCGTGGATCGAGTGGCCCGAGCCTGCCGGGAAGCGAAGGGAAGCGAAAGGAAGCGGGGCGGGGGAAGCGGCCAAAGGGCCCCTGCGCGCCCCGCAGCCCAGACAAAGCTGCGGCCGGTGAGCGGCGCTTTTCTCGTGCGGTCGAGGAGGAACGCAACCCGGGCCCCGCCACACGTGCGGCCGCCTCGTGGGGGCCGGACACCCGCCCCCACAGCCCGGGACCCGGCGACGCGGGTGAGCACAGCCCCCCGGCAGGGCGGGGCAGGGGGCCCCCCGAGCGCGCGGGCCCGGGCCCCCGCCCGCCGCTGCTCCCACGCGCTTGTGGCCCCCGCGGGCTCCCCCCTCTCGGGCCTCTCAGCGGGCCGGGCCGTCGGGCCGCGGGAAACAAAGGAGCCGCCGCCGCTCCACCCGCCGCGCCCGCCCGAGCCCGCCTCACCGCGTACCCCTCCCCAGCCGCCGGGCCCGGCTCGCCCTCACCCCAACCTGGGTCCGCGCGCCGGCCGCCCGCGGCCCCTAGACGGCAGGCCCGGCGAGACCGGGGCCTCGGGTGCGCGGCAGGGCCGCCCCGGGGCCGCACTCACCGCTGCAACACCAGGACGACGGGGAGCCGTTGGGGAACTTGGCTGAGTCCGGAGTGATGCAGACGCTTGAGCTGAGGTGCGGACACTCCATGGCCACGAGGAGGGCGGCGAGGAAGACCGAAGCTCGGAGACCGGGAGACTGAGGGTGGGGGGGGCGCGGCGCGGCTGCGAAGGCTCCGTCTGGGGTCGCTCCTCGCCGGGCTCTCGGCCGACGGCGGCTGCGTCCCGAGCCCTTGCGTCAAAGAAAGCAAAGGCTTCCGGGCGCCGGGTTTTCTCACCCGCCGTCTCCAGAAGCCCCGCTCCGAAGAACGTGGAATTCCGCGATCCGGGTTCTACCGCCGCCCCTAGGCTCAGGGCTTCCGTCTTCCCAGGCCGGCCCCGCCCCGCCCCCAGACAGGTCCCGCCCCCAGACCCGGCCCCGCCCCCGTCCTCTCTCCGGGTGGGGTTCCAAAGCGCGCGGGCGGGTGGCCCTGAGAATCCCGCTGCGTTCGCGAGTGACTTCCCAGCTCTGCAGCGCGGAGCGGCGGTGGCTTCCTCACTGGGTAAGGGTGGGGCGCCAAGCCCCCGCACGCCGGGCAGGTCTGCTGCGTTTACCGCGGAGAAGCGAGTGCTCACAGAGAAGACTGATCCTGAGTGTTGTGTGGTGGTCTGACCACTCTGTGGTAGAACATCTGGCCACTCAGGAAAGTGTGAAGAAAATAAAAACCACCTGGGCAGACAGGCACTATAGCTCCCATTTTACACCGGAAGACACAAGTGCAGAGAGGTTTAGGTGCTGGCTCCCGGTGGCCCAGCGGGCTGCATAGATCCCAGAGCAGCCCCGATGTACTGTCATGTCCCCTGCGACAGGTTCGATCCTGACCTGGTTCTAGGTTCTAAACACGTAGCCTTTAGCCAGCCCCCTGGGTGCTGTATGGTTGGGGCCGCAGGGGCGCCCACGAACCTGGCTTCAGATCCTGTCACTGTGACTCAACATCTGCGTTACCTGGAGCACGTGGTTGTACTTTGGTCCCTAACCTCCCAGTGGAGGTTTAAGTGAGATAGATGTAACCTGGGTTTGCTGAATGCGAGGTCCCAATTACTACGTGATGAAAAGGGAAGGGATCTAACAAATGTTAGATCCTACTACTTTTTGTTAGACACCTACTAGCCAGCCACGTTACACACAATATCTCATTTAAACCTCGCACCACTCTACCAGCTGCGGTTACCGTACCCTGTTTGGCCTGGGGGAAGTGGTTAATCCATGCGAGGACTGGATCCCTAGTTCTCAGACCTCTCTGTAGAAAGGGGGTCAGGGCAATCCTCACCGGACAACTTGGGCAGTTATTACACCCGAGCTAGTCTGTGATCTCTCTGGGGAATGGCCTTGAGGACGTCCGGGGTAATTACAAATATTGCTTCAAAGCTGGAGCTTCTTGTAAAACCCGGCGAAGGAGCAGCAGGGCCAGGAGGCGAGCGGGGAGGGGGGGGGGTTGATGTGGCAATCCAGCGGGCAGGGCGAAAGGGGGAAGGGGGAAGGAAGGTCAGGAAATGATTAACCGGGCCGGGCCGGGTAGTGGTTAGAGCAGGGCAACTCCCGGCAGCAGCGAAGCCCTGAACCAGCCCAGGACGCCCTCCCGGTCACTTCTCACACCTTCCCATTCCTACCCCTCCCTCGCCCCGCTCCTGCTCCCGCTCCACACACACCCTCTACCAGGTCTCGGTTTCTTCCTGGCACTCTTCTGCCGCATGATGTTTAGTCACCTGGGACATCTCTGCCTACCCTTTCCCCCAGTAACATTTTGGAATTAAATCTCTTCTGTTGCTTTCCAAGTTTTACTTGATTGCTTTGAGAGCAAGCCCTGGTCTGGGGATTTTATGGCAGTGAGGAGTGTGGAAAGTGTAGCTGCTCAAATCCTAGCTCTATTGTGTACTTGATGGCCAACTTTAGCAAGCGTCTCTCTAGTCCTCCCAACTTTTTTTTTTTTTAAACCTGGAAAACTGGAAAAATAATACTTATCTCAAAAGGAAGATGTAAGAATTTATAAGAATTGCCACTACTTAGTAGATATAGCACATAATTTATAGTTTTTTTTTCTCTAAATAGTCTGTGAGGGCATAATTGCCTAGAAAGGAGGTGTATAAACAATAAATCAGACCTTTGCTCAATCTGACCTTCCAGCCCTCTCCAGTTTTTCTTCCAAGCCCTGGCTAGACCAACCTCTGTTTCTCTCTAAACAACTACCCACCATTTAGTATCCATACCCTCTCATTTAGCCACGGAGCAGGCGCTGACCCATGTCATGGTCATATCAGCATGTGATGCTTCTTTTTTTCCACCCTCCAAGAGACTCAGTTTCCTCATCTTCTAGACCTCAGCTTAAACATTACTTCCTCAGAGAGGGCTTTCCTGACCCCTCTCCACCACCAGGTTACTTCCCGGTATGTGATGCCCTTGTCTGCCCCCATATCTACCTTTTTGAAACATTCATCATCCCTGTAATTATTTGTTTAATGTCTGTCTCCCCTTTGGAGGTGCATAAGAGTAGCAAACAAGTCTGTCTGGTTTCCTGCTGTATTGCTAACATAACATGTGGAACATGGAGGATGTCCAATAAGTAAGTTCGATAATGAATGAGTGAGTGATCGATTAGCAGTGTCTATCATGGGCAGGAGCTTAGGAAGTGGCTGGTATTAGGCCAGGTCTTTGCCACTCCCCTGCTCCTCCCAGTTGGTCTCTAAATTTCCTTTGGGCTCGAGTTTATCATTTTAATGGCATTAGGAATGTGAAAGTACCTAAAATGTAAACTGCTAAAAAAAAAAATACTGAAGACGAAAGAAAAGAAAAAGAAGATTTTTATTAACATCTTCTTCCTCCCAAGTAGAATTAAAAACTCCTCTGAGCAGGGGCCCTAATTTAGTCATCACTGACTGCTAAAGTCCCCAAAGGGCAAACTATGACTTTCAAACAGTCCAGAGAAGCTGGGCCAGATCAGAAAGGCCCTCCTGGGGCTTTCACTAGATCACTAGATTTCCCTAAAACACAGAGAACTTTCCTGTGTCTCAGAAAGTTTGCATTACACACACACACGGTGGCGGGGGGCGGGGGAGGGGGGAACCTTCACGGTAAATAAATGTGTCAAACGAGGAAACACCATGGCCATGCACGCTGGGAAGCTTTCTCACTCCCTAATCTCTCCAGCTACCTGTAACAACAACGTTTGCTTTTTTTTCTTGGCTCGCATCCCCTTGGCTCTGGGGAGCCCTGACATACATAGACCCCTGATGGTGACAAGCAGCCTCCATCTCAGGCCATAGGGAACGAGGTGGTGGGGACGTCATATGTTGCCATGGGAACAATGATCAGGAAAGGTCTCAAGGTTGCTGTGACTTTCTCCTAGCCTTACACTTGAGATTTGTACCAGAAGCCAGCAGTGGTCCTGAAGCAAGGATTACAAACTGACCAGGCCCTGTAGAAGACTAGCTGACTATCTCCACGCTGGCTTACTGGAAGCACACAGAGAGCTAAGTTAATTATTTACCATAGAGATTTTTTTCTAGGAGCAAAGCCTCCTTGGGAAACCAAACTTAGATCTAGAGAAGGCTTGGCTAATATTCAGAAGTGAGGGGGCGCATAGGAACAGCCCCTCAGGACTCTTTTATCACCTGGTTTGATTTTCCAAGAGGCGCTTATCTGATACTTCCTTGCTTGTTTACTTGTTTATCTAGGATCAGTCTCTTCCATGAGAACAGAGACCTTTCCAGTCCTTTTCACTGCCTGACTTCCAGCTCCTGGAATTCCGGCCTGGTTCTCTGCAGGTCCTGGATAACTATTTGAATGAGTAAAGCGAGGTGGGTGTGGCCTTGAGCCAGCCAGCTTTCTCTTCCGCACTAAGGAATACATACCTTTGATGTCATTCTCCCACTTTTTTCCATTTACCTCTTTCGCATTATCTCCCTGCCCAAAATTCTCCAGTGGCTCCCCATCTCTGGCAAGATAAAATCAATCAGAAACCCACTGCTGTCAGTCACCTGTCCCTTCTCTTTTGCTAAGGCTTTTTATTTATTTATTTTTTTACTGTTCCAATAGTACTGAAAATAGCTCCCTCGTTTTAGAAAATTGCTTCCTTACACTCTGTGCCCTCCCCTACCTGTTTCCCAGCTCCTACTTCTTCCTCATGAAGCATATAACCTCCTCAGGGAAGTCCTCCATTACTCACCTAAGCAGACTTCTTAGCCCCTGCACCCACCCCCCCAACCATTCGGTCCTCTAAGCTTGTCATACAGTGCTGTTATTTTCTGTTTAGGGTTCAGTCTCCCTTGAGATTAGTTGCTTTATGGATATTAGGCACCTAGTTCAGCAACTGCAGGTATTAAGAAAAGATCCTATTTGTTGATTAAATGTCGAAAGTGCTCCTCTCGAGAGTGATTATATCATTGTGTAATGGTCCCCTAGGTATTCACAGAAAAAAATGCAATTATATAACAACAGAAACTTAACGTTTATTGGGTCCCAACTAGGCGCCAAATACTGTATCACGTGGTTTTCATTTCTTGTTTAATCCCCACAACAAACCTGAGAGGTAGGTATTATCATTTCCATTTTACTGGTGAAAGAACTAAAGCTCAGAGGTGAAATAATTGCACAAATTTACACAATTAGTACTTGGTCTTTTATCAAATGTGGTAGTTTCACCCCTCATACACATGGTCAGCTAAAGGATTTTGTAGTATTATGCGGGTGGGTAACTGAAGTTCCTAATAATGAAGACTCTTAAGGACCACAGGACACAGTAAGAGCCTTCTAAGTAACTAAAGAAAGAATCATTTAGTACCATTGTAATAATCATTATGACATCAACATCTTAATTTGTATTGCTTTTAATGCTTTCTTTATCATTGAAATGTGAACTTCACAGTGCTTTCAGGAAGGAGAAGAGACGGTTGTCTTGTTTAAAGACCCACTTTGCAAGGATGCCTGGGCGGTTCAATCATTTAGACTTTCCAATTCTTGATCTCAACTCAGGTCTCGATCTCAGGGTCATAAGTTCAAGCCCTGTGTTGGGCTCCACATTCCTTGCTGGGCGTGAAAACTACTTAAAAAAAAAAATAATAGGAGCACCTGGGTGGCTCTGTCAGTTGAGGGTCAACTTTGGCTCAGCTCATGATCTTGCAGTTGGTGGGTTCCAACCCCGCATCAGACTCTGTGCTGGCAGCTCAGAGCCCGGAGCCTGCTTCAGATTCTTGGTCTGTCCCTCCCCCGCTCACGCTGTCTCTCTCTCAAAATGAATAAATAAACATTAATCATCATCATCATCATCATGGGGCACCTGGGTAGCTCAGTTGGTTACACGTCTGACTCTTGGTTTGGGCTCAGATCATGATCTTGAAGTTCCTGAGTTCGAGGTGCACATTGGGCTCCTAGCTGACAGTGCAGAGCCTGCTTGGGATTCTCTCTCCCTCTCTCTCTGCCCCTCCCCTGCTCATGCCCTCTCTCTTTCTCTCTCAAAATAAATAAACTTAAAAAAATAAAAATAAAAAAAGACACCCCCCGCCTTTACAGATAAAGCACTGAATGGTTAAACAAAACAGCATGACCCTAGCACCAAACAACTCTGACAGTGAAGGAATTGCTTCTCTCTCTAGGCCCTAGTCTCCCATCTGTAAAATTAGGGGGTGGAATTAAATTATCCCCAAGGTCCTTTCCAGAGTGAGCATCCAGTGGCCCTGGATGCTAGGGCCAGCCAGTGACACTAGCAGAGCCAGGATGACCCTTCTATCCTGTGACAGAGACTGCTAGCTGTTCACCCCAAATCTGTTTCTTTTCCTCCTGGGTTCACAACTAGAAATTTCTCAGCTTCCCTTGTGACTAGGTGTAGCCAATTTTAGTCAATGGAGTCTGAGCAGAAATCGCAAGGATCAGCCTTGGCCGGCACTGTGGACAGCTGCCCAAGACAAAAATACTTCAGTGTCCAGTTTTGTTTATCAACACAGGGAGGAAGTGGGGGGAATATTTTAGGTCAGATCTGGAAAGAAAGATGGGTTTCCTAGGCTTCCAGTCTGCTCTTTCTGTGTTCTCTCTTCAACCGTTCATTCATTTGTTTGACAAATCTTATCTATCCTCCTACCATATGCCAGGCACTGAAGATTCAGAGAGTCAGAGCCTGCTGCTATGTGGGGGTCCTCCTCTACTAACATCTCTTCACCACTATCAAGATGGAAAGTGTTGTGGTATCACTTTCTCGTTGTTCATTGCATGACCGCACATCAGAGCCTTCGAGCTTCAAAGTGCTGTCTAGAGGTGGAGCTTTAAGCCTCATAATTGTGAAAATGGCTTTACATGTAAAGGGCCTGTCTTGGTGCTTGGCATACAGTAGATCTTCAAGAAATGTTCCTTTTCTTGATCCTTGTCAAATAGGTGGATTGATGTGGGAAATGGAGGATGATGGCTCGAAATCATTGGTTCTAGTATAGCTGGCTCAGAAGGTTAGATTTTTCTTCTTTTAAAGGCATCTGGGCCAGACCATTCAATAAATATCACTGATGCTAAAGGCTCATGGGATACAAAAAGTCTCATTCTCCAAGGGATGAGGAAGGGGCAAGAGAAACAAACCAGCAAGCAGGCAATTGCAACACAGTGTGATAAGTGCTAGGAGGGGAAGTACAGGATGTTTCTTAGCCACAAATAAGGGGCAACTAACCCAAACTGGTGGGTGGGGGTGGGGGGGAAGCATCATGCAGGGCTTCCTGGAGGAAGTGAGGTATAACCTGGGACTTTACTGATACCTAAGAGTTAGCCATGTAAAGAATGGTGGTGGTGGGAGTGGAGCATAGTGTCCAAGGCAGAGGGACCTGTATCTGCAAATGCTCAGAGGCTTGGAGAGGATCTGAACCTGCCAGTCTGGCTGGAGAGTCATGTGGAAGGAGATGGAAAGCTGAAAGATGCGGCTGGGAGGCAGGCAGAAGACAGACAGTGTAGGGCTGCTGACACCGCAAAGCAGAGAACTGCCAACACAGAGAAATCTGGGGCCTCAGGACTCTGGCATCTTTCAGGGTTGCACTTTGCCAGGTCCTGGGAAAGGGGATAAGGGTACAAAGATGCAGAAGGATAAGAGACAAGACAGAGTAAAGAAAGGCACTAACAATTATTAAACACCTATACGATGTTGAACTGCATTAGTCATCTGGAAAATGCAAACTAAAACCACAATGCATACCTACCTAGAAACAAAGGGGCAGGGATTAGAATGCAGGTGTGACTCCCCTTTACCCCGATCATGATGGGAGACTGTGTCCTAGAGGAGCTTACAACCCACTAAAAAGGAGAGGCTCATATAATTTTGATGGGGAAAAGAATCCTAGGCTTGGAGAACCTCCGTCTCTACCTTCCCCTCTCCTTTCCTAACCTTAATCTGACCTGACAATTCAGCTATCTGAAATATTCACCTCACCAGAAAATGAATTTCTCAAAATGCAGAACATAGTCCCAGGCCTTTCTGCGAGGTGCCTGATGCCATTGGAAAGAAGTCAAGCTTTGGTGCCAGTCAGACTAGGATCCCACATCTGCCACTGGCTTGCTATGTGATCTTAGGCCAGCAGCTTGACCTCTTCTGAGCCTCTGTCTATGAAATGGGAATAATAATAGTTGCTTCCAAAATGGTGACTTCCCTACTTAATGCTTTATCTCCCTTAACCAAATACTTACTATTTGGAAAGAGAGAACAGGGATTCACCTGCCATGATTGGAACCATTTTCTGAAGTTACCAACACCTATAACTTCTGCACTTACATAATTATACATCAAAGGTTATAAGCATATTTTATAATTACATTATAGAAAGCACTGCTGTGGCTGACCCAGCTATAAATTGGCAGAAGCATGGGGGGAAAAAAAGGTATTTGACATTATTATCATCTAAAGAACAACGGTGGGAAAGTAGGGAAAAGGCGTTCGAGCCCTCTTGGCCATTCTCAGTTACCCGTGGAGTAACTGGGCCTTTGGGGCTGGAAGTGAGACCAGAGCAACAAGGCTTCACAGAAAATGACCCTTCTCAAGAGTCCTTTGGGAGAAACAATTAGAGAGCTGGAAGGGTCAGGGGTTTCACAGAGGAGGAAACTGGTCCCAGAGAGGTGTCACATTTGTCCAGCACCCTGCAGAATCCTCAGGTTGGCTCCTGACACCAACGTGCTCCTCGCTTGCCAGAGGCTGTGAAAGCCAAGTTGGAGAAGAGTTTTCTGTGCACTTCATTTGGCCTTTTCCCGTGCTCAGGGGGTTGGTCATACTGGGGAAAGAGATGGCCACAGGGGGGAAAATACTGGGTAGAACACTCAGTAGAGCAGGTTCTTCCATAAATAACTTCTAGACTCAAGCCAGTGAGTCCTCTGAAGACAGCAGTAGCCCAGCAGGAAGTCCCTGGCGCATATGAGGCGCTCAGGGACTTACATTACACTGGTAAATAAGTGTGTGTTAAGCAGTGAGAAGCTCGGTCTAAAGCTTACTCTGGAAGGACATACAAGAAATTGGTAACAGCTGTTGGCTCTGGGGAGGGAGGCTGGGTGAAGAGGGAGGGAGGGAAATTTCTTTTTCCCTGTACACCCTTTTATTTCTTTCGAGTCGTATACTACTGGTTATCAAAAAAAGTAAGTTACGTTTAAAAAAAAAAAACAAAACGTAAGGCTAATGCAATTCCCCACTCAGAGACCTGTGCGCCGCCATAGGAGGGAGAGCTGGCTGTTTAGAGTCAAATCACCTTGGCCTTGACTCTCAGCTAATCCTACCACTTCCTAGCTGTGTATCCTAAAGCAGGTTATCTACCTTCTCTGAGCCTCACTCTGGGCCTCATCTAACCACACCGAGGACAATGATCCTCCACTGGACTGTTGTCCTTTTCCCGTAGATAACCTATGGATACTTCCAGAGCCTCACCACTGGCCAGATACTCTTAAGAAGCTTACTGTCTGTATATTGATTCATTTCACCCTCAGGACAACCCTGAGGGATACTACTATTCTTCTGTTCCTCCTTATCTTACAGATAAAGAAACTGAGGCCCAGAGAGACTAAGAAAATTGCTTAGAGTCTCACAACAAGGCAAAATGTAAACATTTTCAGGACCCCCAAAAATGTCTTTATAGCAGTAGGCCCAGAAAGACTAAGAAAATTGCTTAGAGTCTCACAACAAGGCAAAATGTAAACATTTTCAGGACCCCCAAAAATGTCTTTATAGCAGTAGGCTGTTGGATATGGTGACAGGCTAGTGAGGGCGGTGCTGGTTGAGGAATCAGCAAAGCAGGTAAAAATAAACGCGCACACACACACACACGTACACACATGTACACACACGTACACACACAAAATCAGTTCTAATGAAATAAAGAATTTGCGGTCAGAGAATGCAGTTAAATTGTAGCATGTGTGTAATTTTTCTCTTAGTTTATGGAGGAGGATACCAGAGGTTCTTCAGAACTTAAGGCCTCTAAAACCACTAATAGGGTGGAGCAAACTTTTAGGTGAGGTTGCTTCTCCCACACCCTTCAAATGGGTCCCAGGCTGAGTCATCTGCTTGCAGTATCCATAGTAGGTGTTTTTATGATTGACATTCTGATATTAACTTCTCTGTGGTCATTTACCTCTTTTTTCTTATAAAAAAGAAAATTATAAAATTCTCTCAGTGGATTGAACACCCAGGCAATTGGGTTCTTAATTTCACTGAGTTTTTATTGCACTTGAATATTGCACAGAATTCATCTGTACTTCCTTAAAAAAGATTTCAAGGGTGCCTGGGTGGTTCAGTTGGATGCTCAACATCCAACTTTGGCCCAGGTCATGATCTTGAGGTTCGTGGGTTCGAGCCCCACGTCAGGTTCTTTGCTGACAGTGCAGATCCTGGTTGGGATTCTCTCCCTCTCCTCTCTCTGCCCCTCCCCCACTCTTGATTGTTCTCTCTATTGCTCTCTCTCTCTCAAAATAAATAAACAAACTTAAAACAAAAGCAAGATTTTCAAAGTCAGAAATGAACCTGAATTTTTAAGGGGTGAAGGCTATTATTTTGCTTTGGCTGAGTTGAAAAGACTTCTTCACCATGTTCCAGAATGTGTTTCCTTTCCATTCCCCCTGCCCATGTCCACCATCTCATCCTACCTCGGGACCTTCTGAGTTTCCTACAGCCACCCCACACCCCCAAATCAGGTCATTTCCTCCTCTGCATCTCTCCCACAGGTCTTTAGGGGCCTCATGTTCAGCCCCTAAAGGACAGGGAGCTCCCACTGCTGGAAGCAATCCTCTTTCTGTCCCCTGCTGAGTGCCCAGCGTAGCAGCAGGAGGTGGCGAAAGAAGGGAGGAACCACAATGGCCTCATCTCTGCCTCCCACGGCCAGTTCTCACTGCAAACTTAGAGCACAGGCAGGAAGGGATGACCAATCAGGTTTCAGCAGCTCCCCACTGCTCCTGGAAGCAAGCTAGACCCTTCCCTGGCGTCAAGGTCCTGACCCACCTGCCTTGCTTCTCTCCACACCCCCACCCTGGTGTGATTGCTGGTGAGATCCTGAGCACTCTCGCCCTGGCTTCTAACTCTAGTTCTCTCTGCCCATTTCACTCCAGCCTGTGGGTGGTCTACTAAGACATAACACAAAGACCATCTTCTAGAAAAATTCTTCCCAGTACCCATCTTAGTCATATTTTTTCTCTCTTCCCTTTTCTTCTTTCCCGCCTCCCTTTTCCCCTCCCCCCATACCTCCCTTTCTCTCACACACAGTGTGAACTGATCTCTCTCTGTCCAGTTCCCATGGACACTGCTTGTGCCTTAGAGATAGCACTTATTTCAGTCTGCTTTGGAACAGAATTCTTTATGTTTGCCCCACATCACAGTTAGAAACTGCATCCCTGGGATGCAAGAACTACCCATTCCTCATTCATCTGCACATTTATCATGGCTCCAGGGGGTTGCATATAGTAGGTTCTCAATAAATGTTTATCCCTTGAGTACAGCGACTTGATGGATAGAGCCTTGGGTTTGGCAATGGACAGAACTGAGTTTGAATGCCACTCTACCTCTTAGTAACTGTGTGACCTTGGACCTACTGTCTTTGAACCTCTTAGGTCCAAAACTATAAAATAAGGGTTATAATCGTGATTACCCATTGGATGGTGAGGAATGATTAAAATAAAGCGTGTAGAACGTGTAACTCTTGCCAATCATAAAGTAGGTTCTGAATAAATATGAGTCACCAACTTCATCCTCTGCACACTTTTCAAGCCCTTACTTTTGCCAAGGACCTTCTGGAGTGGATATCTGGGAAGAAGGCTACTAGAATATTTGCATCAGAAGATAAAAATAAGTTTGTTGCAAACTGGGTCTGGTTACAGAGGGGATGGCAAAGACCAAAGGATATTGAGGAAAGGTGGGTGGCCTGAAGCTGGCTCCAAGCCCTGTGGGAGGTGTGCCATGCCCTTCCCAACCAAGAAGGTCACATACTGCCAAAGAAATCAGCCCCTCCAGTCTCATTTATGATACATGAGCACCTACAGGAGACCCTTCCCAAAACCATCTCTATACCTTCATGTGAGCCTGGGTAACTGGCGAATATGAATGACAGCTTGGAGCACGGAGAAAGAATATTTTCAAAGGATCTTGGCCAGTGTGTCCCTGGCACTGGAGTGTGGGGAACAGAGACCCAGGAGGGCAAGACTCTAGAGGACCAGGGAGCCCATCCCATTATGGAGACACTCATACTTGCCCAACAGTCTTATGATCTTACCCTGTTTTTTTAAAATGTTTTTAATGTTTATTTTTGAGAGAGAGAGAGAGAGAGAGAGAGCGAGCGAGCACAAGTGGGGAAGGGGCAGAGAGGGAGACACAGAATTAGAAGCAGGCTCCAGGCTCTGAGCTGTCAGCACAGAGCCCTACTTGGGGCTTGAACTCATGAACCGTAAGACCATAACCTGAGCTGAAGTTGATGCTTAACTGACTGAGCCACCTAGGTGCCCCTGATCTTACCCTGGTTTCTAAGATCAGCATCCTGGAAAGGGTGATGGGGGACAGGGCATAGTGTAAGGTGGAAAGGATAGAGTGGGAATAGAGCAATATCCTCTGTTTGGCAGCTGTAGTTCTCAGTACACATTAAGTGGGCGTTCTAATGGGTTTTAGTCTCCTGAGAATTTGGGCAGGGCCATTAACTTTTCTCAGAGCTGAGCTCCCTTGAATAAGGTGATCTGTTTCCTTCCAGGTACCACCTCCACCAGCCTGTAAAGAATCTGGGTCCCTGTGAAGGGTCAGTGTTGTGGGATGGAGGGTGGTGGTGACACTAGTTTGCAAAACACTCATTGTTGGAGGATTTGAATTTCACGTGGCCGCCTTTCCCTTGGAGTTAGGATCTTGGACTGGGATTTTGGCACCTGAATGACTTTTGGAGATCATCTAGTCCAACCCACCCTTTTACAGATGAGGAAACTGAAACCTAAAGAGTCTAAAAGTGTTCACAATGTGTAAGATGTCAAATCATCAGAAGGAGAGCCCAGGTCTCCTCACCCCTAGTTTAGGGGTTTATTCCCATTTCTCTATAATAGCCCCATAAAGGCATTTTGGTGTGGTATGATGAAGGTGTCACCACATGATTGAAAATCTGGATTTGACTAGAAAGTATGAATCTTACTTGTTCTAATCTCAAATTGGAACCCTTATTTACTTCTTGCTTGACTTGTAGCTTCTCATTCCTATTGGTGATGTGCAAAGGGGTAAAGTTGGGGAAGGTCCAACACATGAAAGTTTTGGCTTGATCAGCTTGTTTTGAGTGGTAGGTAGGTAGACAGGCAGGCCAGCCGGCATTTTCTCCTTCCTCCCTAAAAGATCTCCAGCCTCTTAAAGTCCAAAGGAGGCTGGTGTGTAATGAGACACCCCTGGGAGGTAGCACCTGGCACCTCTCCCAGAGAAAGAAACGGAGTGAATGAAAAACTGACAGTAACTCATGTGGGTTAAAAACACACGCAAAAAAAACCACACAAGTAAATGAAACTGGAGGTGTCTGGGTGGCTCAGTCAGTTAAGCATCCAACTCTTGGTTTTGGCTCAGGTCATTATCTCACGGTTTGGGTGTTCCAGCCCCACATCAGGCTCTGTGCTGACAGCATGGAGTCTTCTTGGTATTTTCTCTGTTTCTCTCTGCCCCTCCTAGGCTCACATTCTCCCTCCCTCCCTCTCTCTCTCTTTCTCTTTCTCAAAAATAAATAAACATTTAAAAAATATGTAAATGAAACTGGCATGGGTATGACAGATGGAAAAGCTAAAAGAAGGGGGATGTCAGAAAGTTGATGAAACTCAAAGGGAAATTCATTCACTCACTCAAGAGATCTTTGATTGAACAATTCTAGGCAATGGGGAAATTCGACCAAGAAGAGACCCATGTAAGAGACCTGGAAGAAGAAAATGCAAAGTCATAGACAGATTCTCAGTTAAATAAAACCAAGAATAGAGGACAGTGGGAGGCATGAGTTCTAAAAAAACTGTTTTTATTTTGAAGAGGAACACCTGCACAGATAACCTTTTTTAAAACCTGGAATAAAGGAGGCAGAAGGAGTTGTGATTTGAGAGCCACTTTGAACTGCAAGGACTAAACTAAAGTGTGTGCACTGCATGCTGGGATAAGCCCTTCACTTAGCAAGTGCTGACTAGAGCACCTATTTCTTTGGTCACACCAGGCTCTTTGCTGTTCCTTGCTATTACCAGATACATTCCCCTACCTGTCTTTAATCCATCAGTGTGCTCTCCTTTCAAGAGTCCCCACCTATGAATGGGACCATTTAGCAGATACATAAACAAGCTGAAGATACTGGGAGAGGAGATGGAACAATATCCTAGCAAGGACCCTGTGTAATTCATTTTTGTGCCCCACTGCCAGGCACATAATAGGCATTTGGGAAATGGTTGATGGATATCATTGCTAGGCAGTGAGGAGGCCAAATTTTTATTTATTTATTTTGGGAGAGATGCAGGGTTCGAACCCACAAACCATGAGATCATGACCAGAGCCGAGATCAAGAGTTGGCAGCTTAATGGACTGAGCCACCCAGGAGCCCCCTACCCCCTTTTTTTCTTGAGGAGGCCAAAGTTTTAAAATCAGAAATGTTACCATGACTACAACTTTGTAAAAAGTACATTTAGGGGCACCTGGGTGG
>CM053560.1:99122633-99285981 GCA_028646485.1 Cryptoprocta ferox | reverse complement strand
ACACACACACACACACACACTTAATGTTTATTTTGGAGAGACAGAATAAGAGCGGGGGAGGGGCAGAGACATATGGGAACAGAGCATCCAAAGCAGGCTTTGTGCTGAGAGCAGGGAGCCGAGTGTGGTGCTTGAACTCACAAACCAAATGGTGAGATCAGGACCTGGGCCGAAGTTGGATGCTCAACCGACTGAGCCACCCAGGTGCCCCCCAACTACCTGTATTGTAATAAGCCCTCTCAGTGACTCTAGTGCATGCTAAAATTTGAGGACCCCTGACTTAGCACACACTTTTGTTAACGTACCTGAAATTTCCTTCCCATTTTGAAGTGGTGGGAGATGGCGTGACAGCTAATGGTCCTAATTTTTAGAGACAAGAAGACCCCAATTCAGATCCTGGCTCTGCCCCTGCATAGCAGTGTGGCCTTGGGCAAATGCATCAGCCTCTCTGAATCCTAACCTCCTGAAGTGTACAATACCTGATTTGTAGGATTAGGTGGTTAGGTTTGGACAGCATATGCAGAAAGCATTTAGCTGGGTGCCTGACACAGAGAAGATGCTCATCATCATCATTATCATCCTAACCACCACGACTAGGACGAAGCCCCTGGGTGAATCAGAATTCTAGAGGCATCTAAGGAAAATCTGCAGGTTGAATGTGGATCATCTTGCTCCGTGAGCATTTAACATGCTGCTCAGAATGCTACTTCTCAGTCAGCAAGCAGTGACAATTCCTTTCAAATTTGAAATCCGAATTCCAAATCCCTAACTTGGATAAAGCAAGTGAAAATCCAACAGGAAAAACCACTCTTATCCTAATACAACCTCGTCATTTTCTCCCCCCACCGCTTTCCCTTTTCCTTTTAGTCAAGTCCCTTAAGCAAACAGTAGCAGTGGGCAAATATTTGCTGATGTTAAGTGAATGGATTGACTCTATTTGATTTGAAAATGCCCAACTGTTGTGCAATAAAAGGAGTCAAATCTGTGACCAGGTCTTTAGGCTCCTGGGCGGAAACGTGGCAGGGGTGGCCCCAGTACCCAGGCAGGGAGCACACTGAAATCTTGGGAAATCAGGTACTGTGAGGTTTATAAGAGACTGAGTTGACTAGGACAGGGAATGTAGGTGGTTTTCTGAATTTAGCAAAGGGCTTTTATGATGAGATGGCTAGTGGCCCTCCATCCCTGGCTGTCCACGTGTCCATGTCCGCTCCACCCTCTAAGCCTGGAGGCGAACTTGCCCTTGCCCGCAAAGCAGTTGTCCTGCAGCCTCTGCAAAGCAGAGCAAACTGAAATCAGAGCACCAAAATGGGATTCCAGTTTTTCCCCTGGAGACATAAATGTAAATATTATCTTTCTAGTTCTGGCTGAAAGGCATTACAGGTATCCCCTAATTTTTGAAAGTTCATGTTATACCACTTTGCTTTTAAGAAAGGCCTACAGGGGCACCTGGGTGACTCATTTGGTTGAGGGTCCGACTTCAGCTCAGATCATGATCTCGTGGTTCATGAGTTCAAGCCTCCCATAGGGCTCTGTGCTGACAGCTCAAAGCCTGAAGCCTGCTTTGGATTCTGTGTGTGTGTGTCTCTCTGTCTCTGCCCCTCCCCTACTTGCACTCTCTATCTCTGTCTCTCTCTCAAAAAATATATATAAATAAACATTAAAAAAAAAAGACCTACATTTGTATCTATTTTCACTAACCAAAAGAAATCCAAAGAGGATTTTCACTTTTATGATTTAAAAAATGCAAAAATTGGGGCACCTGGGTGGCTCAGTCAGTTAAGTGTCTGACTTGGGCTCAGCTCATGATCTTGAGGTAGGTGGGTTCAAGCTCCGCTTCGGGCCTTGTGCCAACAGCAAAGAGTTTAGAGACTGCTTTGGATTCTGTGCGTGTGTGTGAGCTCCCTCTGCCCCCCTCACCGCCACCGCCCCCGCTCATGCTCTGTTTCTCTCAAAAATAAACACAAAAAAAGAATTTTTCTAAAAATGTGAAAATTGAGAATAGCATTTAGTGTTTGTTTTGCAGTCAGCCATTATAGTGGCAGCACGCACCCCAGCCGCAACAGTGGCGCCCCCAACCCCCTTCCTGGAGAACTACACTCAGCATGTCAGCATCTAGCCCCCTTAGCTCTGAAAGGTGTCTGTGAGCATCTGAGCCTTACCCTGATTTATGTTGTGCTTCTGTTAGCAAGATATGTCTTAATAAAAGCCTGAGAGAAGCCATTTTTTTTTGGCTCTGGAAATGCTCAAAAATTTTTTTCCGCATAAATTAATGGTGATTGCTGTTTCACTTTACACTATTTTGGCTTACAAAAGTTTTCATAGTAACACTCTACTTTTGGATAGCTGAGGACACCAAAATTCAAGCCCTCAACATCTTTTACCTCCAAATGCAGCAATAGTCCTGGATTTCCCTGGCTCCTGTCCTGCTCTTCTCCATTCATCCTCTCCACCATGTACGACATATATCTTATCACTCACTGCCCATTCCCTGCTTACAGTCCCATCACCTCCGCAGGGCATGCGTTCCTTTGCAGTTCAGCCCCAACCTACAGGTCCAGCTTTCCCACCCACAGACAGGTGCCTGCCCATGCGTAACTCCTGCCTGGCAGTGCCCTATTCTTTCATCCTTCCTGGCCACTGACTGAAAGGCTCTTCCTCCTGTTGTCTGGCTGGAGCGCCCTGACACCTCTTTGCAGAACCTGCTCAATGTAGCTTTCTGTGAAATGGGCGCACAGCATCCAGTGGTGGGGGATTCAGCATTCCTGAATGCTTGCCTAAGTCTTTACTTGGCCTGGAGTTCCCTTTTCCTCTTTCCCAATCTCAGAATTCCCAGTCTCCTTCCAGACATGGCTCTACTA
The DNA here is from genome assembly GCA_028646485.1 of Cryptoprocta ferox. Taxonomy (NCBI): domain Eukaryota; kingdom Metazoa; phylum Chordata; class Mammalia; order Carnivora; family Eupleridae; genus Cryptoprocta; species Cryptoprocta ferox. The sequence goes on along the minus strand of CM053560.1, from coordinate 99,283,123 downwards.
TTGCTTAGAATTTTTTTTTAATTTTTTAAAAAATTTGCATCCAAGTTGGTTAGCAAATAGTGCAACAATGACTTCAGGAGTAGATTCCTTAAGCCCCTTACCCATTTAGCCCATCCCCCTCCCCACAACCCTTCCAGTAACGCTCAGTTTGTTCTCCATATTTAAGAGTCTCTTATGTTTTGTCCCCCTCCCTGTTTCCCTACCATCTTTACTTCCCTTCCCTTGTGTTCATCCATTCTGTGTCTTAAAGTCTTCATATGAGTGAAGTCATATAATGTCTTTCTCTAATTTCACTTAACATAATACCCTCTATTTCCATCCACGTAGTTTCAAATGGCAAGATTTCATGCTTAGAAAAATTTTTAAATGTTATTTGACATAATTTCAGACTTAAAGGGAAACTACAGGAATAGTACAAAGAATTTGTGTACATTGTTCACTCAGATTCCCTAAATATTAATGTTTTGCCACATTTGCCTTTATCTCTCTATATCTATCCATCTATTTATCTGGATGTATAATTTTATTTTTTCCAAACTACTGGTGAGTTACTTGCAGACCTAATACCTTTCTACTCCTTCAGTGTGTCTGTTTTCAAAAATCAAGAATATCCTCTTAGCTAATCATAGAACAAGTACCAAGTACCAAGATTTGGAAATTAACTTTGATATCGATTATCTAATATACAGACCTTCCTCAGATTTCACAAACTACCCCAATGCACTCCTTTATAGCAAAGTCCCAGATCATGCATTCATGCATTGCATTTAGTTATGTCTCTTTCTTATTCTTTAATCCAGAAAAGTTACTTTTTTTTTTGGTCTTTCATGACACTTGACATCTTTGAAGTGTCTAGGCCAGTTATTTTATAGAAAGTACCTCATTTTAGGTTTGTCGGTTGTTTCCTTGTGACGGTTTCATGGTGTACGGATTTGGCTGGAGTATCCCATAGGCGATGCTGTGTTCATTTCAGTGTGTCAATATCAGGATATACATGATGTCACTGTCTCATTTCTGGTCATGTTTACACTGATTACTTGGTTGATTTGTTGATGTGTCTGATTCTTCCCCTGGCCAGTGAGGCCCTTCTCAAGGTTAAGGAGGGAGTCAGCCTGATTCATCCTGGTGTCCGGGTACCTGAGGGTGTGGAGATCCAGGGAAGTGAGGCACAAACACCAGCTGAGCCCCTTCTGTGTGTCTGCTTCTGTGGCTGCTTTTTGTCTAAGCCTCACAACACCCCTATAATTTAGTCGTGTGTGCTCATTTTACATGTGTGCTCAGTGAAGATGAGCAGTTTGCCTAAGGGCACTTGAGTGTTAAGTAGCAGGTCCAGTTTCAAATCTGGCTCTGTTTGCCACTTTCTATAACACTAATACCTTGGAGACAATAGAGGGTCAACAACGTTTATTAAATGGAAAAATCTAACAGCAAGACTATCAAAAAACTTAACACCCTCCTATATCAACGAGGGTGCTTTCTGTCATTTATCCTTTCAACAAATATTTATGGTGGGTCTACTCTGTACCAGACAGTATTGTAGATAATAGAGATATAACAATGAACAAATAGCTTACGTTCTAGTGGGACTCTGCAAATACCAGCAAATCCAACTTAAGTGGCTTCAATGATAACAAGAAGGTTAGCTATAGAGCAGTTCCAGGGTTGATTAATTTAGCAGCTCAAAGATGTCATGGATAAGACTCTTGTTCTCTGGAATTCTCTTAGCTTTCCGTTAGGGGAATGCAAGATGTTTGCCTTAATTTTAAGCAAGACATCCTCAAAGGAAACAAAGGGGACATTCCCTCAACGAATGCTTTATGCAGGCAAAGAAAGTCTTGCTAGGATCTCCCAGCCAATTTCTCTTCTACCTCACTGGCCAGAACTGCATGCCCAGCCCATGTCTAAATCAACCACTGGGCAAGAGAAATGGGCTGCCACATGGGCCTTGGGCAATTTAGATTTGTACCAACCCCCCCTTCCCAGACCTCCAGGCTCAACCTTCCCTAAAGCACTTGGTCGTTAGAAGTGTAGGAGATTGAAAATTGCAATTTTCTTTTAAGAAGGAATAAAGGGGGAAGAGCTGTTGAGCAGGCAACTGGAAATATTTGCCAAATTTCCCGTTCACTAAATTACCAAATATTTACAAACTCTATGGCTTCTTAGAAACTTCTTTATGTAAATATAAATTTGCTTCATTGCTATTCCTTATATTCATTATATCAAGATCTACTTCTTTTTACTAAGTCATATAATGTCTCTGCCTTTATCTATCCCCATTATCTCTGGTCTCATTCTAAAACAAGGTCCCCTTTATGCGACTGTACAGAATCTTAGCCAGAGGTTTAAAAAGCATTTAAGAACTGTTTCTGGGATATGCACTGACCACTGACAGGGTAGGGCCCTGGAGCCTCCTGCTGGGCCAGGCATTCACCATTTAGTTACTAGATGGGGAGACCCAGGAGGATCCTAGTGGAGGAGTCAGGGAGGCTGGGGAGTGGGGGAGGGGGTCACTCAGGCTGTGCTATTTGCCAACTGGCATTGGAATATTTATTTCAGTAATGGAACAACTGGTACATCAGTATCCACGTGACAAACTGGACATCAGCTCCAATGTTCCCAGTGTCAGTTTAGTGACCGTACTATAGTACGGTATCCCCGGCGTCTGCCAGGGTCAGGCATTCGGGCTGCCTCCAGCTTTAACTGTAATATTAAGAGTATGGTCAAAGTGTATGATCTAATTTGATGTAAAAAGCATTTAAATGATGGTTTAGAAAGAGCCTTGGCCATTTTTTCACAGACTGCTGCTGCTGGGGAGCTGGGAGGCACAGGGTATGCTAGAAAGAGGGCAGGGATGGGAGTAAGGAGAGCTGGGCTCAGGTCTGGGCAATACTCCTCTACTAGGGATTGGGGACTTGGCAGTCTCTCGGCCTCTCTCAAGTTTGGTTTCCCCAACTGTAAATCGAAGGAGATTCTAGTAGGCATTGATTGCCTCCACCTGCTCCTGACCTTGGCCTGAGGCCCTGGTGGCCCTTGTCACATGCTAAGGTCCAGCACTGATCTGATGATCAAGAAGATCCTGGAAGGTGTTGGTTCTGTACCCTAAGGAAGTGTGTAGACTGCCACCTTCTGGTGTAAGGAATTAGTATCTAGATCCAGTGCTCTCCCTTGTGTCCCTGTGAAGATCTGCCCTAAGGGTGAAGCTGCCGGAGGAAGGGGAGGTGGCCCCGGTGCCTTTAAGGTGATGTCCTCCTTCTGCCAGTGAAACTCTGGGAAAGAGAAGATGCAGAGTTTTGAAAAGCTGCTTGTAAGTGACAGTGCTCTTGTTTTCAGAGACTGTGAAGGTGCTGGCAAGGGCATCTTTGCATAAACAGGAGATCTTCGTCCGTGACTTATTAGACCCTGTTTAGAGACAGCAACGGTCAGTCCAAAAATATTTACAGAGCACCTCATATGTACTAGACAAGTGCTTCAGTAAATAAGTTTGAACAAAACAGGCAAACTTCCTGGTCTCATTGTCTAGGGGGGAAGTCTGGTGAGAAGACGAATTCTTTTTTAACTAATATACTTTCTTGAACTGAAGACAAGAGGTCATCTGAGCAGAACAATTGAACACCACAGCTACTTGTATTTCAACACCATCCAGCCCTTATGCACTTGTGTGCACATTTTAAAAAGTTATAATCAGAACGTGTGTTGCCCTGAAGTTTGTTAGAGTTCACTTATAATGAACACTCCTCTATGTTGCTACTTAATCTGCATAATTCTCCTCATAGCTATGTAGGAGGCAATTGTGGGGCCTATCAAAATCCATGGAGCAATTCCCTTAAGCTTAGACATTTTTTCCCTTTTCTTTTTCTGTAAGAGAAGTTGCTGATGGTAACTTCTTCATGCAGACTTTTCATTGCATTACTGTTCAGTAATCATGAATATAGTTCATCCTATGTGTTGCCATATTGCTTCCCCAAAGAGCGATTACTAATTTATAATGGCACCAATATTATGTAAGTGAGTCAATTTTGCTGCAACATCTGGTACATTGAATATTGGGACTTTAACACATTTTTGAGAATATTTAAAAAAATTTTTTATGTCTTTGAAAGACAGAGAAAGAGAATGAGTGGGGAAGGGGCAGAGAGAGAGGGAGACACAGAATCTGAAGCAGGCTCCAGGCTCTGAGCTGTCAGCACAGAGCCCATCGTGGGGCTCGAACCCACAGACAGTGAGATCATGACCTGAGCCGAAGTCGGACGCCCAACCGACTGAGCCACCCAGGTGCCCCGAGAATTAATATTTTAAGAGAGGGTCCCACATTTGCTTTCATCTGCATTTCTTTGGATATCAGTGCACAGGTTCTTTTTTGCCTGTACAATTGCTCCCTTGTGAAAGGTCTGTTTGTAGCACAGTTAAACATTTGAGTCTTTCCTGAGAAGACAGAAAAGCAGCAGAAGATTGCAGTATTGCAGCCCAGGGAGTCAGAATGATACTTACTGCATTATTCATTGGGTTCATAAGTCCTTCTGGAATCGTCCTAAGAAAGCTCAGTTGTTCCAGAATCTAGAGTGCAACTCTGTTCTGCTGCCCAGAACTACTAAGAGAGGAAAGTGATTCTGTGGCACCCTTGGCTGGGCTTGACTCACTAGTGGGAGTGACATAATTGCCCACTGTTTATGAAAGAGTTGGACATCAGCCCAGGTTACAATAATGCAAATGAAAAGTATGTGATTGGAGAGTTAATTCGTTTCCTAGTGACTCTGAAGGATACGAAGCATCGTTGAGTGTCTCTGTTGCAAATGTCTTTCTGCTGTGGCCCAGAGCCCCAGCCCAGAGCACTGAAGTGACTTGCCCAAGCTTACCTAGGGACCTAGAGCCTCTAGCTCCTGGTTCTCATCTGTCCTAGATTTGAATATCAATGAACCGGTGATTCTCTCCTTCCAGACTCCCGCCCCCAATTGTCCACCTCTTCCCAGCCTGGATGATTTCCAGAACATGGCTCTGGGAACACTTTCTGTGTTGTGGGAGTTGGTTTCCTTTTCCTACATAGGCTCCAGCAAGAACTCTGGGCCTTTCCTCTCTGGGAACTTGAAGTGCCCCCACCACACAGGGATCCAAGCAGAAGCTAAAATACTTGGCTCGAGCACAAGCAATTTTCCTGAAAGATGACTGGAAATATTAGAAACTGGGCCTGTGTGAGGGTGAGTGATTTTGACTGTGTCAGAAAGGCTTTTGGTTTAATACCCCACTGTTATTTTCTGGGATGATGGGATGAAGAAGGAACTAACATTTGATGAACACATACTATGTATTAGGCACTGCCTCGTTTAATTTCTTAAGAACACCTGCGGAGTAACAGATTTGAAAATGAAGGCTCAGAGAGGTCAGGTAACTCCATCAGCTCCCACAGCTAAGATGTGTACTCACTGATCCCACATGGGGGTAGGCAGGGGCCTAACAGAGTCTCCCTGGAGCTTTTCCAAACCATCTTGCTATGTTTTCCATTGACAACGACTGTACTGTACAGAGCCATCTATAGGATTTCTGTGCCAGGGTGCCACCCCTTGAATGTTCTAGTCTGGACAGGGGTCAACAAACTGGTGATGAACATAGTAAGAAGCAGGTTGAAGTCTATGTAGAGGGGCTGTAAGGAAGGTGAGGAAAAGAAGCATCTGGAGAAATTTCTTAAGGAAAAAGAAATAGGAGAGTCCTAAGAATTGGGACACAGGGGAGTATAACTCAAGACCAGCGAAGAGAAGTAGTCCCGGTGGGTGGGAGGGTGCAAGGGGAGGAGCAGGCTGACCCATTCCCAGGAAGGAGGTGGCTAGAGGGGAGAGGGGCATGGTGCGGGCTTGGGAGGGGGGTAGCAGACCGTGGCAGACTATGTAGGTGGAGCACTTGACCAGAAGTTTGAAGACCCAGTGTTGGCTGTGTGGCCTCAAGCAAGTTACATCACCTCTCTCGGACTTGGTTTCTTTCCCTTTACAAGAGGTCTAAAAATAACCTTCCCTGACTACCTCTCAGAGAGATCATGGGAACCGACTGAGTTAACTCATATGAAAGGGTTTTGTGAGTTGTGAAACACTATGCAAATGTCCCACAAAAACTACTGGGTTCAGCAGTAATTCTAATTCATTATCAGCCCCTCAGTTTCTTCTTGGTTTGCTTTATCAGTGAGGCAGGATTTGATGCCCATTAACAGTGTGCATGCCTATCAGATCCTGGCATAGGGTAAGCCCCCTGTTAGTGTGAGGGCTCTCCCCTCCCCCAGCACTGATGTTCTATCCTTAGCCCACCCAGATGGACCAACTACATAGAAAATACCCTGAGACTTGTCTGACTGACCTTTAAAAATCCAGCTCCTTTAACATCACTCATCATCAGGGAAATACAAATTAAAACCACAATAAGATACCACCTCACACCAGTCAGAATGGCTAAAATAAACAACTCGGGCAACAACAGATGTTGGTGAGGATGTAAAGAAAGAGAATCTCTTTTGCACTGCTGGTGGGAATGCAAAGTGGTGCAGCCACTCAGGAAACAGTATGGAGGTTCCTCAAAAAATTAAAAATAGAACTTCCCTACAATCCAGCAATTGCACTACTAGGTATCTATCCAAGGGATACAAGTGTGCTGTTTCAAAGGAGCACATGCACTCCAATGTTTATAGCAGTGCTATCGACAATAGCCAAAGTATGGAAGGAGCCCAAATGTCCATCAATGGATGAATGGATTAAGATGTGGTGTATATATACAGTGGAGTATTACTCGGCAATCAAAAAGAATGAAATCTTGCCATTTACAACTACATGGATGAAATTAGAGAGTATTATGCTAAGCGAAATTAGCCAGTCAGAGAAAGACAAATATCATATGACTTCACTCATATGAGGAATTTAAGATACAAAACAGATGAACATAAAGGAAGGGTAGCAAAAATAATATAAAATCAAGGAGGGGGACAAAACAAGAGACTCTTAAATACAGAGAACAAACTGAGGGTTGCTGGAGGGATTATGGGTGGGGGGATGGGCTAAATGGGTAAGGGGCATGAAGGAAGACACTTGTGGGGATGAGCACGGGGTGTTTTACATAGGGGATGAATCACTGGAATCTACTCCTGAAATCATTATTGCACTATATGCTAATTCACTTGGATGTAAATTAAATCAATAAATAAAAATAAAAACAGCTCTTGTTCTTAAAATAGTTCTTGGTGAAAAGTCCATTCATACAACAAAACACATACTGACCTTAAGAAAAAATATCCCCAGAATCCCCTGGGAAGCCCTAACTTGTCCTTCCTGGATGCTTCCCCTTCACTCTGCTAGCCTCGCTCGGTGTCAATCTTGTGCTTTTGAAAAATAGCTTTATCACATGTATAATATCCCGAAGAAGTATATTAGTTATTTTTCTGTTTCTGAAGCTTTTTTTTCAAGTTTAAATTTTTTACCCTTTGTTTTTATTTTTGGGGGGAGGGGGAGAGACAGACAGACAGACATAGACGCAGACTCTGAAGCAGGCTCCAGGCTCTGAGTTGTCAACACAGAGCCTGATACAGAGCTCAAACCCATGAACCACGAGATCATGACCTGAGATGAAATCAGATGCTTAACTGACTAAGCGACCCAGGCACTCCTAATGTTTATTTAATTTCGAGAGAGAGCGAGAGAGAGCGAGAGAGAGAGAGAGAGAGAGAGAGAGAGAGAGAGAGCGAGAGAGCGCACAGCAGGGGAGGGGCAGAGAGAAAGGGAGACACAGACTCTGAAGCAGGCTCCAGGCTTTGAGCTGTTAGCACAGAGCCTGACACAGGGCTCAAACCCATGAACCATGAGTTCATGACCTGAGCTGAAGTCAGATGCTTAAATGACTGACCCATGTAAGTGCCCCATCTCTGAATGTTTAAAGTTTATTTGAGAGAGGGAGCATGAGCAGGGAAGGGACAGAGAAAGAGGAGAGAGAGAATCCCGAGCAGGCTCCACAGTGTCAGCGTAGAGCCCAGTGCAGGGCTTGAACTCCCAAACCATGGTATCAGGACCTGAGCCGAAATCAAGGGTTGAATGCTTAAACGGACTGAACCACCCAGGCACCCCATGTCTCTGAACTTTTATAAATAGGAGTGTATTATATATATTTTTCTGTAACTTGCTTTTTGCACCTGTAATGTCCCTGTGGTGATAGATACAGCTGCAGCTCATTCATTTTCACTGCTGTATAGTATTCCACAATGGGGATGTGCTATCATTTATTTATCTGTCCTACAGCAAATGGACATTTGGGTTGTTTCCAGTTTGGGAATATGGTAAATACTTGTCTAGGTCTCCTGTAGCATATGTGTAAGAGCTTGTATATATCCAGAAGTGGAAATGCTGGGTCATTTAGTACGTAGGTCTTCAATTTTACATGAGAAGTCCAAAGTCTTCCAACTGGTTATACCACTTAATACTTGCAACAACAGTGTAGGAGAATTCTCACTGTTCTACATCCCTGCCCCTGCATGATTTAAGTTCCTGTTAACTGTGGACAAGACAAATTTTGGTTAGCAAGAGATAAGAAGTAGGAAGGCACCTGCCTGTCTGTCAGGGCTCCAGACGGCCTCACCAGAGAAATCCCACACCCTGTAACTAGCTACAGCCAGCTCCGTGGAACCATCCAGTATTTGCTCATTTTGGTTTTAGTTTGCATTTCTTTATGACTAAGGAGGTTGACAATCTTTTTGTGTACTTGTGGCTTTTTTCTCTTTGTCTCTGAAATGCCTGTTCATGTCTTTTGCCCATTAAAAAAATTAAGTTGTCTATTCCAATTGATTAGTAGCTGCCCTTTATAGATTCGGGACACAAATTCTTTGCCAGTTCTATGTGTGACAGTGATCTTCTCCCAGTCTCTAGCTTGTCACTCTGTGCAGTGATTTTTTTTTTTATTAATAGATGTTCTTATTTTAATGCAGTCGAAGTCCATCTTTCCTTTCATTGTTTTTCAGTTTTAGTATCTAGGGCATTATTTTTCACCTGAGGACACAAAGATAATCTCCCATATTTCCTTCTGTAAGTTACAAAATTCCTGGCTCCTGCATCTTTCCATAAAACGTAAGCCTGAGGTTATTTCTATTCTAGTGGGTCTCCTCTCAGCACCGAGAGCTTTGAGTTCTGACAGGGGCCAAGAGAAAGGCTTCATTCGTGGAGAGGGTTGGTGGGTACTGCGGGTGTGGCTCTCAAAGGCCCCTGTGTCCTGCATTCTCCTGCTGCCCCAGGCCCCTAGGAGGCGCCTCCACACCAGATATGGAGCTTCCTACCCTACAACCTGCTCTGCTCAGCGGTGGTGCAGCCCATCCTTGGCCCTGCTCAGCTGTCCCCAGCTCTTGCCCCCAGATGCTCTTCCCTCCCAGCAACCCACAGGGATAGCACCTCTGCATCAGCCAACATCCTCCTGCCGTCACCTAGCTTCTCCCTGGGCCTGAGCCTCTGGGGCTCAGTCCTCTCATTTAAAAAAAAAATTTTTTTAAATATTTGTTTATTTTTGAGAGAGAGACAGAGCACAAGCCGGGGAGGGGCAGAGAGAGAGGGAGACACAGAATCTGAAACAGGCTCCAGGCTGTCAGCACAGAGCCCGATGATGCCCCAGCTCGAACTCACACACCACAAGATCACGACCAGAGCTGAAGTCGGGGCTTAACCAACTGACCCACACAGGTGCACCCTCTCCTCATTTTTGAAGGAACCACATGAAAAAGCTTCCTAGCCAGTCTTTCAAACCTGTCCTCCTCCCTCTTGCTTTGTCTCCTTTCCTGGAATCCCTCCGGATTCTGTATGGTGGTTTGGTGGACCCCTCACAACAATTGATTATTAGGTCAGATGCTGCTATGGTTTAATTCTGCCCCATGGGCGCCTGGGTGGCTCAGTCGGTTGAGCATCCGGCTTTGGCTCAGGTCATGATCTCACGGTTTGTGGGTTCAAGCCCCGTGTCAGCCTCTGTGCTGACAGCTAGCTCAGAGCCTGGAGCCTGTCTTTGGATTCTGTGTCTCCCTCTCTCTCTGACCCTCCCCTGCTCATGCTGTCTCTCTCTCACTCAAAAATAAATAAAACATCAAAAAAAATTTTAATTCTGCCGCATGCCTCTGCGGCATGTAACTGATGGAACTAGGGGCTCCTCAAAGGACCAAAACAGTTAGGGGGTCACAAAAGGTATGAGGCATGATGCCCTTTGCCTGAGTATTCCATTTCATTTCCACTAGTTAATAGCTGCCTGTTTCTTTTTACCTCAGTTTTCTTATCTGGAGAACCCAGTTAATAGTCATGGTCTTACAGCTTTTGTAGGGGTGAAATGAGGTAACATAGGGAAGGCTCACTGTGCCTGGGACGTAGTAGGAATCCACAAGTATTTGTTTCCCGTTGTCTTAGCTTGAGTTCCCCCAGAAAACAGAGCCTGCAGCCAGGCTTATGCACTGATGCTTTATTGACTGGCTTCACCCAGGGAAGCAAGAGCAAGGTGGAAAAGGGAAGAGAGGGAGGAAGGAAGAGCAAATATTGGAAGGTGCTACTGAACTGGCATAGCCAGTTATGGGGTCATGGGGGATTTCTCTGGAGGGGCCGTCTAGAGCCCTGGAGGAGAGAACACCTTACTTTCCAGCACCTTCCTACTTCCTGTCTCTGGCTAATCAAAGTTTGCCCTGTGGGGTACTTAGCCCCTGCATTTCTGCACCCCCTTGCAAGTTCCCACCCCAAGACTTCAGGCAGTCTCTGGAGAAGACAAGGCCTTTTTGAGTGAGGTGAGCTCAGGTCTGGGCATCTGAGCTGCTGTGAGTCTTGCTGCAGTGAGTAGGATGGAAGCATCTAGTACTCTGGCCCTTGTCCTTGGAGGAGGCTGAGGCAACCAGTGGCATTAGGAGAAGGGATGATGGTGGTGGCTGCTAGGACCTTATGAGCCCACAGATAGTAGGAGCTCTGCTAGGACCGCTTTAGGCCAAGAATTAAGGAGAGGGGTCAAGGCCTGGGACAAGGAATGTTGGTGGGCCAGGGAAACATAATAGGGAGCATATAAATGGGATCTGGTACACATTTCACTCTTAGGTTTATGTGACCTCTGCTTCCTAGGACAGCACATCCACATGGATGTAGGTATGTCCATATTCCTTAATTCATTCAACATTGATCTGCACAATACCCATAAGGGTGCAGAGATGAATGAAGCAAGCACAAAGTACATGGCTTCATGCACTATGCAGATAGTCTATTTGGGAAGGTCCAGTGTGAGTGGACTTTGTATGGCCACTGAATCCTGTGTAGAGTTATGTTAGAGTCATTGGTTATTGCAGGGCTCAGCAAAAATTTTCTGTAGAAGGCTAGAGAGCAAATATTTTAGGCTTGGCAGGCCACATACAGCTCTTGCATTTTGTTTGTTTGTTTATACCCCTTTAAAAATGCGAACATCTTTCTTGTATGCAAAAAAAAAAAAAAACCCACACAAAAAACACAAAACAAAAAACAGGCGGAGGGCACTAACAAACTCCCAACCTAAGTGGCTTAGCACATTAAAGGTTTGGTCTTGCTCACCTTACTGTCCAAGGCAGCTTAGTGATCTTCTCAGCAGCTCTGCTCTGTATGGTGCTTCAGGGACCCAGGCCACTGCCATCTTGTGAGGCCGCCATCTCTGCCATCTTGGCTCCTGGGAAAGGAGAAAAGAGGGTTGAAGGCTTGCAGGAGATCTTTGAAGAGGCCCATTACTTCTGCATACATTTTCTTGGTGAGAATTCAAATGGTCCCAGCAGAACAGCAAGGGAAGTGAGGAAGTCGCTTTCCCATGTGTCTAGGAAGAGGCAACAGCTTGGTAAATAAAATATAGCATAGTCTGTGCCAGAGAGTAAAAGAGGACTGTGATACATGTGCCTGTGTCACATGTCTTCAGGATCTGACTGGGGAGAAAAGTGAGCATGTATGAAAATTTGAACACAGTACAGTTGCAAACCCTATGTCAACCATGGTGTTTGCAGTATAGTTACTGCAATATAGTTACTGACGGTATCAGTAACTATAAAATAACAAAAGATTATATGAGTTGATAGGACTGAGAGATCAAACCGAGCTGGAGTAGTTGGATAATGTTTCATGGAGAAGGTGACTTGAATTAGGTTTTGAAGGACTGGTAAAATGTAGCCAGAGCCAGAGGAATGAGAACTGCTTTCCAGGTGGAGGAAGCAATATGAACAAAGGGTCACCCCGGAGAAGGTGGCAAAGTCCAGAGTTAACATGGGTAAAGTACACACACTAACCAGTCCTGATGATTACTTCGCCAGATGAGTCTCAGTTGTTGGGTCTGGGAGAGGTTCCTAGGGGTGGGACCCTGAGGGGTGTGTGCACGAGTGCTCAGGACAGCAGTAAGAGAGGACTTCCGATCAATTTAACCACGCTCAAGTATTTTATTCATCTCTGAACACCCAGGATGGCTCTATCAGTGCCTGTTGGCTAAACATCTGCTTGCTTTGAAGACTAACGGGAGCTGAGGCTGTAAAGTCAGGTTGGAATTCAACTGTGACAGGCCTTCAACAACAGACTGCTTGGGATTCCCAGACAAGAGCATCATTTATTTTCAGAGACAAAGCTTAGGCACCTTCCACCCCCAATAAATATCTAATAATGAACGAATGGTTAAATAAACAGTAAATCAAGCTCCCGAGGACTCATTAATGATATGGAATAAGTAAAAAAAATAGGAAACTATAAAGAATACCAATTTAGTAATTAAACTGTAAAGATGTTAAGACTAGAATAAACATTAAATTGCAAATTATCGTTATTTTTGGATGGTAGTAAGTAGGATGCTTGATTTTTCTTATCATTTTTTTTTTTGCTTTAACCGTCTATAATGAGTGCATAGAACTTTTATAACGAATAACATGCAATAAATAGTGTTGTTCAAACACAAAGCTTAAACATGTGGCGTTTGGTCAGGTGGTTGCCGTTTCTACTGTTTTTTCTTTCAGTGTAGGTGGATTCCATCTACGCATCCACAGCACGCAGGACCTGGTCACCCACATCATTCAGTTCACAGCGGCTGAGTGCCGTCTGTCCCTGTGGTATCAGACTTCAGTTGCCACTGAGCTTATGACTGGAAAACCCTCCTGACTTATCTTCATGCCTGAAAGGTCCTCCAGGGCACCTTTAATTCTAGCCATTTCCTGAGGCTTCTGGAGCTCCAGGGTGAGTATCTCCATCAGCAAAGCACCTGATCCCTGGGAGTAGGAGCTCCAGAGATGTGGGAAGGCCGGAGATGGACACAGAACTACAGGGAGTGACAACACATTCAGACAGAACTTCTCAATGTGCAGATGACAAAAATGACGCCTGGGTGGCTCCATCAGTTAAGCATCTGACTTCGGCTCAGGTCATGATCTCAGGGTTTGTGGGTTTGAGCCCCGCGTCGGGCTCTGTGCTGACAGCTCAGAGCCTGGAGCCTGCTTGGGATTCTGTGTCTCCCTTTCTCTCTGCCCCTCCCCCACTCACACTCTGTCTCTCTCAAAAATAATTAAAAAAAAAAAAAGAGGTCAGCAAGAAGAAGGCCCCCACCCAAGATTATACAGGGAGTTAATGGCAAGTGGGGAGTTGGGCCCAGGTATCCAGCATCCTTTGCTGTCTTTAACAGTCACAGGCTTGTAGGGGCGCCTGGGTGGCTACTTCCCTTAAGTGTCCAACTTTGGCTCAGGTCATATTATGGTTTATGGGTTCACGCCCCGCGTTGGGTTCTGTGCTGACAGCTCAGAGCCTGGAGCCTGCTTCAGATTCTGTGTCTCCCTCTCTCTCTGTCTCTCCCCTGCTCGCACTCTCTCTCAAAAGTAAATAAACACTAAAAAAAATTTTTTTTAAACAAAACAAAAAACCAGTCATAGCCTGTATGTAAAGAACTGGCTTTCCCGGGTTCTGGTCAAATTCATTTTTTTTTTTTTTTTTTTTTTTTTTGCCTGCTCTTCAGACGTAGTTTGGGTTAAAGTTCACGGAATCATTTCTATTTCCTGTCTATTCAGCTTTGTGGCTCCCCGAGTCTCTTTAACTACATGTTGCTCTTGTTTAAATCCAATATAGTATCAAAATAGTGAAAAGATTCTCTGAAAACAGTTTGACAGTTTCTGAAAAAAGTTTATAAACAGAGTTACTGTAAGACCCAGCAAAAGCTGTTTCTAGGTATATACCCAAGAGACTATAAGCACATGTCCACTTAAAATCACATACCCATGTTCACAGCAGCATTATCCAGAATAACCAAAAAGTGGAAATCTCCATGCCCATCAATTGATGGATAAGCAAACCATCCTATATCCATACAATGGCATGTTACATGGCAATAAAAGGAATGAAGTACTGATACAGGCTCAAGCATGGATGCACCTTGAGAGCATTTGCCAAGTGAAAGAAGCCAGTCACTAAAGACCACATGTCATATGATTGCATTTGTATACAATTTCCAGAATAGGCATATCCATAGAGACAGCGTAGATTCGTGGTTTCCAGAGGCTGGGGGGGGGAGATGAATGGTAGTAACTGCTCCTGGGTATGGCATTTCTTTATCAAGTGATAAAAATGTTCTGGAATTAGATATTGGAGGAAAACCACAATGAGAAAAGTCTTATAAAGACCTACATTTATAAACTAGATGCTTGAGCCTAACAGAGCATTTATAAATGGGTCTTCTGCTCCAAGTGGAGTGGTGGAACGCATTCTGCCTTATCAGGTAGCTACTGAGATACTAATTAGAATCCCAGTTCCTTCACTAACTATGGGCAAGGTCTTAGTCAAGTTGCTCACTCTTGATCAACCTCTGTTTCTTCATCTGTGAAACGGGGTAATGAAGTCTGTCTAGGAGGTAGTTGCATGTACAGAGCCTCACACTCATCACTTGGTTGCCTCTGACTTCCCTTTCTCACCTCTTCTCCTGTCTCAGGAGCCACGCAACATTAGGGGCACTTGCCCTCCCTAATAGGTGCAAGACAGCCTCCTGACACAAGGGTCTGGAAGCTTTTCTGAGTTAGTGCCTCTCAAACATCACAGGCATCATTTCTTTCCCACAGCTTTTCTCTAACTCTGTAGTGACTAAAACAAGACTTCTCACACCAAAATGTACATCAAATCGCCTGGAGATCTTGTTAAAATGTAGATTCTGAGTCTCTTAGTCACAGTGTGGGGAGGAACCCGAGAGTCTGCGTTTCTAAACATCTCCCAGGTCCTGCTATTGTTTCTGGTCCTTGGAAACACCTGTGTAATATGGTACGAAGTCCCTGGAAATGTTACCTTAGAGTGACTTATGGAAACTTCTGCACGTAGCAAACTTAGAGTATCAGTTTAAGGTCCATAGAGATAAAATAAATTAATGTGGATTTTATAACTAAAAGTCTTACTAAAATACTATCTAAGATTTTTTACAGACTTTTCAGGTATTCATAGAAATATCTAGAGCCTTCCACGAGGGCCCAGAGATGACACGCAAAATTCTGATTTGAACCATAAAAATTCAGAGTTGTATGAAGTGTCCGCACTTTTCAAGCACAGCTTTCAACTAGTATCCCCTTTAATTGGCTAAGACCAAGTCTAAGAAGTAGGTAGAAGAGGAACCACTGTCCTTATTTTGTAGATGACAAAGCTGAGTCTCAGGCAGGTGAAGGGGCCTGTGAAGGGCACCTGGATTATCAGTGGCTGAGCCAGGAACATGGAAGACCCCTCCTCCGTCAGGACATGACCCAGGATTCTGTACAAGTCCAGATCTTCCCTCCGGTCCTGGGTGGACAAACTAGGCAGCTTCAGGGATAAGGAAGCGAGAGAGAAACTCTAGCAAAGATTATCAGCAGAGGTGCAAGATAATAGAGTTATTAATAGTTCTACCCTTCTCCTTGCCCCCCCCCCCTCAGTACTAAAAAATGTCACAGGCTTGCCTACACTAAAACAAGCCTGTTTGAGATCTAAACACCCATGTTGCTATCTTCTTTCTCTCATTGTTTATAGGACACAGGAGGGCCAAAGATCTCTAGCCTTCAGCATGTCCCCAGCCTCCCTTTCACACAGGGTACCGTGGCCTGTCCGACTTGGCCCCTGAAAACACTCAGGCCTTTGGCAAGGGGCCCAGTGGGAAGGTTGGAGTTTATGTCTGTTAATTCATCAGCCAGGCATTCACGAGTCTAAGGGTAGGTGTGATTTTCAACCTAATGTTTCAACCTGGGGAGGCTTAAAAATCTCCATGCTGGGGCTACACGGCAGGGAGATCTGTGGTGGGGCTAGCATTTCTTCAAGTTTTCCAGGCATGCTAATGGATAGCTAGAGTTGCAAGGATTTGTAGATCTGCCCAGAACCACACACCCCCACCCTCAGGCCTATGGACAGGTTACTTCTCTCCATTCTGTCCTATGTAGAGAGGCTTTGCTCACCCTAGACTTAAAATATTACGTGAATTTCATTCCAGACAAATTAAGTCGTGTGTATGAAGTGTAGGCTGGAAAGGAGATTGATTCATTTTGTGACTCTACCACTTGCCACTCTGAGACAGTACCTGAGTGCGTTATGGACACAAACCTTTTGGGTTTGCATCCGGACTCCACTGCTGACAAATTCAGCACATTGCTAAATCCTTCCTAAGCCTCAGTTTTCTCATCTGTGACATGGGGCTGTGGTTTGAAGGGATGCAGGGCTGGGAGGAGGGCATACTTGCAAGGCCCTGAGCATGGGGGTCCCCGTAAGTTTTGCATCCTAGGCACCTCACTTGCCTCACCTTGGTCTTTGCTCTGAGTGGGTGCAAGGAGATATCGCATGCTCAGTGCTTAGCATCATGTCAGGTGTGAGCCCAGCGCTCAATAAATGGCACTTAGGAGGAGGAGCTGGGTCTACCACCTGTCTCTTCAATCAGCTGACTCCACTTCTTTAATTCCACCCTAACAAGTGAAATTCTGTTCTTATTTAACTCAAGTCAACCAACCAATTCCATCCCACCTCCCCAACCCCCACCACTGCAGCTTTCCGAACTGGCCACAGCAGTTCAATTTTACTCAGTTCAATTCTTCTAACATCCCCCTACTCATAGAATTGTCAGATTCAAGGACCACAAAAATTCAGGGCGCCCAGTTCATTCTGAGGTTTAGATAATCATGGAGCAATTATTTTAGTCTAAATATGTCCATGCTATATTCAAATTTAAATTTGAAATAAATTTGATTTTAAAATACAAATTCAGATCAGGTGTACTATTATTTTATTTGGCAGTACTACCACCTACGCCTCACCGCTCAGGCAGTGAGGCGTAGGTGGTAGAACTCAAAGAGTGATGGGCTTTTTGCTCTCTGGTGCTTTTTCTTTCCCACCTTAAGGCACTTACAGTGTAAGACAAGTTGTAAGGGCTCCCTGGCAGACTGGGAGCACCTAGAAGACACTGTCTAATTAATAATCTCTATTTCTATCACTTAGCATAGTTCCTGGGACTGTTTGAGGAAGATAGGAAGGAAGGAAAGAAGCGAGGGAGGGAAGGAGAGAGGAAGAAAAGGATAGAAGGAAGAAAGGAGGAAACAAAGTTTGGTTGTCTGCTAATCTGATTTAGCATATGAAAACGGGTAAGCAAAAATTACTCCCGCCTTTATCTTTAAACTTTCTAATTTTATTAACATGTGCCCCGTGTTTTAACATTTACAAATAGCTTACACATATTTATCTTATTCAATCTTCATATTAAGACTTGTTTTCAATGTTTATTTTTGAGAGAGAAAGAGTGCAAGCCGGGAAGGGGCAGAGAGAGAAGGAGACAGAATACTAAGCAGGCTCCAGGCTCTGAGCTGTCAGCACAGAGCCTGACATGAGGCTTGAACCCACAAACTGTGAAATGATGACCGAAGCTGAAGTCAGACGCTTAACCAACTGAGTTACTCAGGCGCCTGTATTTAAAAAAAAAAATTTTTTTTATGTATGTTTATTTTTGAGAGACAGAGCGCCAATGGGCAAGGAGCAGAGAGAGAGAGAGAGAGAGAAGAGAAGAGAGAGACACATAATCTGAAGCAGGCTCCGGGCTGTGAGCTGTCAGCACAGAGTCCGACGCGGGGTTCGAACCCAGGAACTGTGAGGTATTGACCTGAGTTGAAGTCGCCTGACCTGAAGTCGGTCACTTAACCGACTGAGCCACCCAGGTACCCCTCTATTTATTTATTTATTTTTTAGTGTTTATCTCTTTTTGAGAGAGAGAGCGAGAGCGAGCATGCATGAGCAGGGGAGGGGCAGAGAGAGAGAGGAAGAGAGAATCTCAAGCAGGCCCCACATACCACACTGTCAGTACAGAGCCTGACACAGGGCTTGAACCCTCAAACCGTGATATCATGACCTGAGCCGAAATCAAGAGTCTGACGCTTAATCAACTGAGCCACCCATGGGCCCCTCCACATCAAGACTGTAGAATAGGTCTTATTTTTAACTATAGGCAGCACATAGTTGGTTGCCCACTCACCAGTTACTCCAGGGGTCTGCATCTGCCTCCTTTTCCATGTGAATATTGGAGCTTGGCTTTGTTGCTTCTTCCTGAGCCCCAGAGGGGGTGGGCCCTGCTCCCTGCACCCAGATCTTGGAGCAGCCCAGGGTAGGGCGGGAGGTGGGGGACACTCCCTTTGCTAATCACCAGTTAGGCACCTGGCACGGTTCTAATGCAGGAACAAGCCTGGTGAAGGGCTTTGAGGAATGATTCTCCTTGCTCTTCCTAGAGCTGCTCTTCTGCTCCTTGGCTGCGGGACGGTGTTGCATCTGAGCTTAAGGTCTGGAGAAAGAGCAGTTATCCTGAGCAGAGACTGGCAGAGCGCAGAGATGGAAGGAAACTGGGGGGCTTGAAAACAGCTTGGAGCTGAGAGAACCCACCCTGACCCTCCTCCCTCCCACTTCTCACTATAAGACTCTTTATTGTCTCAGCTGTTTTGAGTTGGGTTTTCTGTTCTTTGCAGCTGAAAGCATTCTACTCAGCACACTCCTTATGGGTGAGAACGGATTGAGGCATTAGAAGGGAAATGACTCGCCCTGGGCCGCATAGCTGGTAAACTCCAGAAAAGGGTCCCAGTCCCAGCTGTACCTGAGTTCAGGTCCAAGGTTGTCTTCACTATGCCTCATGCCCCCTTGCTAACCATGGTTCCCTCCTTGGCTTTTGCCACCGTAACTCAAACTCCCACTGCTGAGCTGTCTCTTTGGGTTAAGTAAGATATTGAGGACCTTTATAAAAATGCAACTACATTTGTATTTTACTTCTGAACGTGTATGTGTGTGCAATATGGTGGATTGTTCTTTTTTTCCCCCGAGAAGTAAAAATTAATCCATTTTATTATATCAGATTATCTTTTTTTGAAAATACAATGTATTGTCAAATTGGCTAATATATAGTGTGTACAGTGCGCTCTTGGTTTTGGGGGTAGATCCCCGTGGTTCATCACTTACATATAACACCCAGTGCTCATCCCAGATTACCATGTGGACACACACTTGCTCATACCGGTGACTTTTCTTGTAGCCCAAAGAAGAATTTTTCTCCTTTTAGAAATACATTTTCCCTAGAAGGAGGAAACATTTTCAAAGCACGTATTTTTGTAGTAAGTAGGAATTATAAATAATCATTTTTTTTAAAGGTCACAAGGCACAGGGCTGGTCAGCAGGAGATCTGAGAGCTTTAAATTTGCTTTCAGGTCTCCCTTCTAATTTCTTCTTCATCTTTCACAAACAGTATCAAAACACAAACATTTCATCCTCTCTGCAGAGAATTAAAAGCACTTCACTTGAAAAATCAACTTTTTTTCATAGTAAGAAAAATAATGTGATGTCAGGGATTGTGAGTATAATTAGTGCTGCTGAATTAGACACTTAAAAATGGTTATGATGGAACATTTTATGTTATATATGTTTTTTTACCACAATTCAAAATTTAATAATATATCAAAAGCCTTAAATCATATACTTTATTTAAATGGGTAAATTGTATGATAAGTGAATTATATCTCAATAAAGCTGTTAAAAAGTAGAAAGGGCTATTATTTCCATTAAGAAAATGTCGTTTTCCTTTGGCATTACATTTCTTAAAAAGGTGACCTGATGGCTAAATCATTTCAACTGCATTAATAAAAGGGACCCATGTTTGATTACCCATTTATAAACATCGATTGGAGTAATCACAGCCTTCATAATGACTTCTTTGGGGTAATGTTTTAATTAATTAATTGATTTTTTAATGTTTATTTTTGAGAGGGGGAGAGAGAGAGAGAACAAGCAGGGGAGGGGCAGAGAGAGAGGGAGACACAGAGTCTGAAGCAGGCTCCAGTCTCTAAGCTGTCAGCACAGGGCCAATCACAGGGCTCGAACCCACGAATCATAAGATCATGACCTGAGCCCACTGGGATGCTTAACCAACTGAGCCACCCAGGTGCCACTATTTTTATATCATTTGAAACTTGCAGAAAAGTTGTTAGGATTTTACATGTTTTTATAATAACAGAGAACACATACAGACACACAAAGAGGGGAAATTTGGACAATCTAAAGTAAGTATTATGCCATCAGGAGAAAATCCCATCATACAAAATAAACACAACTTTGAAATAACTAAAGAAATGTAACCTCTTTAATACAATTGAAGTCCAGTATACCGCTGTTTCACTACCCAACCATAAAATGCCTGGGCTCCTCACAGGTAAGGAGTTTGTGTATTACAGTCATGTGCTTTGCATTTTTACACAATAAAGCCATTCAAGTACATACTTTATTTATTATTTTGAGAGAGAGAGGAAGAGATCGAGCATGTGAGCAGAAGAGGGGCAGAGAGAGAGAGAGAAAACAATTTTTTTTTTAAATTTTGAGAGCAAAACTCTTAAGCAGGCTCCACACTTAGCGCAGAGCCTGACCTGGGGCTCGATCCCAAGACCTTGGGATCATGACCTGAGCTGACATCCAGAGTCTGAGAGTCAATGGACTGAGCCACCCAGGCGCCCCCAAGTGCCTACTTTAAAATGGGAATACACTTAATACATGGGCTTTAAATTGTTTTTCAAATATTCAATGCAAACATCTACAAATGTGCACTCTTGCAGCAAACTCCCATTTTCTCTTTCATAGGGTTCTGCCCCCGCCCCTGGCTGGCTCCTCAGCACCCACAGTTTATCCCTGGGGGTATGTCCTTTTCCAGTCCCTCTTCCCTCCCTGTTCCTGCCCTTCCAGGCTTGGAACCCTGAGAGGGAAATGGTCTTTTCCCACAACTGACTGTGGCAGGGAGGAAGTCGTCCTGGTTGCTCTAGTTGCTGATGTCGGGATGGCCAGGGGACCTTGGTCCCTGAGCTACCTCATTGTCAGGAGGTTCTGTGTGGGTGGGCGGAGGCTCCATCAAGCCCCAGTGGGGCAGGACTCAAGCTCACGCAGTCCCTTTGACATTGGTCGGCGCAGGATTGATCAGGCTCCCAACTTCCGGCTGCCTCATTCCACCCCCATCTCGTGTGCATCCCCGACTGGCCGCACCACTCTGTATCTTGCTGTCCCTGTCTCTTTACCTTCCAGCTCTGGAGCCCTGAGCCGTACCTTTCAAGAAATGAGACTAGAGGATGTTGGTTTGAAACCCTCTTAGGAACTCCCCTGGTGTAATCTGAGACAGGTCCGTGCACAGAGAGCACGGAGAGACTGAAGAAAGAGGCAGCCACTCCAGGTTGGTCCCTGGCAATTTTGATAACCAAAGGGAACTTACACATGAGGCTTGTCTTGCTGCAGCAAGACTAAGAAAGTGGTCCCTGCAGCAGCCCTCCAAACTATAAAAGTTTACAAAGAGGATTTAATTGGGTTTAGTCATGTATACAATGTAGGTGTTCTCAACACATCGCTATCTCAAGGCCATGCCCTTGGAGCAGGGCTGGGAGCAGGAAAAGCAAGCAGAACTCACTTTCCCAGGACAGGGGAGGAGTCAGGAGCCTCCCAGTGCCTGAGTCTAGCTCATAGATCAATCTGAGGTCATGTCTTTGATATTTCCCCGCAGAGGAGGTGGCCCTGGCCCCTTCTCCCTAACTCACCCTAGTGATCAAGCCTCCTTTCACCTCCCCCAGGTCTGCTCAGGTCAGCAAGCTCTGAGGCCCTACAAAAGATTGTCTTAGGATCATTATCTTGGTACTCCCACTGTTGGCCTTTATGCATGGGACCAATCAGGGGACCCTCTCACAATGGCAGGAGATGGCAAAAGAGCGATCTCAATTTATAAAAGTGCACACCCCTCAAAGTTAATCATCAGCTCCACCCCAGTGCAACTTGCAGAGACTGGGGATGGAGTCATGGGGCTCAGGTGGGAGAAATGGGGTGCTGGTTCTCCAGAAATGGATGTTTGGCATGTTAGAAAGTTTATACAGGGGTAGCTGGTGGAGTTCTAAAACTGTGAACTTTCCAGCTGTGGGCTTTCATAGGCAATTCTGGAAAAGAGGAAAGATCCCACTATCATATGTTGTTCAAATACAGTGAGGCGGTGCTACCCCAGGGACATTTAAGAGCAGGAAGAGGGGCAGGGGTTAGGGTGGGGTAGGGGCTGAGGTAGGGCTGAGGTAGGGCTGCAATTTGAAGAAGGAGACACCTGCTGGAGAGAGGGAAGGAGCCTTCCAGCCAGGGAAGAATGCCTGCAAAGACTCTGGCTTGAAAGGATAGGGCCTGTTCATGAAAGAGCCTGGCAGTGCCTCGGGCAGGGAAGGGAGATGATTCTAGAAAGTGGATTGCAGCCAGTTATGATGGCTATGGGGGTCCACATAAGGAGCATGGGCTTTTGTTGGTTTAATGGGACACTCTGAGAATCTTCAAGTAGGAGAGTAACACCATAGTATTTTTTTGTGTATTGTCTCCTTATGATAAAGACTATTACAATAAACTATATACTTATAAAGTTTCCACTTCTAGCATGTTTCTAAAGTTATAGGATGTACATCAATATCCTGGAATGAAAATTCCCATAGGATTTTATTTTTATATAAAATTTATTTAATTTATATAAAATTATTTATAACTATTTACAAGTAAATACATTCTTTGTGTACCTATTTTAATATAGCAACATAGTATATATTTTCATTTCTATTGAATTATATATAAGCCCTGCTAAATAACTGTAAAATCTGAGCAAAACTGTCAAGTCTATAGAAAAATAAAATTCCATAGAAAAACATTTTTTATTTTTATTTAAATTTTTTAAAGTTGATTTATTTATTCTGAGAGAGAGAGAGAGAGAGAGACAGTGTGAGTGAGGGAGAGGCAGAGAGAGAGGGAGAGAGAGAATCCCAAGCAGGCTCTACACTGTCTACACAGAGCCCTATGTGAGTCTCGAGCTCACAAACTCATGAACTGTGAGATCATGACCTGAACCGAAATCAAGAGCTGCTTAACTGACTGAGCCAGTTAAGCAGGTGCCCCAGAAAAACATTTTTAAAAATTTCATTTTTAATTAAAAAAATAACTTTGTTTTGAAGAGCTTCACCTAGAAACTACTGACACAGAGCTGTGCTTATAGGGCATACAGGATTTTCCCACCTTGCAATGACACAGGCAAATGATTCAGTATGTTTTTGCTGTTAGAAACAGTAACTGAGTTTCAGAATAAAAGTATTTTCCTTGGTTCTTCATAACTCACCTTAAATATTGTGTGGCTATTTCTAAAACTACCTGTACTTCCTGTTCTTCTTTTTATTAAAAAAATTTTAAATCTATGAAAGAGTGGCAGATAATACAACACTTGTTTACTCTTCAATGAGATCTTCTAGCTTTAACACTTTAGTGCATTATATATATGATATATATTGACATTTTGGAAGTTCATGGGCACTGGTTTTGTAGCATGTCCCTGAATTTGGATTTGTCTGGCTGTTTGGTCATGATTAGGTCCAGCTTATGAGTTTTTGGTGGAAACTGTGTCCTCCTCAGTGCTTCATACCAGGAGGCACATGTTGTTGGTTTTCTCATTATTGGTGATGTTAACTTTGACCCGTTGGCTAAGGCTGTGTTTCTAGATCTTTCAACTCTAAAGGGACTCTTTTCACTTTGTAATTATAAATACACAAATCATTGGGGTGCCTGGCTGGCTCAGTTAGTAGAGCAGGTAACTCTTTTCTTTTTTGGGGGAGGGGCATGCAACTCTTGATTTCAGGGTTGTGAGTTCCAGTCCCAGATTTAGAGATTACTTAAAAATAAAATCTGAAAACAATTTTTTAAAATACACAAATCATTTATTATTACAATAGTTACAAAATGATTTTATTACCCATCATTTCGTCTACATTTATTATTTGACAGGAAGAGCTTTCTTTCTCCTTAACTGTTTGCTATCCCTTAATTAAATATTTGTCTATGTGTATATATGTTTGCATTTATAAGTATCAATATGGGCTAATATTCTTTTGATAGATAACATGTTATAATCTTTTACAGTTATTATTTATTTTGATGCCCAAAATGTCTCTGATTTGTCCAGTAGGTAACCTTTTCATGCTGGTTGTTGTGTTTTTTTAATGTCACTATCAGCTTTTTTAAATTAATTGAGGTATTTCCCATCTACTAAAAATGTTTAAAACTCCCTCATTTTCTGGTCCTGCAAGATGTTCCAGACTCACCTTGTATTTCCCTGCCCAAGTCCTGGAGTCAACTATTTCTCCAAGGAGCCCTTGTTGCTTTTACTGGAGAATCGTTTTTAGAAGCCAAGATTTGGGTGCTGGGTGTGATAGAGAATGTATTTTAGAAAAATAAAATAGAACTCAGCAGGTCATGCAGGGGCAGTTACATGGGGAACCAGACAAAAGGCCTTCTCTCCCTTCTTGCCTTTCCTGGGAGGGCACTTGGGCCACCTGGGAATGGCTTTACACTTACCAACACGTGCTTCTCTGAGCTGGGCTGGCTGTAAGAAACCCAACTGCAGAAACTATAGAGCCTTCTTTATGGCCTCCTGCCCTCTTTTGCTGCCTCCTAGGTATTAAAGTCCCTCAGGTTCCTGCCTTTAGTGAACCTGAGAACTTGTCCTGCTCTGAAACTTTCCAGTTCCCTAGATCCAAAAAGTTACCTCCCCACCCCCTTTTCCCAATGTTCCATGCTTTGGAAATAGGAATACGAAAATTTGGACTCAAATTGTGGTTCTTCTACCTGTGTAACTATGAGCAAGTTAATGTTCCTGGGCCTCAGTTTTCTTATCTTTAAAATGGAGGAATAATCCTTACTATCAAAAAAATAAATTAACGTGAAAGTGCTTTGTGAACCATAACACCTCCATAAAAATGTAAAAGGTTGTTATTACTATAAATTAAATCTTCTGATGTATTAATAGCTTAACAAGTTAATGCTCCTGGGTTATCAAGGCTGCCTGATGAACCAGGAATCTCTTTGAAGCCAGAGAAATCCAGTCTGCCATTAATTACTTGTGTGCCCTTGGGAAAGATCACTTAAACTCTCTGGGCCTCAATTTCTTCATCTATAAAATGGGAACACAATACCTACCTGTAGTTTGTTACTGAGTGTCTGCTGAGCCACAGCCCTGCTAGACTGACCAGGGCTGGGAAGGGGAGGGGAGGAGAAGCTTGAGCGTTAGGGTGACATCACTACTTTAAACTCTCCAGGTGACTCCAGTGTTAAGTGAGTTCATAAACCTAACTCCTGTTGTCCTTTCTCCTCTCTCCTTTTGGGATAATGACTCAAAATAGTAGCTAATGGGGCACCCCTAGGCCTGGGGGCAAGGTGGTGAGGAGGGCACTTCTATATGGACAAGCCTTTCAGAGGCTACCTCTTTCCTAAGTGTATTTAGGTCAGAGTTGTTTTTTTTTTTTAAAGTTTATTTATTCATTTTGAGAGAGAGAGAGAGAGAGAGAAGAAATGTGAGCAGGGGAGAAGCAGAGAGAGGGGGAAAAAGAGAATCCCAAGCAGGCTCTGTCCTGTCAGCACAGAGCCCAACACGGGCTCGAACTCACAACTGTGAGATCACGACCTGAGCTGAAATCAAGAGCTGGATGCTTAACCAACTGAGCCACCCAGGCGCCCTGAGGTCAAAGCTGTTAAGTGACATCATGCTGATGCCTCCATCTCTCACCCCTTTCCCAGGTACATAGGATCTTATTTTTTAAAAACTCTCCTTAATGATAGGTATATGCTGAAATGTTGAAGCTGCCTGTTCCAAACATCAACAACATGCTTAAACATATAATAAGCACATTATGCATTTAACCTTGGGTTACACAGAGGCTTGTCATCTTGACCATATATTGTGCTGTTGGGGAGAGGTTTTCAGGAGACCACATGAGTGCCCTCCAGCCAGACCCTTCAATGTCGGCCTGGTCCCTGGCCCATGTCTGAATAATTTTGGCTTGGGAATTACAATGAAGCTTTGTGTTTATATTATGTTTTTGCTAGCACGTTTTTGGAGCTGCTATGATTTAGTGCCTCTACTGCCAAAGATGGAGAGCGGTGTCCCCTTGCATTGTCAGAGGGGTGACAGGAAGAGAAAGGGAAATACCCAGGAGTCTTGGCTGCTAAGGTCCAACCTTCCTCCCTTGAGCAAAGGTCTTTGCTTCCTTGATATCTTTCCCTTCCCCAGGTAAATGCCCACTTTCACCTGCAATGAGCCTACTAGGGTGATCTTGCAATAAATAGTGCAGGTGGTTCTCAAACTGTCTAGGTGGTAAATACCCAGAGGGTGTGGTGAGGTTTCAGCTACTGTACATTGACCGTCTATTGCCAGTTGCTTCGTGTGCATTATTGTGTCTATTTGAACCTACATCCTGCAGGCTGGATATATCCCTACATATTTTCCAGTGATAAAATCCAGTGTTCAGAGAGGTGAAATAAGTTGTCCAAAGTCACACAGATAGTAAGTGGCAAGGCCAAGCTTGGAAACCAAGTCTAATTGGCAGACTCCAGGGGGTAGGCACCAACATGACAGAGAAATAGGGGGATCTGAATTTCCTTTGTCCCACAAACAAAGCAGTGTTGAAGCTAAACGACTTTGAGCTCTGAGAATCCAGGAGGGAAAGAGACAGCTACACTTCCAGGGACCCACCAGGACAACCTGACTGGCCATAGGGCTACTTCAATGACCAAATCAAAGCACACCTAGGGGAGGGTTCAAAAAGTCACTACTAGTCGGGAGATAAAGTAACCAAACTCACAATAACAGAGGGCAAGTAACACTCTTCAAAAAACACCTCCTGAAGGGCCAGGCCCTGGACAGTGTATGGTTCCTCTTTGATGTAGTAGTGCTTGCAGGTGCAGGACACATAACAAACTTGTAAAACACATAAGGGACATAAAACTAGCCAAAATGATGAAATGGAAGAATTCCCCTCAAAAGCAATTCCAGGAAGAAATGACATATAAGGAATTGCTCCAAACAGATATAAACAATATAACTGAACAAGAATTTAGAATAATAGAAGATTAATTGCTGGACTTGAAAAAAGCATAGAAGACCGCAGAGAATCTATTGCTGCAGAGATCAAGAAGCTAAAAATTAGTCATGATGAATTTAAAAATGCTGTAAATGAGGTGCAAAATAAACTAGAGGCAGTGACAGCCAGAAGTGAAGAGGCAGAGGGGAGAATAGGTGAAATAGAAGATAAAATTATGGAAAAAGATGAAGCTGAGAAAAAGAGAGATAAAAAAAATTCTGGATCACAAGGGGAGAATTAGAGAACTAAGTGACTCAAAGAAATGGAACAATATCTGTATCATTGGAGTTCCATAAGAAGAAGAGAGAGAGAAAGGGGCCGAAGGTGTGCTTGAACATATCATAGCTGAGAACTTCCCCAATCTGGGGAAGGAAACAGACATTGAAATCCAGGAGGCACAGAGAACTTCCTTCAGACGTAACTTGAATCGACCTTTGGCACGACATATCATAGTGAAACTGGAAAAATACAAAGATAAAGAGAGAATTCTGAAAGCAGCCAGGGATGAACAGGCCTTAACCTACACGGGTGATTGGCAGAATCCACTTTCAACGTTCAGCTACATGAGTCCATGAGGCCCGAGTTATCCAGCTCCATCCAGCAACTCTGGTTTACAGAAATATGAGGATTCAGAAGCAAGCCTTGCCCCTCCACAAAATAATCAAGGCAACAAGTAGTGCTTGCAGAAGTCCTGCTCTCCTTCCAGAATGATTTTGTCTTGCCTCTATGACCACCACCACACAGACATGACAATAATTGTGTAAGAGGCAGCAAGGAAGGACATTTCTCTCTCTCTGGCACCAGGGGACTTCCCAGTCTTGTCTGCAAAGTTCATTGTGTGGACACATCTAGAACACACCACCAGCCATCAAGACTTATCTCTGGCTTTCACGCTCAAGGTATCCACTCTGCTTTTGTGCCCATCCTCTCAAAGTCCCTCTGGGCAGCAAAGGCCAGAGTTGTAGTGAATTTATCTTAAAATCTAGTCTTGATTTAAAATATTCAGGTCTGTAGGGGCACCTGGGTGTCTCAGTACGTTGAGCCGTTGACTCTTGATCTTGGCTCAGGTCATGATCTCAGAGTTAGTGAGTTTGAGCCCTCATCAGGTTCCTGGATGACAGCACGAAGCCTGCTTAAGATTGTGTTTCTCTCTCTCTCTTCCCCTCCCCTGCTCTCCTTCTCTCAAAATAAATATACTTAAAAAAATTCAGGTCCATAGAATTTTAGATTCACAGCATTTTAAAGCTGGAAAGGATCTTAAAGATTACTGACTTAAATCTCCTTTATTTACAGTCAGGGAAACTGGGATCTCAAGCTGTGTAGACACCGCTGAGGTTACACTGTGAAATTACTGTTCAGAACACACATTACTGGGGTGCCTGGGTAGCTCAGTCAGTTAAGCGTCCGACTTCAGCTCAGGTCATCATCTCACAGTTTGTGGGTTTGAGCCCCACGTTGGGCTCTGGAGCCTGCTTCAGATTCTGTGTCTCCCTCTCTCTCTGCCCCTCCCCTACTCATACTCTATCTCTCAAAAATAAATAGGGGGCACCTGGGTGGCTCAGTCGGTTAAGTGGTCGACTTCAGCTCAGGTCATGATCTCGTGGTTCGTGAGTTTGAGCCCTGTGTTGGGCTCTGGGCTGACAGCTTGGAGCCTGGAGCCTGGAGCCTACTTCGGATCCTGTGTCTCCCTCTCTCTCTGCCCTCCTCTGCTCACTCTCTGTCTCTCAAAAATAAATAAATGTTAAAAAAAATTAAAAATAAATAAATGTTAAAATAGAAAAAGACCACGGCATTACTAAGAAAGCCTAAGTCAGGTCCTCCCTTTCCCCTTGTCATTGTGTCCCAGAGTTTTATTCCTGACACTTTGATTCCCACTCTGGAACCTACTTCTGGGAAAAATCCATCAAGGGATGAGGCAAGATGAGCAGGATCTGTGGCATCTATGGGTGGGTGGGCACAGAGGAGGGGGCAGGAAGTCACTCACCCCCAACCTCAGGTCACAGCTCAGGATCAAATGTAGCTTGGTGAGATGCTGGTGGCAGAGCATCTTTGCCTCAGAAACCAGGAACGTTTTGAGGCCACAACTCGATGTGGCAGGAGAGGGATGGGGCATTTGGTAAAGTCCCTCAAAGGGCGGCCAGTGTGAGCAAGCCCTAGTGACAGGGAATCCAAGGCCTGGCTCCTGGTTCCCACTCGCCTGGAGGACCAGCTCTGATCTTGACAGTTTTGGCCCCAGCCCTGCCCCTGGCATGTGGCAGGTGCTCAGTACATGATTGCCTTGAAAACACTTGCAGAACCACACACGGAATCCGGGTGCATTTCTGAGGTGTCTCATCTTGTTTGGGACAAAGAAGAGTATCTCACTCTTATTCCACAGGTTCAGCTCTAAGTGATTTGGCCTGTTTTTCAAATAATCCAATCTATCTTTAAAGGAAGAAGATTGGTTACTATTGATAAGATTCAAAGGAAAGTGCCACAGACTTTGAAGGCATTTGTACAGGAAGAGTTCCCAAAAGACTTGGCTCAGGGAGGTGATTCTCAACACTCTGTGTGTTAGATCCACCGGGTGAGATATGAAAAATCCCCATGCCCTGCCCCTGCCTGCCTAATCCCATCGAATCTCGGGAGGTCGGCCGGCCGGCATCAGTGTATATATAAAACTCCCCAGTGGTTCCAACGTGCCAGGTTGAGACAACCAGTGCAGTACATGGAGTCTTTCAAGGTGCGGCCTTTGAAAAGAACAGCAGTGGTTTGGAGGGCTCAGTTTCCATGTGAATGCTGCAAATTATCCTTAGCTGCTTTGTCATTCAGTCTATCCCTGACAGTGGGGCACACCGCAGTTCATTTCATTGATCTCATTTGCTTCAGGTGTGGCCAGATGACCTGGATGGCAGCTTAGAGATAGCTCCAGCCTTACACACCTTGAAGTGGAAAAGGGAAAAATGGTCTGTAACAAAACAGAAGGATCTTGCTGTCATTTGTCATTCCACTGGTTGGTCCCAACCATTACTCTCTTTGTTTCTTCGTCTTTGCTGCTGGAGAAATCACTGGTGTCTGCTGGTGATTGTGAGAAAGTTACTTGAAGTCTCTGGGCTTGGATTTCTTTATCTATATAATGGGAATAATACTGACCTCATAGCATTGAAGGAAGAAGTAACGGAAATTGTGTTGGTTAAACACCTGGCCCAGGGCCTACCTCTGGGAAAGGCAGTCGCTGAATAGTAGTTGATGTTTATATTCACTGACTTGCCAGGCCCTTCATTCTAATATAAAACACCCAAAGAGTTTATTTGTTTATTTATTTTTAAATGTTTATTATTTTTGAGAGAGACAGAGAATAAG
Source organism: Cryptoprocta ferox (assembly GCA_028646485.1). Lineage (NCBI taxonomy): Eukaryota > Metazoa > Chordata > Mammalia > Carnivora > Eupleridae > Cryptoprocta > Cryptoprocta ferox. The sequence goes on along the minus strand of CM053560.1, from coordinate 99,252,378 downwards.
CGGGGGAGGGGCAGAGAGAGAGAGAGAGAGAGAGAGAGAGGGAGACAGAGGATCTGAAGCAGGCTCTGCACTGTCAGCAAAGAGCCTGATGCGGGGCTTGAACTCACGAACCACAAGACCATGACCTGAGCTGAAGTACCTAAGCCAAAGTTGGGCACTCAGCTGACTGAACCACCCAGGTGCCCCTCCAAAGAGTTTACTTTTAAAGAGGATACTGTGTCAGTCAGTTCTATTTTAATGTGCCTAAGAAAGCTGAAGAATTTCTACTTCTTTACTCCTTACCACTCAGATGTGAATACTGAGTTCACAGTTACCCACTTGTGATGATAGTTAGTGTCCCTCTGGTGGATGTGGATCCAATATTATCACCCCAGGGGTGGCCACACTGCAGTGCTATAATGGAAACCCGAAGGTGAAAAAGTCCTTTAGTACACCACCTTTCACAATTGAAAGGGCATCTCGAATCTGACTGCTTTCAAAGTCAGGTGCAACAGATCTAAGAGATTCCCCCATCAGCAACGGCCATACCCTTTATGTTTATAAGATGCTTTTATTTTATTTATTTATTTATTTATTTTAATGTTTATTTATTTTTGAGAGAGAGAGAGAGAGACAGAGCATGAGCAGGGGAAGGGCAGAGAGAGAAGGAGACACAGAATCTGAAGCAGGCTCCAGGCTCTGAGCTGTCAGCACAGAGCCTGATGCAGGGCTTGAACTCACGAACCGCGAGATCGTGACCTGAGCCGAAGTTGGCTGCTTAACTGACTGAACCACCCAGGCGCCCCTATAAGATGCTTTTAGATTTCAAATATTTCTATTTGAATAGAATATTTGATATCTATTTCTATCCCGCATTCATTGCAGCAACCATGGGAGAAAGACAGGGGAGCCTTATACACATTTTACAGATAAAGAAACTAAAGAGCTCAAGTTTCTCCACAGAACTGGGGCTGACATGTCTGGTACTTCCAAGAAAGCACCCTGACTCCAATAGCCACAAGAGGAAAGGTTGAGTCCACTTGGTAACTATTTGCTATTTCTACCCTGGCCTGGGCACTGTTTGAGTGTCAGGAAGGACAGTGAATGGGACAGACATAGTGCTGTCCTCATGGAACTTGATCAGGAGAGTCACTCTCTGTCTCCACTCTCTGTCCACTCAGGATGGTTCCTCTGTCCAACCTGACCTTAGCAAGAAGTCTCTAAGGTAAATCTCTACGGGGCATGTGTTCCAGAAAAGGCAGCGACTTTTGCTCACCAGCCACAGGCCTCCCCCACGCCCATGGCTCACGGCACACCACGGAGTTTGGTCAGCGGGTACCCTCCTAGGCTGGTGATCAGAGCCCCACACATGTCATCGTTCACGTCTCAGACACTTGAGGTCTGTGGGCCACGCCAGAGCCCGGCAGCCAGAGGCCCACGCACACTTGGTGATCCAAAGCTAACAGACGAGCCTCCTTGGCGGTTATTCCACTTCACCACAGTTTGGATTACACATCTCTGGCCGCAGGCCTGGTGACTTCTGTGTCAGGTGCTGAGGGGGAAAAGCAGGCTCCAGAGAGGCTGGGGAGCTATTTTCATCCTGTCCTGACAGCCTAAAACACCAGCTTCTCTTGTGCCTTATTTAGATGCACAGTCTTGACCTAAAAGAAGTCAAAGCTGTGACTCAGTTGAGCTCCCAAGTTGCTCAAAATGCTCTGGGCTCCTGTCTGGGGCTATTCTGAATGCCTTTGGATGCTGTGAAGTGGACACCATGTTTGGGCAACTGAGAGAGCTTTTGGAAATCATTCCCCTGGATTTGAGGGCCAGAATGAAAAACATTAGTGTTTAGGATCGCTGCTTGCTGGTTTGGCCCACTCTGAATTTAAATAGCATGGGTGGGAGGTGGACCTGTCCATTCAAAGAAAAGTGTGTTTCCATTATTCTTCACCACAGCGTATGGAACTTGCAGACATACCCAGGTGAGCCCAGAGACCAGATCCCACCCGAGGAACCACCCTGCTGTGTGCACCAGGGACACATGGCCTTGCGGGAAGGGCCATGGCGAGGTCAACACATTCATTTCAAACCTCAGCACCAGGCTGGCCTGAGGGAAGACTGTGGAATAGGGCAAGATTGCCTCCGGCGTCCTGTCACGCCCTCTGATCACTGCACGCCCCCTTGGCCTGGCCCCACTAATGAGTCCTGCCCGTGTCTTCCTTTCTAGGACAGTGACCTGTGCTCCAAAATGGTGTGTTTGCCTTGCCATAGCCATATCATTCAACTACTGCTTTTGGGGCACCTGGGTGGCTCAGTCAGTTGAGTATCCGACTCTTGGTTTTGGCTCAGGTCATGCTCTTGTGGTTTGTGAGTTTGAGCTCTGCATCAAGCTCTGTGCTGATAGCATGGAGCCTGCTTGGAATTTTGTCTCTTCCTCTCTCTCTGCCCTTCCCCCACTTGCTCTCTATCTCTCCCTCAGAGTTAATAAAAACCAAACCAAACAAAAACTACTGCTTTTTCTTCATGTAGAATCTTTAGTGGCTAGAGAAAAATATGATCTTCACTTTGTCCCAGTGTCCAGCCTGCCTTGTGTCAGGATCTAAGCAGGATGCACAGACAAGAAGGGATGCCCTGCTGTGAAGGCAAATACGTGGGTTCTGGGGACCTGGTGCAAATCCCACCAATGCTACTTCCTGGCTAGGTGATCACGGTCTAAGGCTCTTCACCTCTCAGCCTTAGTTTCTGCTTCTGGGACGGCATCGTGGGCCACCAATCTAAAAGAACATTTCTATCAATGGCTTCAGACAAACATAAGCAATAACAATGGGCCTTGTACAAGTTTTGAAATCAGCCTTTGGTCTGATGTCAATGCCAATAGCACCCCACCAATCACTGCAACTCTGACAGGCTTGAGTAAGTTGTAGTTTGTGGTGTGATAGTGACACTCAGAAGCACGTGTGTGGTGGCTGCAGAATAGGCTCGGCAATAGTACACTATTTGGCTTGTATCTGAGGGCTTCCGCGTCCTGGCTGAGTGGTCTTGGGCTGGCATTTTGGTTCCCTCATCTAGAAATGAGGGTACAAACAGTGTTCACCTCACAGTGTTGTTATAAAGATGAAATGAGTTGATTCATGTGAAGTTCTTAGAACACTGTCTTGCATCAGGAAGGCGCTAGATAACTATTATAACTAGCAGTTTGCATGGGTAGAGAATGCTCAGATGCATCATCTAATTTGTGTTTGATCCCTACAACATCCTATGAGAGGCAGAGAATCCTATCCATTTACAAATAAGCAAACTCAGATTCAAATGATGACATGTCTCACCTGAGGACAGCCCAGGTTTTCTGACTCCAAGACCAGGGCTTTTTTTATTGTTCTTTGCCACATGGACAAAAGTATTCTTTTTTTAAAATGTTGATTCATTTTTGAGAGGTGGGGGCATGAGCGGGGGCAGAGAGGGAGGGAGACACAGAATCAGAAGCAGGCTCCAGGCTCTGAGCTGTTAGTACAGAGCCTGATGCAGAGCTCGAACTCATGAACCGTGAAATCATGACCTGAGTCAAAGTAGGACGCTCAATTGACTGGGCCGCCCAGGCACCCCCAAAAGTACTCCTAAAACTAAACAACAAAAGCCCATTCGAGTCAAGTCATAGGTCAATGTTTTTGGAAATTCTTGTCAGGGGCTAGACAAAATGAAGCCATGTTTTAGATGTGACTTTTGAGTGGTGGGTTCCCCACTCCAATGTTTGCAGCTTTGCAGAATGGCCAAGTCACTCCGAAAATTAAAAAATTTGGTTAATGGCAGAATCCAATATTCCGACCCGAAAAACAGCTCTAGAAATACAGAGCAGTAAATGTAACCAGAGCCCTGTGCCTATGGAAACTTTGAGAGCAAGGGACTGATTACTCATTCTCTTCCTCCGTCCATCCCTCAGTCCATCCACACAGCCATTCTTTCATCCCACACGTATTTATTAAGCTCTGACTCTTACGGCCACCTCTTGAGTTACTGGTGGCTCATCCAGTGGTCACAGTTAGCTGTAGCCAGGAACAGTGGCCCTGGGGCCTCTCCTTAGGGGGCAAACTTGGCTCAAAGTAGCAGCGTGGCCTCCTGGTTTACCCCTCCCCTCCCTCCTTCCCTTTTAATCTGGGCCAGTGTCCTCAGACGTGGCAAGGATGGTGATTTCCCAAAGCATGGCTATTATTTTGTTTCCATATTTGGCCCACCTAGATGTTATGCATTTAATTTCAAGGCACCATAAGACCCTGTTTTTTCTTGGCTTCTTAGAAACAAGTACCCTAGTGCTGCCTCTTGGGTCCTCCCCTACCACATCCAGCTGGTTACATCTACAACCTCTCATCAGAAGAGCCCAGAATGATGCCTCCCTGCTGTCATTGTCAGGCATCTGCGCCTGAGTCACCTGGCGGTTGGGAACATGGATGCCCCAAGCTCTTCTCCACTGAATGGGTGGAAAGATGGGGGAGGGGAGGCTGAATGTCAGCAAAATGGCAAGTACTTAGCACTAGAAGGCAGGAGACCTGGGTGCTTCCTCATTCTTGTCCTAGATCTCTGGTAACTCACTTGTTCTCAGACCCTAGGCAAGCACTTTCCCCTTTCTCCATTTTCTTTATCTGTATCTCAAGGATGGGCACCCGCCCTTCGCTATAGGGAGAACCATAGAATATAGAGGGAATATGATGTCACATGCTAAAAGGTACCAGTCCTATCTAAAAATTAGTTATTATGGATGACCGGTTGCTAGAGGGACAAAAGAGATACCTGACCCCTGCCATTTGCTTAATGCTTTTAAGATAAACCACCCTCTGTGCTTCATGCCCAGACAATTCTAGAAAGGGTTGAGAAACCCGAAGTCTGTCACACAAGTTCATACAACTCATATGACAAGTACTTAGAGATGATATCGCTGTTGGTGCCTATGGTTGTAAAAATGCCACATGCCTTTTAGTGTCTTAAAAGGCACCAGTGTAAGAATATTCATTGGTGTAGGTAGGTCTTTTATGCTTCTTTTTCTCATTGTGCACACATCTCTGTTTCTTCCTATACTTATCCACTTCATTTATGTTTTATTTATTTTATTTTTATTTTAGAGAGAGAGAGAGCATGAGTTGGGGAGAGGGGCAGAGGAAGAGAGAGAATCCCAAGTAGACTCCACGCTCGCCACGGAGCTAGACGCAAGGCTTGATCCTACGATGGTGAGATCATGACCTGAGCTGAAATCAAGCATTGAACACTTAACAGACTGAGCTGCCCAGGTGCCCCCCACTCCATTTATTTTTTAAAACTTATTTTGCCTTATTGAGGACGGCACTTGTTGGGATGAGCACAGGGTGTTGTATGTAAGTGATGAATCACAGAAATCTACCCTCAAAACCAAGAGCACACTGTATACACTGTATGTAGCCAACTTGACAATAATTTATATTAAAAAAATTACTTTGCCTTTTTATTCCCATTTCCCCTGTTATTTCTCCCCTAAACTGGTCATTAATTAAAAAAACAAGGTTAAAAACAACGATTTCAGGTTCATTGCCCTTACCTGTACTTATTGAAAGTTTAAACATCCTGTTCCAATTTTTGAATTGGATGGATCAAATAGTTTTTTAATGTTTATTTATTTTTGAGACAGAGAGAGACAGAGTGCAAACAAGGGAGGGGCAGAGAGAGAGAGAGAGGGCGACAACAGAATCTGAAACAGTTTCCAGGCTCTGAGTTGTCAGCACAGAACCTGATGCGGGGCTTGAACCCATGAACCGTGAGATCATGGCCTGAGCCGAAATCGGACACTTAACCGACTGAGCCACCCAGGCTCCCTGGATATCAAATATTTAATGAATGGTGAAGCCATCAAGCAACAAATCTTATTTTTTGCCGACGTACTAGAATTTTTACAACAGAATACTTTGGAACTATTTGCAGGGGATTCTTTTTTAAATCTTCAATGAGGACAAAATCATCCTTTAAGGGAAGATTTTTCGAAACAGCCACAGATGAGTTTGGATTGGTCTCTGATGCTATAACAGGTCTATCCTTAGCACCCTCTAAATAGAGTTTTACTCATTTTTCCCACCTCAGGCAAATGTCTAGGCTCCATTCCCAAGTACTCTCCCATGTCCCATGTCACAGCCAGCTCAGCTGTGGGACCTCGGGAGGTAGCACCCTTAGACCTGGGGAAGGGGACACTTGCCCTGGGCCTCACACTTTATAGGGCCTCTTCTGGCCCATGGGGTCAGGAGCTCATGGAGACAAGTGGCTGTGCCCTCACTACTGGACCATCCTTAGGGTCCAGGAACCCCCACATTCCCTGCCCAAGCGCCTCTAAGTCCAATTTCAGGGACTGCATGACCTCCCTCTAAGATGGTACTGCTACTGTGCTTCTCCTTGGCTGAGGGGATATCAAGGGCAGCTGTTTGTATGAAGTCTGTGTGGGGAGCTGGGGTGCCGAGATGCATTCAGCAACTCAGTATTACACAGAGTTGGCAATGGAAAGAAAACTGGGCAGGGAGACCTAGTGTTTGGGGGCTTGAGGGCTTTCCTCTGCCACCATATTTGGACTTGGAATTTTGAGGAATGTGAAAATTCTACATCTGAACCTGGCATTCCATCTTGTGGAATGAAAGTATGTTATGAAGGTATATTTGCCAAGGTAGGAGGATAGAACATATTTATTTCATGCTTTGTTAGCTTGATTTGTAATTTTATTTTATTTTTTTATTTTTTTAAATGATTCTTTAGTTTGAGAGAGGGAGAGAACGGGGTAGGGGCAGAGAGAGAGGGAGAGAGAGAATCCTAAGCAGGCTCCTCACTATCAGCAAAGAGCCCAACACAGGGCTCGATCCTATGACTGTGAGATCATGACCTGAGCCGAGATCAAGAGTTGGATGTTTACCAGCTGAGCCACCCAGGTGCCCCTTGATTTGTAATTTTAAAATACTGATGTGTATGGTCTGTGACCTCTGTACTCTTAGCCTGTATGTTAAGGAGACCCAAGCTGGCAGGCCTGTTGCTCTGGCCTAGTGTCTGCCTTTCAGCACGGCTCCATTGGAAGACCCCAACTTCACCCCAGATCTTGATTCAGAGCTCCCCCGTGGTGTTATGCCACGTGGCCCTGAGCCAGCTCTACCCAGCCCTGGTTCCTGAGAGGCCTGGGAAGGTAATTTCAACAATCGGGAACCAAACCTGGTGAATCGGGCTGGGACTTAAACTAGATGATTGCTTTTGTTTGCTTCAAGATGTGACAGGCCATTAAAGGGGAGGGCAGCCCCTTTCTTCTGTGGCCGACAGGTTGGTTCTTCAGGCAGGTCCACCATTGATCTGGGGAGGCACAGGCAGCATGATGGTTGAGGGAGTTGAAGGTTATTGGAACTCTGCCAAAACCTGAAATTGAGAGATCAGGTAGGGTAGGCCAGGAGAGAGAGAAGTCCGGATCCAGGACAAGACCGTGAGCCTGAAAAGCCCGCTACAGTCCATTACAGGGGCATCAGCTGAGCATTGGCTGATACAGCACTACCTGCTATAGTCTGAATGTCCCCCTGAGATTTATATGTTGAAATCCTAACCCCCAAGCCAATGGTATTAAGAGGTAGGCCTTTGGGATTGTGATTAGATCACGGTGGGTGGAGCCTTCATGAATGGGATCAGTGCCTTATAAAAGAGACCCAGGGAGTTTGCTTGTCCTTCTGCCATAGGAAGACACAGCAAGAAGACACTGGCTATGAACCAGGAGGAGGGGCTTCATCAGAACATGTTGACATGTTGATCTTGAACTTCCAGCCTCCAGAACTGTGAGAAATAAATTTCTGTTGTTTATAAGGCATTAAGCCTATAGCATTTTGTAAGAGCAGGCCAGATAGACTAAGACAGTACCTCACAGAGAGCACGATGAGGTGGGGGAAGGGGACTTCAGCCTGGGGCAGGGGCTGAGAGCCTCGGGGCTGCGCTGGTAACAGCAGAGCTCACCCAGTGTCCTCTGAAGCTGGGCTCGGCTACTGCAGGACTTCCTTCTGCCCAGGCCCTGCTCCCCTCTGGGCTCTCTGTAGGTTCTGAGATGGGCGACGTGGGGACCGGAGCCTATGAAGTGAGGCACTGAAGCAGAGGACAGCTTCAACTGGCAGAGGCCCTGCTCCCCTTCCTGTTTCTCCAGAAACTACCCTGACTGGCCTCTCCCTGGCCAGTGCTCTCGTGGCTGATGAGTCTAGAGCTTACATTGCTCCATTTGTTCCATCTAGAGTCCTCTCCATAGGGCTGCCATGGTTTTCCTCAAGAGTGGTGAATAAGGCCTTAGACTCTCGTGGGGAAGACACAAGAAAGAAACAGACAGACACATATAATGTCTTTCAGGTAGGAATACACACTATAAAGGACATACAGGGGAGCAGGAGGATAGAAGGTGACTTAGAAGAGGGGCTGGTCTTTTTGAGGCAGAGGAGGTGGGGAGGAGGCCTCCACATCTTGAGGAGATACCATGTGAGCAGAGGGCCAGGGAAGTGAGGGAGCCATGTGGGTACTGGAGAGAGGAACATCACTGGGCTAAGGCCCTGTGGGCCCACCAGGGTGGAACGAGCAGTAGGATGAGGGCAGGAAGATAGTTGGAGCCTGGATCATGGGGGGGCCCTGTGAGTTGTGGGGAGGACTTGGCATTTTATTTTTGGTGATGGGACAGTGTTGGAGGGTTTGAAGCCGGGCAGTGATATGATATGACCTACATAGGCAAGCAGTCAGGGGGACTGTGGTGTGGAAAATGGACTGAGGGAGGCCGGGTTGCAAGCCTGGAGGCTTCCTGTAAAACTCCAGGTGTTCGCACGCCGAATTCAGGGAGTTCATGCACTTAGATGGGGCTTTGCTTTATTTTTATTAACCTCCAACTAAACATTAGCGTTGCCTGTGATGTTAAATGTAGGCAACGATCACAGTATGAGCAGTGCCTGTGACTTTGTCACCACTAGAAATCACAGGTGGTTTTACATCGCATTACATAGAGTTCCTGCAGGTGTCTAGAAACACTGCTTATCCTCGTCACTACTTTGTAGTTATAATAATTATTAGACTTGCCACTAGGTCTTTTCACTTAATGTGGTGCCAGTGAAGTGCCTGTATTAATACACCATAAGTCTGTTCTTTAGAACATCTGATAGCTATGTTTCAGTGTGATTGGTTTTCTTTGTAATCCCCAGCGTTTCCTGTATTTAGAAAACACCATTCTGATACCGGGACCTTTCAGTTCCTGGCAAGAAAATACCAGGACTAGTGGAAATGGTGTATGTGGTGAGAAATAGGTTCCAGATGCATTCTGTGGGTGAGGCTGGTAGAGCCAGCTGATGGCTTAAGTGTGGAGAGGGAAGGAAGGGGAGTTAGGGCCCCTGGGTCTTTGGCCTGAGCAAGTGGATGAAGACGGATGGTGTTACAGAGAAGGGGCGTTGATTACTGGATGGCAAGAGCCGAGGTCCGGGGGACAGCCGCATGCATGAATCTAGAGCTCGGGGGAGCAGCTGGGGATGGAGATTCCAATGGGGGACGCATCAGTCTGCCAACACTATTGCCCATCATACATAGGACTGGAGGCAGGAAAGGTTTCTGTCCCCATCTTCTAGACAAGGAAACCGAGGCTAAGAACAGCAAAGTGTGGTACCCACGGTGGGCAGAGTGCGTTCTTTTACCCCTTTCCTCTAGGAAGCAGCCCCTGCTTGCTCCAGCTGAAAATCCCCGAGCGTGGTGGAGCCACCCCCCGCCCCGACACGTGCGGGCCACTGCAGGGCAGGATTGTTGGACAGAAGCAGGCCCTGTGTGGAATCAGGCACTAGCAAGATGAAACACGTGAGGTTTCCTTCCATCTTGCCAAGGGGGTCATCTTTCTCCTGGTTCAGACGTCTGCATGCCCATGGGGCCCACAGTCATTTCACGTGCACTGGGCTGCCCCAGCCGCAGCGTATCTCAGGCAGAGATTCCTCTAGAAAGGTGGTAATTTAACTGCACGGCCAGAGACGCTCTCATATATGACCACTCGTATTGATGTGAAACCTCAAACACTGTTTACCAGAAGCACAGGGTGGTTAGTAATTTTGTTTCAGACACAAAAGTGTGGAGCAGTCGTGACCAACGTGACTCACTGAGCCTCAGTTTCCTTATCTGTTAACCAAACAGGTTCAACAAGGTGTGGTAAATATCCCCAAGGCTTTCAAACGCGGGTTTGCTTTTCTCTGAGCTTGCTTCCCCTTGTGTGAATGAATGTCCAGTTACTCTGGGGAAAGCCATCATTCAAGAAGAGGCAGGGTGTAGGCAGGCTCTACACGAGGGTATCAGGGCTTCTGTTCCGGTGGCTGTTCTGATCTGGGGCAAATCTACATTTCGAAGATCCATCCCTTTTGAGCTCCTGAAAAAGAAGGGAAACTTTCAAAAGTGAGTGGAGAGATGAATTTCATGATTAAAAAATGCCCTGAACATCAACGCCCAGAAGAATCCTTTCCTTGAATCAACATAAAAGTATTTCTTTAGTGTTCTGTGTCACATAGACCATGGTATTTGCACACAGAGAAAGAATGGTGGCGGATGGATTTTGGAGGCAGGAGACCCCATCCCAGGCTCAGTGCTGGGGAAAGTTTCCATTACAGCTGCCACTGGGGGCCTACTATGTGCCAGGCATTTTACTGGCATGGTTTCTTCCCATCAAGATGATCACCACCATTTTACACACAAGGAAACATTACTACAGTTGTGTGCAATTCCCCAGCTCATGGGAGTCAGGGTGCAAACATGGGTTACCTAGGTGACCCCAGGTTTTCCTCGCACTGCAGGGAGGCTGGGGGTAGGGGCAAGCAGTGCACGGGAAACACCCGGGTCATAACAGTTGTTCAATGAACACCATTCTCCTCTCATTTCTGGGTTAACATGGATAGTAGAGCCTCCCAAGTTCAGAGAAGAGGCTTTCCTTCCCCCTCCTTCAATCATTTAACTACCACCAGTATCAGAGCCATTGAGAAATACCAGCCTTTCATCTAGGAAGCGACTTTGTCACCAGGCAGATTTGTGGGTCCAGCTACCCTTTCTGTCAGAGGGCTGAGCTCTGCCTTTGATGCACAGGTCTGTGGGGGAGCATTTCTGCTGATCTTAGTATCAGTCCATATCTGGGGAGCACCTGCTATGGGCCAAGCTCTGCATCCAGCATTTGGGTGCGTTTTCTCAGTTCATCCTCAGAACAGACCTGCGAGGTAGACATACTTGATATCTCTATTTCAGAGATGAGGAAACTGAGTCTTAGAGAGGGCCACTTTCCTAAGGCTGCATAAGTCAGCAGTAGTAGTCAGGATTAGAAGTCAGTTCTGCCTTCCTCCTAAATTCTTCATGCCCCTTAGAAAACAGACATTTCTGGGGCACCTGGGTGGCTTAGTCAGTTAAGCATCTGACTCTTGGTTTTGGCTCAGGTCATGATCTTGCAGTTTCTTGAGTTTGAGCCCCACATCAGGCTCTGCGCTGGCAGTGCAAGCCTGCTTGGGACTCTCTGTCTCCCTCTCTCCCTGCACCCCTCCCCCCTACTTGTGCTGTCTCTGTCTCTCTCAAAATAAATAAACTAAAAAAAAAAAAAAAAAGAAAATAGACATTTCTTTGGCCAAACTGGGGTTTGCCCATCTCCTCCCAGCTGTCTTCTATAGCCTCCCCACAACCTAGTAAAACAAAAACAAGCCCAAAATAGATTATTTCTAAAATGAAGATTCCTAGGCATTTGGGAAGGTCCAGGGCTTTAAGTAAACAGCCACTGTCAAAGGGAAAGCTTTATGTGTTTCGTGGCAAAATTCCACACAGACAGTCACACCCCCTGACTTAGTAATTGTACCCCTGGGATTCTGCTAAGGTTATATTTAACATAAACAAAAACCTCTATGACTATATTTATCATAAAGTTATTTTAATATCTAAAATTGAGAAGCAACATAAATGTCCAAAATAAAGAAATGGTTGAATGCATCCACACAACTAAACATCGTGCAGCCATTAAAATGATGATTCTTTAGACTATATAGAAATGGAGAAACATTTATGGACATACCATATATGGTTAAGTGAGAAAAGTAGAGTATAAAATAAATGTGCAATATGATTACAGTTCAGTACTATGTATGTGTGTGGGAAAATCTGGAAAAGGATTAATGGAAATTAAAATAGTGGTGTTAGAGCTTTAGCACAGTGAAGGAAACCATCAACAAAATAAAAAGGCAATCTACTGAGTGGGAAAAGATATTTGTATATGATATATCTGATAAGGGTTTACTATCCAAAATATATAAAGAACTTACACAACTCAATACCAAAACAAACAAACATTAAAAAATGGACAGAGGACCTGAATAGACATTTTTCCAAAGAAGACATCCAGATGGCCAACAGACACATGAAAAGATGGGCAGCCTCACTAATCATCAGCGAAACACAAGTCAACACCTCACACCTGTCAGAATGGCTAGTATCAAAAAGACAAAAAGTAATGAGTGTTGGCAAGGATGTGGAACAAAAGGAACCTTCGTGCACGGTTGCTGGGAATGCAAACTGGTGCAGCTATTGGGGAAATAGTATAGTGTTTCCTCAAAAAAATTAAAAATAGAAATACCATATGATCCAGTTAATTCCACTATCAGGTTATTTACTCAAAGAAAATGAAAACACTAATTCAAAAAGATATATGCACCCCTATCATTATTGCAACATTATTTACAATAGTCAAGATATGGAAGGAGCCCAAGCGTCCATTACTTGATGAATGGATAAAGAAGATATGTCACAGATAAAGAAGTAGGTAGGTAGGTAGGTAAATAGATGATAGACACAGTGAAATATTTCTCAGCCATAAAAAAGAATGATCTTGCCATTTGGGACAATATGGACGGACCTGGAGGGTATAATGCAAAGTGAAATAAGTCAGAGAAAGACAAATACCATATGACTTAACTTAGATGTGGAATCTAAAAAAAAAAAAAAATGAACAACAACATAAAAGCAGAAACAGATCTATAAATACAAAGAGCAAACTGGTTGTCAGAGGGGAGGTGAGGGGCTGGGCAAAATGGGTGAAGAGGAGAGGGAGATACAGGTTTCCAGTTTTTGGAATGAATAAGTCATGGGAATGAAAGGTGCAACACAGGGAATCCAGCCAATGGTATAGTAATAGGGTTGTATCACCATACACCCTATGTAGCTACACATGGTAGCTACACTTGTGGTGAGCACAGCATAATGTATAGAGAAGTTGAATTACTGTATCGTACACCTGAAACTAGCATAACATTGTATGTCAACTATGAAAAATAAAAGAAAAAAAATAGTGGTGTTAGGGTAGTGGACTCATAGGAGCTTCTATTTTTTTTTAAGCAGTTTATGGGGTGCCTGGGTGGTGCAGTCAGTTAAGCATCTGACTCTTGGTTTTGGCTCAAGTCATGATCTCATGGTTTGTGGGATCGAGCCCTGTGTCAGGCTCTGCACCGCTGACAGTGCAGAGCCTACTCCAGTTCCTCTGTCTCTCTCTCTCTTTGCCCCTCCCCCACTCATGTTTTCTCTCTCTTTCTCTCTCTCTAAAATAAATATTAAAAAAAACTTTAAAAAGACAGTTTCTGCTCATGTCAAAAAAAGTTCGAACAGAGAAGGTATGAAGTTGGAAGTATTTCTACTCTCCAATGGCAATTCCTATTATATTCTCTGTGCTCTTCTCACGGATACGTTAAAAATTTTTTTTTAACATTTATTTATTTTTGAGAGAGAGAGAGCATGAGTGGGGGAGGGACAGAGAGAGAGGGAGACACAGAATCCGAAGCAGGCTCCAGGCTCTGAGCTGTCAGCACAGAGCCCAACGCAGGGCTCAAACCCACGAACCCTGAGCTCATGACCTGAGCCGAAGTTGGACACTTAACTGACTGAGCCACCCAGGCGCCCCTCATGGATGCATTTTTAAATTTAAAGAGATTCTTAATCCTTAAGACCATTTGGATTCTTTCAGTAAGATTTTACTTTGGTTATTACCACATTTTAGTTAAAAAAATTTCAGACATACAAAAACTTTATAACATAATGGTCATATGTATACCTACTACCTGACATAAAAAACAAAATGCTTAATACAGTTTTATTTTAAGGCCTCCTGCGTGCACTGCCTAATCCCATCCCTTTCTCCTGTCAGTCGTCATGACTCACCTGAATTTGCTGTTCATCATATTTCCTACTTTGACCATGAAACATAACTCTCAAAGATACTTGCTCTTCTTTTGCAGGTTTTAAACTTTTCCATAAATTATATTCTATTACATATCTCCTTCTGCAACCTGCTTGTTTCACTCAATATTATTTTTTGGAGATTTATTCATACCGATACAAATACGTCATCCACTTTTGCTGCTATTTAGTCTTCCCTTGTATGAATGTAGCAGTTGCTGTACACCCGGGAATCTTGCCTGTCCAGATCCAGCACACTGGCCTGGCTGGGCTGCCAGCACCCCACATTACTGATGGAGGGTCTCTGGCTGCTGGAGCCTGCTCTACTGCCAGAGGGGCAGGCCAGAGGGCCAGAAGTTAACGGTTCCCAGGGCAGCCCTTGGTCCATGCCTGAGGGGAGCTGGTAGATACATTCTCCAGCTCCCTAGCTCCTCAGGCAGAATAACTCTGAGGCACAAGCCCTGCATTGTCTCCTAGAGGTCCCTGGAGGTTATGCTCCACTCAACTGCCCACAGTCGTCACTGGCTTGATAATCATCTCAGTCCGGCTTCTCCAGAAGCAGATGCTGAACCAGAGCTTGGGCACAAGGCATTTATTAGGAATTAACACCTGCAAAAGGCAGGCAGAGGAACCAGGATTGGGCAGAGGGAGAAGAAGAGCTGCTATGCAGGCCTGACAAAGCCTCAGTCAACCCACAGTGAGCTCAGGGACGAGTAGTGGCCTTCTGAGTGTCCCACCATGATGCAAAATGTCTGCCTCTCTCAGTCCCTAGTTGTGAGCTGCTCTGGGGAGGGCCTGATCTTGGGTGAGGCTGCTCTCGGAGGCTGAGGCAGACCATCTGCTGACCCTAACCCCTGCAGCTGGGCAGCGAGGCCTTCCCTGAAGGGGACTTTGGGTCCCATGTCCACATCTGCCATAGGAACACACCATTTTGGCTTCTTCATCTGTCATACATCTGATCACCTCCCACATAAACTACCGGTATTTGTATCTTTGTCTCAGGGTCTGGTTTGGGGGGACCTCAAACTAAGACAATAAATATATGGTGATCTATTTATGCATTCTCCTGTTGTTGGACACCTAAGTTGTTTCCAATTCTTTGCTACCACAAACTATATTGCAATGGACTCTCTTATATGAGTCTCCTTGTGTACGTGTTGTGGGAGTTTCATGATAAATACCTAGAGGCAGAGCTCTTGGCTTACAGGGAATGCATGTCTTTGACTACTCTAGGGATTGGACTAAGGTCCTACAGTGAGGTCGAGACTGAGGGTATGGATAAAGTGGGGACACAGCCTCACATTGAGAAGGTTTTGTGCCTGATGGACTTTATCACAGACAGACCTTCAGAGTCCTTTCTCTGGAGTGGAGTTTCTCAAACTTTAATGTGCTTATGAATCTCCTGGGGATCTTGTTAACTTGCAGATTCTGATCTGGTAGATCAGGACCTGAAATTCTGCATTTCTAATCTCTCAGATGCATTTCTGCTGCTCCAGGGATCTCCTACTGAGTAGCAGACTTCAAAGAATGAATCTGATTAGGAGGCTATCAGAATATCAAAGTAAAGTACCCATGATTCTCTGTGACAATTGCTAACAGAAAAGAGATGGCCTAACTGAGGGGAATGGCTTGTGGGCTAAACATTAGGTTATGGGATGAGGTGGTATTATGCTACTAGGGGCCTAGTGATTCACCACTGCCATAATTTTGGGGTAGTGTCAACTCCAGGTTACACCTCACCTTTGTCATGGGGAATGTTATAGACAGAGTGGTCATATAGGAATTGGGTCTGTTTTGTTAACGGATTTTTCACCTTTTTCTTTGCTGTTCCAGACAAAATGTTTGGCTGTCAATTTAAGGGTAGTTAACATTTGCCTCTGAAGAGGGCCCAGGTCAGGAGGATCTGTAGTTGAGTCCCCAAGGGGGTAGGACTGCTGGGATGCTTTGAGGATTTACAGTCATGGACCAGCCACATGGGAAGGTCCTCTCTCTGTTCATTCCCATAAGCATAGAGATAATGTCAGTTAAAGGATTTCCATTTCTATTCAAGATGGAGTAACAAGGATTACATTTATCATTCCATGCAAAACTACTAAAAAACTGGACAAAATATTTGAAACAATGGCAAAGATTGAGATGAGGAACTAATGAAGTGAACTCTACAATAACCTAGCTCACTGCCTGGAGAAGGTTTTCAGCTATGGCATATGGAGGGGAACCCAGGCAAAGAGCAGGGGATTCTCTGAGTTGAATAAACAGAGATGGGGTCCAGGGAAGCCATGGCATCTAGAGCTCACAGGGTGGAGTAGCAGAGAGGAGAGAGTTGCACAGAGAGAGACCACTGAAGATCTGCAAAAGAGCCCCTTGAGTACACATTTGAATACTGGTCAGCCCATGCATGCAAAGAATCTTGCTGAGACAACGAAAAGAGCCAGCCAAAAGGATGTGAAGGAACAGTATGCAAAGCTCACATTGGGCCCAAAGTAATTCCTGTTCCCAACAGCCAGAGTGTAAACATCACAATCTAGGAGGCACTGATTAGAGTACTCAGGAGGGTCTTGTCTTGGGGGAAAAAATTAACTCTAAATTAAATGCAGCTCTGATCTAGTCTAACAAAATTTAAAAATAAGACATGCAATGATCAAACTATTGCCAAGTAACTCAACTGCATTCCAGAACAAAGCTCAAGAATATTTATATAAATACAAAAATATTCACATCCAACAAAGTAAAATTCACAATGTTTAGCATTCAAACAAAATGTACCAGGTATGCATAAAAGCAGGAAAATGCAATCCAGAATGAAGAGAAAAAATCAGTGAGTTAAAGCTGACCTAGAAAGAATACAGATGTTATAATTCATGTTCAACAATATATTTTTAAGTTATTAGGACTATATTCAATATCTTGAGAAGAGAGAAGAAAGAATGGCCATGATAAGTGGAGACATAGAAGATATAAAATAGGCCCAAACTGAACTTTTAAAGATGAAAACTATGATGTCCAAGATGAAAAATGCACTAGCTAGGATAAATTATACATTGTAGAAAAAAAGAAGAGTGAGCTTGAAGACACAACAATAGAAACTATCCCAAATGAAACTTAGAAAAATGACTAAAAAAATTTACAGCATCAGTAAAACGTGGAATAACATATGTATAATTTAGAAATTAGAGCCGCAGAAATGGGGGCCCAGGGGGTCAAAAAGAATCTTTGAGGAAATAATGGCCAAAAATATTCTAAATTTGACAAAAAAAGTATAGACCCACAGATCCAAGAAGCTCAACAAACCCTAAGCACAAAAACATGAAGAAAACAACTCTGAGGCACATCATAATCAAATTGCTTAACATGAATGATAGAGAGAGAATAAAAAGCAGTGGAAAGAAAAGACATATTATAGAGAAACAAAAATAAAGATGACAGATTATTTTGGTCAGAAACAAAGCAAGTTGAAAGACAGTAGAATGACATCTTTAAAGTAATAAAAAGATGGGTGCCTGAGTGGTTCAATCAGTTGAGCATCTGACTTTTGATTTTGGCTCAGGTCATGATCTCACAGTTTGTGGGATCAAGCCCTGCATTGGGCTCTGCACTGACAGCACAGAGCCCGCTAGGAATTCCCTCTCTCCCTCTCTCTGCCCTTCCCCAGCTTGTGCTTGCTTATACTCTATCTCAAAATAAATAAACTTTACAAAAAAAATTAAATAAAGTGCTAAAAAGAAAAAAAAAACTGTGAAACTAGAATTCTGTACTCACTGAAAATATCTTTAAAAAATGAAGATGATCAGAGAATGAGAAGACAAGCCACAGACAGGGAGAAAATATTTACAAAAGACACACCTGCTAAAGGGCTGTTATCCAAAATATACAAAAAAATCTTAAAACTCAGCAATAATAAAATGGGAATAAGAAAAAAAGAGAGATGTAATTAAAAAAACAAACAAACAATTAGTGGTGCCTGGGTGGCTCAGTCGATTGACTGTCTGACGTCAGCTCAGGTCAGGATCTCACAGCCCCACATCGGCTCTGTGCTGTCAATGCCTGTCAGTGCAGAGACCATTTGGATCCTCTGTCCCCTCCTCTCTCTGCCCCTTCCCCACTGGTTCTTTCTCTCTTAAAATAAATAAATAAACTTAAAACAAATGAAGAGGGGGTGCCTGGGTGGTTCATTTGATTAAGTGTCCAACTTCGGCTCAGGTCATGATCTCATGGTTTGTGAGTTCCAGCCACGCGTCAGGCTCTATGCTGACAGCTCAGAGCCTGGAGCCTGCTTTGGATTCTGGGTCTCCCTCACTCTGTCTCTGTCCCTCCCCCACTTACACTCTCTCTTCCTCTCTCTGTCAAAAATAAATATTTTTTAAAAATTAAAAAAACAAACAAGCAAACAACCCAAATAAAAAGTGGGCCAAACTTTAACCTCATTAAAGAAGACATGCAGACGGTATATAAGCATATGAAAGGGTAATCCACACTACCTGTCAGCAGAGAAATGCCAATGAAAACAATGAGGTGTCACTATATACCTATGAGAATGGCCAAATCTGGCTCTGCGCTGTGACGACTGCTGGTGAGGATGCAGAGCAGCAGGAACTCTCATTCACCACTAGTGCAAGACGGTACAACAACTTTGGAAGACAGTTTGGAGGTTTCTTATAAAACTGAACATATTCTTGGGGTGCCTGGGTGGCTTAGTGGTTAAGCTTCCCACTTCAGCTTAGGTCACAGTCTCGTGGTTTGTGGGTTTGAGCCCCTGCATCAGGCCCTGTGCTGAAAGCTCAGAGCCTGGAGCCTGCTTCGGATTCTGTGTCTCCCTTTCTCTCTGCCCCTCTCTTGCTCACGCTCTCTTTCTCAAAAATAAATAAACATTAAAAAACCTAAACATATTTTTACTGTCTGACCCATAAATTGCACTCCTTGGTTTTTAGCAGCTTTATTCATAATTGCCAGAACTTGGAAGCAACCAAGATGTCCTTCGATAGATGAATGGCTAAATAAACTGCGGTACATCCACACGATGGAATATTATTCTGTGCTAAAAAGAAATGAGCTATCAAGCCATGAGGAGACATGCATATTACCAAGTTAAAGAAGTCAATCTGAAAAGGCTGTATACTGTATGATTTCAACTGTATGACGTTCTGGAAAAGGCAAAACTATGGAGAGAGCAAAAAGATCCGTGGTTGCCAGGAGCTGGAGTGGGAGGAATGAATAGGCAGAGCATGGAGGATTTTTAGGGCAGTAAAAATAGTCTGTATGATCCTGCAATAGTGAATACATGTCATTACACATTTGCCTTAAACCCATAGGAAGTACCACACAAAGGGTGAACTGTATGATAAACTGTGGGCTTTAGATGACTGTGGTGTGACAATGTAGTTTCATCAGTTGCAACAAATGTACCGTTCTGGTGGAGGATGTTTAAAATGGGAGAGACTATGCATGTGTGGGGGCAGGTGGTATATGGGAAATCTGTGTACTTCCTTCTCAATTTTCCTGTGAACCTAAAGCTGATCTAAAAAAATAAAATCTTTAAAAAAAAAAGGATTATAAGAGGGAAAAAAGAAAGATAGGTAAAATACTTTTTCAGAAACACAAAAGCTGAAAAAATTCATCACCAGCAGACATATTCTACAATAAATGTTATTGGCAGTCTTAGAAGCAGAAGGAAAATGATACCAGAGGGAAACCTAGATCCACATAAAAGAATACAGAACATCAGAAATGACAACTGCATCAGCAATTTAAAGGCTTTTTTTCTTCTTAGCTAAATCTCTTTGTAAGATGATTGACTATTTATGGGGCACCTGGGTAGCTCAGTTGTTTGAGAGTCTGACTTTGGTTCAGGTCATTATGTCATGGTTTGTGAGTTTGACCCCCACATCGGGCTCCATGCACGGATAGTGTGGAGGCTGCGTGGGATTCTCTCTCTCCCTTTCTCTCTGCCCCTCCCCAGCTCGTGCTCCTGTGCTCTCTCTCTCTCTCTCCCTCTCTTTCAAAATAAATAAATAAACATTTAAAAAACAACATAGTTGACTGTTCAAAGTAAAAATAATAATGCCATTATTCAGAAGTAAATGTATGACAACAATAACCCAAAGGCCAGAAGCAAATACAGTTATAAGGTTTTTATATTATACATGGATCTAATTAGCCCAAAAAAGGCAGAGCAAGAGGGAAAATTGAAGCCAATCATAACAATCATCACGACAAATGTAAATGTAAATGTATCCAAATTAAAACAAAGAAAGTAGACTCAACTATATGCTATCAGCAAGAAACTCACTTTAAATATAAAAACACAAATAGGTTAAAAATAAAAGGATAGAAAAAAATATACCATGCTAACACTAGTCAAAAGAAAACTGGAGTGGTTATACAAATATCAGACAATGTAGATTTCAGACAAAGAATATTACCAGGAATAAAGAGAGTAAGGAAATAATGACAAAGGAGTCAATTCAATTCAATAATCTTAACCACTTGTATACCTTATAATAGAGCTTCGAGATACATGAAGGAAAAACCGATAGCACTACAAGGAGTTACAGACAAAGCCACAATTACTGTTTGAGAATTTTTTTTTTTTTTAAGTAGGCTTCATGCCCAGTGTGGAGCCCAACGCAGGGCTGGAATTCACAACCCTGAGATCAAGAGCTGAGCTGAGATCTAGAGTCAGATGCTTAAGCAGCTGAGCCACCCAGGTGCTCCAACTGTTTGAAATTTTAAAACCTCTCTCCCAGTAACTGTTAAAATAAGGAGATTGATAAAAGATGAACTCAGTAACTCGGGCCGAAAGGAAAGCAAGTGTTTGGTTAACATGAAGCTCTCCTATTATTACCATAGGTCAGAAGATTTCCAGTTTCCATAGTTTCAGGCATCCTTTTTATTTTTATGTAAATAATCTATAAGTTTTTGCCACGGGAATATTATTGCTCTTTAATCACAAGAACCAGTTGAGAGCAGAATCCTTTGAATTTAAAATTTTTTTAATATCTTTATTTTATTTTGAGAGACAGAGAGTGAGCAGGGGATGGGCAGAGAGAGAGGGAGACACAGAATCTGAAACAGGCTCCAGGCTCTGAGCTGTCAGCACAGAGCCCGATGCGGGACTTGAACCCACGGACTGTGAGATCATGACCTGAGCTGAAGTCAGACACTTAACTGACTGAGCCACCCAGGCGCCCCCAGAATCCTTTGAATTTTATAAAGTCAGACTAAGAGAACAGTCTATGACTGTTTACCATCAAGACACACCCAGATTATCACTGTCCCTTGGGGGACACTCTGGCAATAACAGACATCCTCTGGCGTGACACCATGGCTTAGCTTGTCCACTCAAATCTTTTCAGATCAGTCCCCCCAAACACTGGGTCACCAGAAATTCAGGCCGAGTAGGAGATGCACCTGGATCAAACCGTAGTGAAGGGAGAAGGAACCTGTTGGACAAGATGCACCTTCTCCAGAAAGAGAAACAAAGATGGCTGGGAGTGGGGCTTCACTTCTTTCCCTCTGTCTTTTCCATTCCTCTCCTGTTTCAGTCTTTCCTACTCCTGACCCAAAAGCATCATTTGGTTCAGAGCCAGTTGGCCTCTTAATAGGCAGATGTGCGAACCTCTCTTAGAAAAGTGACAAAATAAACCCCACTTAACAGGGAATGTGGAGTCCTAAAGAAAGCATCAGCTTCGGGGTCTAGAAGCACCTAGTTTGACACTACCACCCAGTTCTAACACTTAGTTGTTGTATAACCTTGATTAAGTCATTTAACTTCTCTAAGTCTTAGTTTTCCCATCTGTAACAGGG
Source organism: Cryptoprocta ferox (assembly GCA_028646485.1). NCBI lineage: Eukaryota > Metazoa > Chordata > Mammalia > Carnivora > Eupleridae > Cryptoprocta > Cryptoprocta ferox. The sequence continues at coordinate 99,230,388 of CM053560.1, read as the reverse complement.
GGATCATACCAACCTTGGGGGGGGGGTTGGGAGGACTAAACCAGGTAACACATGTGTGGGTATTACATTTCCCAGACCACAGCTTTGGATTTCCAAAAGAGAAAATTAATTTTATTTTTCTGAAATCTAACTTTAAATACTATCATGAGCTCCCATCTTGCCTTCCAGTTAAATGCAGACAACAGTAACAGCAAGACAATAGTCAATTCCAGGAAAATGCAGACACTTGAGGGGTTTCTTGGTCATTTTAGTTTTAAGCTCAGTGAAGTCTGTATTTGGTCCTCTCTTTTCTTTTCCCTAGGGTGACTGTCCCCCTTCATCCTGGGGGCTTAAGTGTCATCACCATAGTGGAGAGAGACACCTGCCCTTATTTACTCCCTGAACTGTGACTCATCGTCACTAGGCTTTGGTGCAGAACGTGCTGGCTTCTGGGACACCACGTCCCTCATCTGTTATCTGGTCATCAAGGCCATTCTACATGAGCTATTCTGTACTCTCTGTGTCCTTCTTAGGGCCTCTGGCCTTCTCAGGCTCACTCTCTTTGAACCATTTTAAATTTACCTTAAAAAAAACCCACCACAAATCCACATTGTTCAACATGCAAAGGGTACAAAAAGAAAAATAGAAAATTATCTCTTCCTCCTTGTCCTGAGCTACTCCTTCTCCATAGAGGCAATGATTTTTACCAGTTTCTTGTTGTTCTTTCAAAAATAATAATGTATGCATTTATAAGCATAACCCTCCTAAAATCATCTCCTATAACCATATAATATATATTATATACATTACACACATATAATCATCTCCTATCTTTCATGGATCAAAGTTCACCTCATGCATACATACATATATACACACAAATATATATTTATATACACAAATGTATAATACATAATATCATTTTATATACACATAATCAATATATATAATACATAAAAATCTTATATATATATATACACACACACATACACACACACACACAATATTTTTAACTGCCCTTGACAACAGAGCTTAAGGCAAAGCTTATTTCCTAACACTTTATGGAAGGACATAACCCCAGGGCACAGCAAGAGCACAGGAAAAATGGAAGTGAGGTGAGGCAGTGAATTGATTTCTCAGGACCTCTGAAACCAAGTCCCACAAACTGGGAAGCGGGAGTGAAAAGCAGAAGCCTACCTGTGATGGCCTCTGGGCCCCACATCATCTTTCTTCAAAAAGCCTGGACCCTTATTTTCCCTTAATTGCTCTGTCAGAAACTGCAGGGAATCATCAGGTACCCACCTGGCACTTAGAGACAGTCTCTGAAAAAAATTTTTTTTAAATTTTTTAACATTTATTCATTTTTGAGAGACAGAGAGAGAGAGAGAGACAGGTATGAGCAGGGGAGGGACACAGAGAGAGGGAGACACAGATTCCAAAACAGGCTCCAGGCTCTGAGTGGTCAGCACAGAGCCTGACATGGGGCTCAAACTCATGAACCGTGAGATCATGACCTGAGTGGACCCCCAACTGACTGAGCCACTCAGGCACCCTGACAGGCTCTGAAAAATTTAACTACCTTTGACTGAATGGAAATATTAACTCCAAGAACTGAGTTGGGTTTTGTTTTAATGTTTATTTATTTATTTTGAGAGAGAGAGAGCATGAGCATGAGAGGTACAGAGAGAGGGAGAGAGAGAATCCCATGCTGGCTCCTCACTGTCAGCACAGAGCCCAACACGGGACTCGATCCCACAAACCATGAGATGACCTGAGCCGCAATCCAGAGTCGGATGCTTTACTGACTGAGCCACCCAGGCGCCCCGCGCCCTGCCGCAAAGTATTGAGTTGCTCAATCAGATTTCTGATGTCTTTCACAATCTTCAGCAGATTCTTATTGAGCACCTACTATTCAGCAGCCACTCTGCAAGGCAGCAGGAATACAGCAGAAAAAGGCTGCCCACCCACCCAAGCTTGTGCTCCAGCAGGAGGGGGAGGCACAATAATCAAGCTGTTAAGAGCAGTTATAATAGGGCTCTGAGCAGGGAAGGACAAGGGCTTACAGAATCCAGTTTTGCCTCTGTTGTTACCTATATTTTTATTTTAAACTGTTAGACAAAAAATTTGGAAAATACAGAAACATGCAGGGGCAGTGCTGGGTGCTTGATGCTCTTTTATTATGTAGCAGACAAGAGCTACACTGAGGGAAGGCAATTTATTAATTGGAGGGGAGGTAGGTAATCGATACTTTGTGGCTAGAGTAGGCCTAACTAGTTTAGGGCATCCTAAATCCAGCACAGAAGAGGCAGACTGTCTTGTGCATTCTGATCTCTTGGAGAGCTTATGAAATATGATAGATCCCTGGGGTCCACCCCCAGAGATTCTGTTTCCAAATATGGAATAGGGGAACTGATGCTTAGTTCATAGTAGCTCTCAAAATGCTTCTGTTGAATGAATGAATGATTTTTTAAAGTAATGTTTTTATTTATTCTGGAGAGAGAAAGGGCAAGTGTGGGAGGGACGGGGGTGGGGAGAAACAGAGGATCCCCAGCAGGCTCTGCATTGACAGCAGCAAGCCTGATGCAGGGCTCGAACTCACGAACCATGAGATCATACCTGAGCCAAAGTTGGAGACTCAACCACTGAGCCACCCAGGTGCACCAGTGAATGAATTCTAATGCGGGTAATTCAAGGATCCCACTTTGATCTAGAGAGAGGTGCAGTAGGAAGTTCTGCCCAACCCAAGGATGTTACTAGGAGCAGCCTGTATAGGGGAAAGCAGGAGAAAATCTGTTCCTATGTCCCTTCTGTATCCCATGGGCCCCTCCTCTCAGGACTCAAAGTTCAGGCTGGAAGTATTTATACTCTAGTTCAGCTCTCTGTGGGGTTAAGTAGACAGTGGGAGTTGGTCTGGGAACTTAACCATGACTTACAACAGTATTTCTTCGGGGAAGCATAAGTGAGGTTCAAAGACCAATGCAAGACATAAACTTTTAGAATAAAATCGTCTGGTGAGTTGGGAATTACAGAGCGGAAAAGGAAAAGGCAACATATAAAATGTAAAAAGTAACTCGAATGTAAAAGACTACGTATTGTATGACTCCATTTATATGAAATGTCCAGAAAGCACAAATCTAAAGGTACAGAAACCAGACCAATGGCTGCCTCCGGCTGGGGGGTGGTGCGAACCATATTCTACAGCCCATAGGCATCAGGGGTCCCTTTGGGGCGATGGAAATATTCTAACACTGGATTGGGGCCAGGGTTGCACAACTCTGTTACTTTACAAAAACAAATCACTGAGTTGTACACTTAAAATGGGTGAATTTTATGGTACACAAAGTATACCTCCTCAAAACTGTTTTTTCAAAGTGACATGAAAAGACCTCCAGATTACCCAGTCACATGCCCTTACATATGTGAAGCACTTGAGAGCATAAAACATTTCATTTGCATAACCTCCACATACGCATCACAATATCCCTGCAAGGAGGTAGATTTTTGTTTTGTAGTCAAGAAACTGAGGCTCAGAGATGTTATTGACTTAAGTGGAAGGTTTCAAGCCCTGTTTCTGCACGATTCCCTTTCCCACTAAATCCTAGGTCTGCAAACACCTTTCTCCAGATACTATCCTCAGGAATGGAAGCAGGACTCATCATTTTCTCCTCTGTTCTTCTGTCTTGTCTTTGAGCCCATCTCTCTGGTTACTTCACCTAGTCTCGGTTCTACGTGCTTGGTGGGGCCTCATGGGTTAAGCCTCCTGGAGTAGCTGTTTTAGGCCTAGGCCCTTTTACTGGGGGGAGGATGTTCACCTTTAACTGGAAACATGCTGGGACTAAGTTGGGAGGAATGGCTGAGGCCAGGTTAAGGAGACTTTTTAGGTAGGGGCGCCTGGGTGGCTCAGTTGGTTAAGCGTCTGACTCTTGACAGCGGCTCAGATCATGATCTCACAGGTTCATGAGCTCGAGCCCCGTGTTGATTCCTTTACTCACTGTTCAACTCTGCACTGTCGGTGCAGAACCTGCTTGGGATTCTCTCTCCGCCTCTCCCCTGCGTGCACACTCACATGTGCTAACTGTTTCTCTTTCTCTCAAAATAAATAAATAAACTTAAAAAAATACATGATATCTATGTGGAGAGGGCATCCAGTCCTTCTGAGTTCCACTCTGGGAACTTGCACTGGGGCCAGGGATATGCTTATTGGTCCTCTGGGGCCAGGACAGCTGATGCTTCTCCACTCGGTTTCCCAGCTGGGCTGGCATCGGCACACAGTATTAAATATCACCCTTGGATCAGGCAGGCAGGGTTCCTGTCCTATACACTCAGCTTTACAGGCCCATGTGCTCAGGACTTCCTATCCCTGGGCTCTTCCCCATGGAGCGAGATGGAGCCAAGGGGGGCCAGGGACAAGAAGCACCTTCCAGATCAGTCTCTGGGTGCCTGGGGCCCTGGAATTCTCTGTTGAAATGAGCCCCAGGCCCTCTTCTCGGGACTTTGATGAACTTTTCCCCAGATCCGTCCTCCCAAAGGGGGTAGTGTGTCTGATGTGCACACCAAGGGGCCCAAGAGTTAGCCACGGGTGCACTGGTGGGGGCATGAGGATGGAGTTTGCCTACATGCATGCAGGGCCCTCTGCAGTAAGGAACAGAACAGTGCATGCACAGAGCACCGGAAGGTCTATGGCCCAGGGAGCCCCCATTTCAATTCTTGCTTTAGCCCCTGCACATATAAGTAGTGAGTTTACCTGAGGAAGAACAGATGGGAACTAGTCAAAGAACATACAAAAATCATGCGACCAACATATTTACCAGAACTGTGTTTTGGTGTAGGCAGAAAAGTATCCCCATTGCTTTACTAAATGTGGACATAAAGCTCAATTGATTTTTCACTGTGAAAACCAAATATTGATTATTCCAATAGCTGGGATCCATTTGTTTGAAAAATGGTGACAATAGGTGAAGATAAAGGGAGAGCGCAGGCAGGATTTGGAGGGCAGCACTGAATACATGCTAATATAATTGTTCTATTTTTTATTTTCCTCCAGCTGGTCTCTAAGATAACGTCCGAAGCTTTACCTTTTCCTTCATTTGTCTTATGCTGTCTGGTGGGATACAGTTAATAAAAAACAGACACGGAGATGTTTTTGAATGTCAAGTTAAGACAAGTTAATAATTGCTTTCCCACAATATGAGAGCAAAGTGTAGCCCAGGATCAAAAGCAACTGTTTTTCTACTTTCTGGAGCTGCCAGAATTCCCTTCGGGGTGTGCACCAGGTAAGTGTGGGGACAAGCTTGGAATCTGGATGATGTCATCAACATAGCTTACGCCAGACCCCAGCTGGGGGCGTCTTTCCAGTTTGATGAGGATGTGATTTCATCTGCTCTGTCTGAAAAACCGTGCTAGCGAACCATGCCATCTGCTTAAATATCACAACATGCTACCTGCAGGTGGTCTCCGGGGGCCAGGGAAGCCGTAGGGATGTAGCTCACATCAGAACTCACAGTTGGGAGCTGACACTTGTGTAGCTCTTTGTTGTTTCCACGGGGCTGTCACAGACATGATTCCACACCTTCTTCCTGTGGAGACAGAGTGGTGCTTGTCCACATGGAGCACCCAGGGACAGAACCCTCAGCACTCCCCCCTCCTATCTGGAGAGCACTGGGAGAGAATGACATTGGCTTTGTGGGTTGAGCCAAGCACCCAGAGCTCAGTAAGAAGCCCACCAGTGGCCCCTGAGATTGGGTGGTGCCATGTGCTGCAAGATCCCTAACCAGTGTGGAACCCACCATGAGGGAACCCGCCCACCTCAAGCCCCTGGGTGCAGCCCCTCCCATCAAGACCCAGCACGGATTTGGTCTCGGCTCTCCCCTGCCTGCCCTGTTAGCTGGACCCACATTTGGACCCACCACAGATGTCTGAAAGGAAGCTCTGGTCTACAGATCTGGTTGGAGGGAAGGGCCCCGGGCATGTGGTATATCTGAGGGCTTGGGGCCAGATGCTCAACGACATCATCGTGGGTGTTCAGCCTGGTGTACTCAGAAGAGGCACACGGCAGCTGACCAAACCAACCCAAATTATCGTGACCACCATTTATGGAGTGTCTCCAGGCACGAAGTCCTCTCTATACATTATTTCGTTTAATCCTCACAACACCTTGCATTGATTTTATATATCCCACTTCACGGATATGGAGACTGAGGCTTAGTGGGATGACGAAGTTTCCCATAGGCATGTTTTGGGAACCAAGGGCTTTCTATCAGAAAGTCTGCCTATAGAAAGTCAGAAGTACAACCTTTGGGTCACAGGGTGCTCCCAGGCTATTGTCTAGGGAGCCTTATTTCACATCTGGGATTCTCATATTTGCAAACGCTATCATGTAAGATTCCACAAAACTCAGGAACCAGGGCCTAGGTGCTTTCTCAAAGGACAACACACTCCTCTCCTCTCTAGCTCTGTTTCAGGCTGCCCAGTTTTCCTGGTAGGTGACGAAAGACACCGTGGATGCCTCCTTCCCAGTCTGGTGGTTTTTAACCCTCTTGCAGGACAGAGACAACACATCCCCAGGGGGGCAGGGGTGGGTGTGGGAGGAGTGCAGAACTGGATCCAATGCCCAGGACTGATACTGGGTCCTGGGTTGGGTCAGGTGGATAGAGCCCAAGTAGCATGACCCGTGCCACGTGCTGAGAGTGTGGGACGGCCCCTGAGGAGGCGGGTCAGGGTTCCCTGAGGGTGCACCCGGAGGAGGTGAGGCAGGTGCAAAAGAGGGGAGCAGCGGCAGCTTGTTTGGGTAGAGGCAATAGGGGAACGTGGCTGTTCTGGGTGCTGATCACATGGATTCATCAGAGGTAAAGAGACAAAGGCCATCTCAGTTGTTCACTCCTATGAGGCATTTTGTCCCAGTTAAACTAAAAACCCATAGGACTCAAAGCAAACTTTTGCACTTCCCTTTCGAGCCTCACCTCCACCATTTCTCTTTTTGGTAAACCCTACCCCCCAACCAAAAAGGTCTGTGTTTCCCTTCTATCTTAATGCCGGCCTGAGCCATTTGCTCTCTCCAACAGTCCCGTTCACTGGCTCTCTGCCTGTAGAATCCTGCCCATGTGACCTGAACAGGAAGTCACTAAGAGGTACAGCCAGGAAGGATGTGGAAAAAGTTATTGCAGAAATGTCAATTAAGATAACAGTGAGGCATCATGGCATAGCTATGAAATCAGATTAAAAAAACAAAAAGCCAAAAAAAAAAATCACCCAATGCTGACACTATATTGAAGAAACAGGCTGCTGGGGACATCGTAAATGGGTCCAACTTTTGGGGGTGGGTGGTGGAAACAACAGAGCAACATATTACAAGAGATATAGAAATGTTCATGCCCTTTGAGCCATACCCATCCTACTTTGCAGACCTAAAGAAAATGATATTGAAGAAGAAAAAAGTGACATGCGTAAAGACACCCTTTACATTATAAATTCTAACTATGAAAAAACTGGAAATACCCCAACCATCCTACAATGGGGGACCATAAAGGAAATTACATTCACCAACAGATGGAAATTATGATGGGAAGTATTTAGCAAAAGGAAATGCTTATAACTAAATGCTTGGGAGAGCACAAAACTGTACTGTGAACATACTATAAAAATCACATAGATGCTTGAATAAGATTGTGTAAGGGAGCACGGAGAAAGGAAAATCTCTACTTATTAGGGGATTGTTTTTATTAGAATGTTGTTGATGTGATAAAAATCTAGAGAAAATGCTACCCTTCCTTCAAAACCCCTGGTTTCCCTTGTTCCTACCTGATTGGGGGTCCCTGAGTGTTTATTAAGTTTAGCTCCCTCTGGACCAGAAACTCTTCATGGGCAAGAACTATGTTTCAGTTTTCTTTGTCTCAGTTGAGCACTTGTATTTTCCTGGCACATAGTAAATGTTAAATAAGTATTTTTTAAAGTGAATTCAGCTAATGCAAAGGATTACGTTATGCTAGAAGTAAAATTCAACAGATCATGTTCTCTACTCTCTTGTCTCTTGGCAAAAGGCACTCTGAGAGATAGATCTTTTTTAAAAGGCTTCAAGGGAAGGAAAATCTAAATTAAATACATTAAGCATTTTATATCTGGGGTGATGCATGTGCAGCAATACAGGCAACTCTTGGAAATCTACCAAGGCTCTCGGGAAGTATTTACATTTGCCTCGTAAGGCAACAAGATGTTTAAAAAATTAAAGCCGTGCTGAGGTTTGCCCCTTTGGGCCCCACTGGATCCCAGCCAGAAGGAAAACTATTCACCACTCCTACTGGGACCCCCCAAAGCTGCTGTGCCTGCGTCGGAGCCTGTCTTGAATCAGTTTAAATGGCAGGGCTGAGGAGGAGACAGCAAGGATGACAAGGTGGCAGGAGCTTAGCTCTTCCCAAGAGAAAAATAGGAATTTACTGCATGCCTGGCATGCTATGCACATCACCTTCGGCTCCCATTTTACAGATTGAGAACTCGAAGTTCAAAGATATCATATTACTCACCCAAGGTTAAATGGCTAGTGAGGTGCGGGTCAGGACCCCACAGCTGCCATAGGCCGTAACCTTCTCTATCCAGCATGCCTTACAACCCTCTCTCAATGCCCCGTTTTGGCTTTTGGTCCTGGGTGGTGACAACTCCGGGTCTTCCTTTTTGTTTTGTTTCTCTTTCTCCTTTTTCTCATTTTTAAAAGCCAGTTAATGCTTTTGCAGGATCCTGGCAGGGAGGAAGCTAGCAGATTCTTGCCCAGATACCTCCCTTTCTCACAGCCTGCAATTCAGACCATTCTCACCTGGCTTACATTTTCTCTCGTGTTTTCAGCCCGGGTCCCCAACCCTTGATTTCACTCCTTACTCTCTGAATCCCTGTGGTCTTTGGTCATTTCCCCCAGGAAAATCACACACTCCCTTTTATCAGTGACCTTTTCTGATGCCTGAGTGTGTAAATCATTTTCAGGACATGTTTTCTTTAACTGAACACAATCTCCCATATGGTGGATTGGGTTTGGAGATGAAAACAGCAGTTGTTCGAGAAAGAGTTTCTTCCAAAATTAAATGAATTCTCTTTTCTTTTGGAAGCAAAGCTTTTTTTCCACAAATGGCACTTTTTAACATTTAAGATTCTCCTTCTCTTGCTGTGTCCTTTCCTCTTTTCTCTTCTATACATTTTTGTCTGCGTGCAAAACTGATACTTAACGTAACAATCCCATCTAATGAATACCCAGCTACACTCGGGCAAACCCTCTCCACCTGCTGCCTCCCCTTTGCTCACTTGCATTCATTTTAGCTTTATTTTGTGCCCTTCAGATTGTCTTCCTAAAATACAGAATTCCACATTAACTAAAAATTAGCATAGCAAATAGATGGTGCTTAGTAAGTTCCAAACACTAAAATCCCACCCATTCTCATTGTCTGGATTTTACACAGTTAAATATTAAGTGGTAGCAGATGTTACTGCTGGGGACTCCATTTCCAGGCCTGGATTTCATCATTCTCTTTAAAAGTTCATTTTTCGCCCTTTTATTCTTCCATTTAAAAAGAACATTATCTAGGTTTAAATAGAATCAAACCTTCTGCATTTGGATGGTTTTGCGATAGACGCTTTTTCTTTTAACCAATTAAAGGAGATGGTGGAAATTGAAACCATGCTTTCTAGGTTTGCCGCGTATTATGTCGATTTCAAAAGAGTAAATGAATATTTTAATACAAGTGTGTGGTGAATGAAATCCGGCCTTCGATTCTTTGCAGCTCTTCTGACCAAGAGGCAGAGTCTATTTTCCTACCCTTTCAACTGGGGCTGGCTTTGTGACTTGCCTTGACCGATATTAGTTGGCTAAGTGGGCATCCTGTGAGTTCAGGGCCTGGACCTCAAAAGGACTCACAGCTTCTGCCCTTATCACTCAGAATGCCCGGAGACTGCCATAAAAAGAAGGCTGGCTGCCCCCACTGGGGGGTAAAGAGGCCACCTGGAGGACAGCGCAACAATCACTGCCGGACATGAGGCCATTTTGGATCTCCCCATTCAGCTGAGCTCTGACTGAAAGCAGCTGCTTGCATAAGCCCAGGAGAGCCCAGGAGAGCCCAGCCAGCCTGCAATATTAGGAGAAATAAATCATTTTGTTTTAAGCCACTAAGTTCTAGGAGTACTTTTTTCTGTAGCAACTGATAAATGAAACACTGTGACATCCCTAGGTCACTGTGTGTGTCTAATCCACATATGTGCATTTTAAAGGAAAAACAGTTGCTTAGATTTTAAAGGCAATTGTTTTCTTCGGATGTTCCCCATATAAGAAATGGGCTTCTTAGGGGATAGTGGATAGCCTAGAAATTTGCACCAACAATATGAAGCAAATAAAACACATACACACCAAAAATACATGTTGCCCCTGCCAATATCTGACTAGATATTGAAAAAGTGAAAAGTATGCATCTTAAAACACTTATTATGAAATATTTCTGGTCTACACAGAGAACATAAATATCAAACAATGCCTAACACCACCTAGCTAAAGAAAGACTATTACGGATATGATGAAAGCTGCTCCCCAATCACATTCTCCTCCTCCCTCACTAGAAGGAATCGCTGTCCCTAATTGGGGTTTATCATTCCCATGCAAGTCTCTATATAATATACAGCTTTGCAGTTGTATAGTTTTATGTAAAGCAAATTATCTGTATGCGTCCACAACTTGCTTTCTTTGTTTAATATCAGGCGTTTGAGCTTTATCCATGTCGGTGCAGGTGGAAAAACACTGGACTCAACTCTTGGAAAAGTGTAAGGTGCTCACCCTATGGGAGTCAAGCATGGGAATCAGGACCCCCCAAGGGAACAGTGTGGAATCATTGGATCCTATTTTGCATTCAGTGTAACATCAAGTCACCTGCTTTTTTTCCCTTGTTTGTCTCTCGCCCCCTCCTCCCTCCCTTCCTTCAGTGTAAGTATGTTAAATACGTGAACACCAAGGGATTCCACTTAAATATCAAATGAATGCAAAGCAGAAGGCAAGGTCTATATAGTAGATCTCAGCATTGTCCAATAGAAATGTAATGTGAGCCACATGTATCATTTCAAATATTCTAGTAACCACATTTTGAAAAGTAAAAAGAGCGGCACCTGGGTGGCTCAGTCATTTGAGGCTCCGACTTCAGCGCAGGTCATGATCTGACAGCTGATGGGTTCGAGCCCCACATCGGGCTCTGTGCTGACAGATCGGAGCCCGGAGCCTGCTTTGAATTCTGTGTCTCCCTCTCTCTGCCCCTCCCCTGCTCTCTGTCTCTCTCTCAAAAATAAATAAACATGAAAAAAATTTAATGTAAAAAGAAATACATCCATATTTTAATAATACATTAAACAATACCTAATATATCTAAAATATTATTTCAATATGTAGTCAGTATGAAAATGATTAAAATCTGTTTTTCCCATAACCACTATTCAAACTCTGAAGTGCATTTTACAGTTACAGCATATTAATTTATAGTAGTTGCATTTCAAGAGCTCAGTAGCCACATGTGGCTAGTAGCTACTGTATTAGCACAGATCTACATTTAAAATCTGACCTGATGGGCGCCTGGGTGGCTCCCTCAGTTATGCATCGATTCTTGGTTTTGGCTCAGGTCATGATCTCATGGGTTTCTGGGTTCGAATCCTGCCAACAACCCAGAGCCTGCTTGGGATTCTCTCTCTTCTTCTCTGCTCCTCCCCTGCTTGCACACACTCTCTTTCAAAATTAATAAATAAAAAAAAATCTGACCTGAAACAGACCAAGTAATCCTCAGTATGTCAATCTTCATATTAACGAATGGACACTGTGAAGGTGTCTGCATCTTTCCACGAGGCTAGAGGAAGTCTTTGCACAGGGGGCCTCAGGGTCGCTGGGATGGAGCAGGCGAGGCAGCACCAAATGGTTTGGGAAGCCTGGCGGGGGCTGGGAGTATGCTGCAGCCCTGTACTCCCTTTACATAGTCTTAGGAAGGTCACTTGACCCCCTAGCCTTTTGGGGTCTCAGTTTCCCTCTCCATAAAATTGGGGATGGTCTAGGAGTGTTTTAAGAACCTTTGTAGCACGGATGATCCTGAGCTTTCCATTGCCCATGGCCAGTCTACCTTGGGATAAGGACCATGCTGGTCCTCTGCCCAGGGGATGGGATGCTCTTTGTCTTCCCAACACAGAGCACCATTAGAAACGGACTCCTGCATGTGCCACGGAGCTGACACATAAATGCCTGTTCTTTCAGAAGGACCATGATTCTGCCTGAGCCAGGCTGGCACCACGGGCGTCCACAGTCAGAAGGAACCACAAACCAACTCCCCTGGGTGGCATGGTCCAGGCGGCACTTTATTTAGAGGAATCCACACAGAGATGCTACAGTTTGGTCTGGGCATATGATTATACGGTTTTGATGCAAACTGGCTTACGGGAACTCAAAAGTACTGGCTGCAAATCCTAGCACACACCACAGTTACTGTGCCCTGCCTCAGTTTCCCTTTTTCTCAAATTGGCAGTAAAGCCATTATTTATCATGTAAGTATGGTGGTTCTGTCCTGGTCCCCAAATCCCTTTTCAAAGAAATACAAGTCTTTACATAAATGCTGCATAAATCCAAGTTCTGAAGTGACTTTGAGCTGAAACCAGATTTGAAGTCAGGCGAGATCTCAGGCTTCATCCTGTTTTCTTCTTTGAAAGCCGGCAGTTCTACAGAGGACAGGTGGCCATGACTAGCTGGGGGATTGGAGGAAAAGGAAGAGAGATGATAACCTTTGTTCTTTTTTTCTTTAAAATTTTTTTTTAATGTTTATTTATTTTTGAAAGAGAGACAGGGCATGAGCAGGGGAGGGGCAGAGAGAGAGAAAGAGTGGGAGACACAGAATCTGAGGCAGGTTCCAGGCTCTGAGCTGTCAGCACAGAGCCCAACATGGGGTTTGAACTCATGAATCATGAGATCATGACCTAAGCCCATGTTTTTTTAAATGTTCATTTACTTATTTTGAGAGAAAGAGAGAGTGTGGGGGTGGGGAGGAGCAGAGAAAGAGGGAGAGAGAGAGAATCTCGAGCAGGCTCCACACTGTCAGCGCAGAGCCCAACATGGGACCCAAACCCACGAACTGTGAGACCGTGACCTGAGCCAAAATCAAGAGTCAGAGTCCTGACTGAGCCACTCAAGAGGCCCAAGAGATGGTAACTTTCACCCTGTTCATCAAGTCCTTAAAGAGAGAAAGGTGGGTCAGTGTGCCCCTGAAAGGGAAGATCCAAGCTGTTAGCATTTTCCAAGTCCCTTTGGAGATGGGCACTAAAGGGACAAGCTCTCAGCCATTCTTCTCGAATCATGGGTGGGAAGGAAAAGGAAGACTCTCTTGCTAATGTAACTTTCTATCAACAGTTCAAGAAGGCCACTTGTCAGTGCATTCTGATTCTTGGCAAATTGTCATTAGACATAAATCTAAAGTTAATGCAGTGCTACATCCACCCCCCACCTCGCCCTGCCCCGCCTTATCTCTTTAAAGAGATGGGTCATCACCCAAACTTTGCAGGCTCATTCAGAAATTACTCTCTCTTGGAGAGCTCATATATCCTGCAGTCTTTGGTTTGATCCTCTCAGGGTTGTGACATTTATTTTCAGATATGATTTAAATTTCAAAAGTAATTTAGAATTCAATTTAATTTAAAAAGCTATTCATGCAGGAGGACCTGAATGGCTCAGTTGGTTAAGCATCTGACTCCTGGTTTTGACACAGGTCATGATGTCACAGTTTCGCGAGTTCGAGCCCCGCGTCAGGTTCAGCGCTGACAGTGAGGAGCCTGCCTGGGATTCTCTCCCATTCTCTCTCTCTGCCCCTCCCACACTGGCCCTGTCTCTATCTCTCTCCAAATAAATAAATAAACTTAAAAAACTATCCAAAAAATAAAAACTTATACATAGAGATAAATACACAGATACAAATATACACGCGCAAAAAAATCTGGTAAAAATTAAAATATTATAAAAGAGTGCTCAACAAAAAGCTTCCTGTGTATTATTTCAAAGCTATTCTCTGCATAAAAAAAATTTTTTTAGGAGCACCTGGCTGGCTCAGTCAAGTAGAGCATGCAATTCTTGATCTATCTTGGGGTTGTAAGTCTGAGCCTCACTTTGGGTATAGAGATTACTTAAAAATAAAACCTCACAAAATATTTTTCAGACATTGAAAAAAGATACACTGTTTAATTTTAAAGCCACTTTACCTCAAGACAAAGTAGAAAGGCAGAAACCTGTGGATTTAAAAAGCAGGAGGAAAAAAAAAAAGCCTGGGCTGTAATTGTTTTAAATGATGTGTTGATGTGTTGAGTTTAAAAATATTTTGATGTGTTCCAATGCATGGAAAACAAGATGCTGTGAATCATTGACTGTCCTGAATAAACTGTCCAATATGATTATATATTTTTGTGCTCACTTGGTAAGATCACCTTGACAAGTTTACATAATAATATACAGAATACAGAAAGCTACCAAGTAAACTGGAGTGGGCAGGGCAGGGAGGGGGGAGGGAGCAGAATCACCCCTTAGAGAAGAGGTGCTGAGAAGGAAAAGAGATGGAAGACTAGAGAGGTAGGTAACCAGACTCCAGGCCGGTGCTTTCCTGGAGGGATTTGTGCAGTGGTGGAAGTGATCATGTTCTGCACTGACTACAGCGGCCACCAGAGCTGCTGAGCGCTTGAAATGTGAGGGGCTCAAATTTTCATTTCATTTAGTTTTAATCCACTTGAATTTAAATGGCCACATGGATGGCTATTTTGGAAATGGACAAATAGAAGAAGCAAAGGAAGGAGATGGAAAAAGATTAAGACACAAGTGGAAAAGCGGAGGACAGTTGTCTTAAGTGACAGTGAGTGACCCCGTACCCCTGGAAGGGAGGGAGCTTCCTACCGCTTCTGGCCTTTATTCTGAGGTCTCTGTGGCAGCAGCACTGGAATGGCACATTCCCAGGGCTAAATTCTGGAACAACAGATGTCCTACCTGTGCTGACCATGGAAAGCCTATGGGCCTTAACCGCCTAAACTGTTAAGGGAGCAGGAATCCACCTTCCCAAGGACTCCGCCACCCTAATGTGTAAAAAGTAAGATAGTTGACTCCAAGGAAAACTCACAGCTTTGATTCTACCACTAGGTGTCACCATTAACCAAAATGAGTTTTGTTTTTTTTTTTAATTTTTTAACCTGCAACATTTGTTTAAAGTTTTTTCTTTGACCCTGTATCTGATTTGGCTATTTTCTTACTTTTTCACACCAAAAGCAAAGTGTTTTGTGTTCTGGGAACCCACTAAACAGGGATACTCATTCTAATTTGGGTTATTTTTCTTTCCAGTTAAAACTCTGCTAAATGCCACAAACATGACGTGTATGCATGCACACATGCTCCCTCACTCACTTGCTCATGCATTCATTCATTCATTCAACATTTACTATGTGCCAGGCAGGGGCCTCATGTACAGCTGTGGACATTGTGTACTGCACAACTTGGGGGGGGGGGCACTATTAGCATAGATCTCAATGTGAATGGTTGCTTCCTGAAGTTGTTCAGGCGACTCTGCAAGACTCTCTTCTTTCAGGGACAAAAACATGGGCCTCGCATCTTCCTTCCTTCTGTTTTCTCTCTTAGGATAGATTGTTAGTCTAAAACCTTCTTTGTAACTAGAAATATCTGTGTCCTATATAAAGTTTGAGAGTTATACATATCACATGTAATTTACCTTTATCTTCACAAGAACTAAACTTTCATTTCCTTTCAGAAAAGTAATACTCCGTACTGAGCATATTTTATGAATAAAGTGATGTACTAAGCCAACTGGCAAAATAAAGTCATGGCCTTTGCCCTCGAGGAATTCAAGAAGCCTGATCATACCTAAGATACCTAAGTTTTGGATATCTCAACCTGAGCTTTGACTAGAAAAGGAGTCACAGCAATTGAACATGACCCTGGAGACCAGGACCTCTAGATTCTAGCCTGAGTTGGCTTTCCTGAGGAATGTATTAGTTAGGTTTTGCCGTGTCACGAACCAACCTGAAATATAATGGCTTAAAACAACAAACATTTATTATTTCTCATGGTTCTGTGAGTTACCTGGACAGTTCTTCGGATCTAGGTGATGTGATGGATCTCTGAGGTCGGTAGGTGGCTCCTCTGCGGTCGGCTGGCCTCACTCACATGCCTGGGGATTGATAGGCTCCTTTGTTGAGGACTGTGCTGTGATGGCTTGTCTCTGCTCAGTATGCTCTCATCCGCAAGCCCAGGCTTCACGTGCTGATTGCATCATGGCGGTCTCAGGAGAGGGCAAGCTTCCATATGCAAGCAAGCCTTTTAAAATTTCTGCTAGTGTCGGGGCGCTTGGGTGGCCCAGTCGGCTAAGCGGCTGACTTCAGCTCAGGTCATGATCTTGCGGTCCGTGAGTTCGAGCCCCGCATCGGGCTCTGTGCTGACAGCTCAGAGCCTGGAGCCTGCTTCAGAGTCTGTGTCTCCCTCTCTCCCTCCCCCTCCCCCACTCACGCTCTTTGTCTCTCTCTCTTTCAAAAATAAATAAACGTTAAAAAAATAAAATGAAATAAAATTTCTGCCAGTGTCATATTTGCTCTTGTCCCTGGCCAAAACAAGTTACGTGGCCATGCCTAGAGTCAGTGTGAAAGGTACTACCCAAGGATGTGGATACAGGAAGGTGTGAATGATTTGCTGCAACGGTCTATGGAAGAAAAGGAATTTAATTCCTCCTTATCTCAGATTTTATATAATAA
Organism: Cryptoprocta ferox; assembly: GCA_028646485.1. Classification (NCBI taxonomy): domain Eukaryota; kingdom Metazoa; phylum Chordata; class Mammalia; order Carnivora; family Eupleridae; genus Cryptoprocta; species Cryptoprocta ferox. The sequence goes on along the minus strand of CM053560.1, from coordinate 99,213,636 downwards.
TCATATATTTTGTATAGTAATGATATATATATATATATATATATATATATATATCAGCATACACACACACACACACACACACACACACAAACACAATACCTTCTTTTCTTAGTGCCTAGACAGGCAAAAAAAATAAACACACAGAAGAAACTATCAGTCAAAGAAAAGCAACAATACAAATGTTATAAATTTTACCTCAGTTTCTTCATTTACCTTTTCCACATTTCCTCTACCCCATGACCAATCTCTCCCACTTATTGGAAACTCCTATCAAAAGTAAAGGTACTTAATAATGTTTTTATTTATTTTTGAGAGAGAGAGAGAGAGAGAGAGTGCAAGCAGGGGGAGGGCAGAGAGACGGGGTGGGGAGTCCAAAGGATCTGAAGGGGGCTCCGTGCTGACAGCACAGAGCCTGACACGGGGCTCAGACTCGAGAACCGTGAAATCATGACCTGAGCCGAAGTCAAATGCTTCACTGACTGAACCACGCAGGTGCCCCAAAGGTAATTTCAAAAGACATTGCCATGTATCTTATAATCTTCAGTGTGTAAATCCTCACACTTCAAGGGCCATGAGGAGCATACAGTGTAAGTAGAAGTCTCATTCAGAAGCAGAGATCCAGGAAGGTCTGGCCACATGCTAACTCCCACGATTGCCCCCAGTGTTGCTCTGCGCTGCACAAGTTGAGCACCTGTTACTATAGCACTCACAAGGTTTATCACATAATAACGAGAATGGCTAGGCATTTACAGGGTCTGTTCTTGCTCCTACCTGCATGTTGCTGAGTATTACTGCAGATAACACCTCTGCAAGTTCACATTCGATCAGCATTACTTCACCTTTATTAATGACTTCTTTTTTCATATAATTTGTGATGTCTATCCTTTCATTTGATGAATAAGCATTTATTGAGCATTTGTTACATGCAAAGAATTGCTGCAGCAGAGATAGAGATGAATAAAACACAGTCGTTGACCTTCAGGAGGTCGCTATCTAATGGAACAGTTAGATAACTAGCAACAAACTGTAAAGGAAAACCCGACAGCTATGTGCTCTGGGGAGTATGATGGAAGGAATGATGTATACCAATGAGATAAACTGGGGAAGACAGCATAAGACAGATGACTTTTGTTCTGAGCCTTGATGAATGATGAGGCTTTCTCAATGTGGAAAGAGGGTGAGAGAATCCCATGCAGAGGGAACTGAATGGTAAACAGATAAGGTTGAATGGACACACATTCAGGAAAAGAAGATCACCCAGGATCGTCTGAGGGTGAGGTATGCTGTGCTAAGTGGAAAAGGAGGTGAGGCCACCTTGTCAAGTCCTTGAATGCTCTTATTAAAGAGTTTACAATGAGAGCCTTCAATGGCCTATCATGGGAATTATTGTAGAGATGTCACTCTGGCTTCTGGATCTTGACAAAATGGCAAGCCATTTTAGGCTACCGGCTACCATCCTCAACCCAGTGCTGGGAACGAATGCCTCAGAAATGGAGCAGTTGGTGAATCTGAGTATCTAATGTAATAACTGTGAGAAGCTTCTAGAGAGACAGCAAATAATTGGGTCCCAGGGTATATGTGTATGTGACTACGGCCTACAGGGGAAGGGGGAAGGTGCCACAGGTGGGGGAACTTTTATCTCCCCCATATTTCCATGGACAGATTATGGTTTATCCCAACTCCACTACACAGCAAAACAGAATCACTAGTCCTGCACCAGAAAGAAATAGAGCTTGTGGCTACATGAAGGCAGGCTTGGCCCCTGGGGACAGGAAGGAGATAAGAGGTGCAGGTCGACCGACATTCCCTCTGAGAACAGGAGCCGCCACTACTCAGCACAGTACTGGAGGTCTTGGCCAACATGTTAAGATATGAAAAAGAAGTAACAGGTATAAGGATTTGAAAGGAAGTGAAAGGAAGTGCCTGTCTGGCTCAGTTGGTAGAGCATATAATCCTTATTATGATTATGATCTTATTAGGGTTGTGAGTTTAAGCCCCAGGTTGGATGTAGAGCCTACTTAAAAAAAAAAAAAAAAGAAAGAAAAGGACACCTGGACAACAACAGATGTTGGCAAGGACGCAGAGAAAGAGGAACCCTTCTGTACTGCTGGTGGGAATGCAAACTGGTGCAGCCACTCTGGAAAACAGAATAGAGTTTCCTCAAAAAATTAAAAATAGAACTACCCTATGACCCAGTAATTGCACTACTAGGTATTTATCCAAAGGATATAGGAGTGCTGATTCAAAGGGGCACATTTACCCCAATGTTTACAGCAGCACTATCGACAACAGCCAAAGTATGGAAAGAGCCCAAATGTCCATCAATGGATGAATGGATAAAGAAGATGTGGTATGTATATATACAATGGAGTATTACTCGGCAATCAAAAAGAATGAATCTTGCCATTTGCAACAACATGGAATGAACTAGAATGTATTATGCGAAGCAAAATAAGTCAGAGAAAGACAAATATTGTATGATTTTACCATTATGTGAAATTTAAGATACAAAACAGATGAACATAAGGGAAGGGAAGCAAAAATAATATAAAAACAGAAAGGGAGACAAACCATAGAGCCTCTTAAACAGAGGACAAACTGAGGATGGCTCTAGGGGTGTTGGGTCGGGGGATGGGCTAAATGGACTCTGGGCATTAAAGAGGACGCTGGTTGGAATGAGCACTGGGTGTTATATGTAAGTGATAAATCACTACTAAATTCTATTCCTGAAATCATTATTACACCATATATTAACTAACTTGGATTTAAATTAAAAAAAAAGGGGGGGGTGCCTGGGTGGTTCAGTTGGTTAAGCATCTGACTCCTGATTTTGGCTTAGGTCTTGATACCAGGATCATGGGATCAAGCCCTGCTTCCGGCTCTGCAGTGGTTGTCAAAGTGTGGCCCCTGGATCTGCAGCACTGGTATTATCTGGGAACTTGTTAGAAATGCAAATTCTCAAGGCACCTGGGTGGCTCAGTCAGTTAAGCATCCAACTTTGCCTCAGGTCATGATCTTGAGGTCTGTGAGTCTGAGTCCCACACTGGGCTCTGTCCTGACAGCTCAGAGCTTGGAGCCTGCTTCGGATTCTGTGTGTGTCTCTCTCTGTGTTCTTCTCCTGCTCTCTCTCTTTCTCTCTCTCTCAAAAATAAATAAACATTAACAAAAATAGAAATGCAAATTCTCAGTCCCACTCCAGACCTGCAGAATCAGAAACCCAGGGTGGGGTCCGGTAATGAACAAGCCCTCTAGGGGGTTCTGATGCTCAGTCCAGTCTGATCTGCAGTGCAAGCCCTAACTGCTCTCTCCTTGCTCCTCTTGGTCCCTTTTCCTTCAGCTCTCCTCCATCTGGAATGTTCCCTCCTGGCTTCAGAAATGGCAGCTCCTTTTATTCTCCTTATTTGCCTCAAGCTTTCCAAATCTTTGAGACTCCTGCTCTTGTCTTGTCTCCTTGTCCTCCCTTGCTGACGGTTTTAAATGACCCATCTCTTATCAGTTGCCATTTCCCTCCTATCAGCGTTCTTTCTCACTCACTCTCTCTGTTTGCAGAACCGGATTTCTCGGAGGCACTGACTGCCTGTCATTGGAGACCTTTTCCCTGCACTTGCTATTTGGGATCTTGCTGCTGCTTTTGCTGGCATTGTAGACTCTCCTTAGGTAGTGTGAAAAAGAACCAGTGGCTCAACATGGCATTACTGAGGCCAAGTCTTGAAATAGGAGCTCAATACCTCACCTAACTGCAGTTTCAACCTTCCCTGGAAATGTAGCCTTCACCAGCCAGTCAGCACCCATGAGGCAATCTGTCAGGAGGGACCTCTTCACCCTCCTCAAAGGAAGATGAAGTAATCTGCATGAGACCCCTGCCCTTTTCCCAAAGGGAAAGTGCCCTTGCCCAGAATAATCATTTCTTTTGCTAATGACGTTTTTGTCCCACCCTCTTTCCTATAAAAACCTTCCATTTGGTGTAATTTCTCTCCGGAAGCTCCCTTCCACTAACGATGTGGGATGCTGCCAGATTCTTGAATCGCTTCATAAAGCCAATTAGAGCTTCAAATTTACTCAGTTGAATTTTTGTTCTTTAACAGTAGTTTATTGCTTCTTTTACTTCAAAAAAGAAAACATTTGCCTCTTTCAATGTTTTTAAATTTTAACTGTGTGACTGTTTCAATTTGTAACAGATTTGCTTTAAAAAAAACAACAACAACAACCCCAAAACCTCAAACAATACAGAAGTGTAATAAGTAAAACTGTCACCTTGTTTCCTGGGATAGGGTCTTCAGAGTTTTCTTCAGAGTAAACTTCAGAGTTTACTTCAGAGTTTACTTAACAGAGTTAATACAGAGATTAGCTAGCTCTACTGCCCTAGCTAATCGCTTTTCTGGGTCTGAGTTCATCTCTCTCCCTGCTCTGCCCTCCCCACCCCACCCTGCTGCCCCTACTTTAGGTTCCCCAGGACAGCATTTATTCTATGGAACTGGAAGACCATGGCCCGTTGATTCTTTCTTTTCTTTTTTTAATATTTTTGAGAGAGAGAGAAAGAGAGAGGAGAGAGGAAAGAGAGGATGAGCAGGGGAGGGGCAGAGAGAGACGGAGACACAGAATTCAAAGAAGGCTCCGGGCTCCGAGCTGTCAGCCCAGAGCCCAGAGCCCAGAGCCCAGAGCCCAGCGCCGAGCTTGAGCTCACAAACCTCGAGATCATGACCTGGGCTGAAGCGAGATGCTCATGGACTGAGACACCCAGGTGCCCCAGCCCATTGATTCTTCAGACTGAAAGATGGAGAACGTTCAAGGGGGAGGAATAAATGAAATAAAGAAGAAAGGAAAAGCACAACCAACAAGTGGGAGGAGGATGGCTAGAAACCTAGAAGTGGGACAAGGAATAAAATGCCCAGTTCTGGATGTCCTGGATGTACGTGTAGCTCTGATGACTCCCCAAACTTTTCCTTTCATCAAGTGTCCTTGGTTGTTGGTCTTGACTCTTGAGCTCTTTTAGGAGCTCTGAAGCCTAGAAGCTTCTTTAGAGTGCCTACTGTTGAAACACTGCGAAGCATGTGAACTTCGAAAGAAGACTCATTGTCATGCACTATGGCTACTCCTGTTCTGGGCTATGAACTTGGACCCACCCTTGTGGTCTCACTTCCCCTGTGCAGCCATTGCTATGTATGCAATCACTTCCCCTTGTCCCCTAAGCCAACAAGCCACTTACTTACAGACAATCTACCCACTGCCATATTTATCTAAATCCGTCAAATTGTATCTTGCTCTTCTAGGAGTTTCCTGACCTTCTTGAGGAACTCCCTCAAGAAATTTGACTCCCTGTTTTAAATTGCTAGTCTTCCCAGGTTTCATGACTTCTTGAAACTTAAGATTTGTTAATGTAAAAATTATTAAGATTATGTAGCAATGTAGGAAAGTGCTTATAATCCAATGTTAGTTTTTGTTTGTTAAAAGTTGTACGCACAATATTGTATATTTACTTAACAGTAACTGGATAAATATTTTTTGTTCACATGAACAAGAATGGAACATGCAAGAAGTTATTGTCAGGTAGGATAGACTAGTGTGCAATTTATTTTCCTTTTATGAATTCCCTCTAAATAACTTTGTTTATAAAAATCATTTGGCTGAGATGTTTTCCTGTTATAGTTCAATGTTTAAAGTTCTGTTTCCAGGGGTGCCTGGGTGGCTCAGCAGATTGAGCATCTATCTGACTCTTGATCTCAGCTAGGTCGTGATCTCATGGTTCATGAGATCGAGCCCCATGTCGGGCTCTGTGCTGACAGCACAGCGTCTGCTTGGGATTCTCTCTCTTTCTCTCTCTCTGCCTCTCCCCCATTCACACTCTTTCTCAAGATAAATAAATAAACGTTTTTTAAAAAAAAGATTTAAAAAAAAATCTTGTGTTTTCGGTCTTGGCCAGGAATGCTTTGTCCAGCATCAGACTCTTGAATCTTCACAAAATCACATGTTGCCCATCCCTCAGGCAGAAGACCATGGAGTTACCTTTAACTTCCCTGGGCTTCTAACCCTTTAGTCTGGACAATGGCTACAAGTTAGCACTGTTCCTTCCATAACTTTTCTCTGCCTTCTTCCCCAATTTTTACCATTTCCCTTCTGCTGACAGCTCGTTATATAAAAACTATTATGATGGGATTTCTCTTTTTTATTTTTTTCAGAGATTTTATTTTTAAGTAATCTCTACACCCAAGGTGGGGCTCAAACTCACAATCCTGAGATCAAGAGTTGCATGCCCTACTGACTGAGCCAGCCAGGTGCCCCATGATGGGATTTCTCTTACTCACGAGCTCTGAATTGATTTCTTTACTATGAACTGGGCCTGTGTTAACATGTTTTTTCTCTCAGAGGTGCAATGACCTCCGAGATCCTTCTTATCACAAGTGGATCAGATGCCTTCACAAAAAATGAACAACTTAATAGTAACAAGCATCAGTACACTGTAATTATGGCATATGGAATCCTTCCTAAATGTTTCAAAAGAATTTTACAAATTCTCACTGGAATTAAATGGCATTAAGTTTCTGTTACAAAAATGGAAGGACTGAGGTATCTGAGGTATTTCCCCTTCCCATCCTCCCCAAGAGAAACAGAATTTGAAGATGTAAGTAACTTAGTTATAATTTATTCCACTGCAAAGTGTGCCTCAAACTCTTTTTTTTTTCTGAATCATCAGTTTATTATAAAAGGGTATACCTCGGGGCGCCTGGGTGGCTCAGTCAGTTAAGTATTAGACTCTTGATCTCTGCTCATATCATGATCTCATGGTTGTGAAATGGAGCCCTGTGTTGGGCTCTGCACTGGGCATGGAGCCTGTTTGAAATTCTCTGTCTCTCTTCCTCTGCCCCCCAGCTCCTCTCTCTCTCTCTCTCTCTTCCGCTCTCTCTGCCCCTCCCCTACTTGTGCACATGCACTCATGCTCTCTATTTCTGTCTCTCAAAATAAACATTTAAAAAAAACCCCACACATTTAAAGCGTGGATGCAACTCAGGAAGAGACAGCAGAGCTGCACGGACAAGGTGTAGGGAAGGGGTATGGAGCTTCCGTGACTCTTCAGGGCCCATTCTCCCCACATCTCCATGTGTTCACCAACCCAGAAGTTCTTTTGTCTTTTTATGGAGGCTTCATTACATTGGCACGACTGATGAAATCATTGGCCGTTGGTGACTGATTCAACCTCCAGCCCCTTTCCTCTTCCCTGAGCCTTAAACACTTGATTTCAAGGATGAGGGATGGGGTGGGCATAAAGAAGTTAGCTCCATAGGTAAGACTTCTTTACTCATCGCAGTGAGCGCACTGTGCAGCCTCTCCTCAGGGGAGTATCTCTAGTTCACTGGCCATATGTCTTGGGGGAGAGAGCCATGAAGCCTTGGCTGCCTATCTGCTGTCCTTGGCCACCGGGTGCACCTGAGCCCTGCCTCAGGGCTTGAGAAGGAGCTGGATCCTTGCCAGGGGCTGGGGTTTGGCCAGAGAGCCAACTCAACTTGGACAGTCAGTTGAGATGCTCAGCGGCCCTCACCTGTCCATGCCATGAAACCATCGAAGTTAACTGCACCAGGCTTCCAGCCTACTGAGTCTCTGCCACACACTGGGGCTGAAGGAAGGTGGGAGTTGCTTGCCAGTTTTCTTTGAAAGGAACGGAAATGAGGGATCAGATTATAAATTCCTGCAATGTAAAAAACAAGAGTATCTAAGCAAGAGGAAATTACCAGCTTATTCTAATAGCATGTGGCATCTCTGGGCTCAGGAATACCTCCCAGCTCCAAGATTCTAGTGATCAGGCATTTCCCGTGATAAAGTAGTTCTGAGTCTACTTGATTAAAAGGTATCATTGCTTCCGTAGGAAGACTGGTGTGTTATGACAAAAGTGACATTCTTTGAGAGGCCAATGTGCAGAACTAGGGGAAAACAGATGTCTGGAAATCTTTACTCATTCTTATCTTAGGGTTCATGAAAGCTGGTGGGGTTGCCCAATCCAGGGAAGTTGGTAGGGTTGCCTGAACCAGGAACAATGGGTGAAATAGTCCCCCTTCAGCCATTCAAGGCCTTTCTATAGCAGAGAACTACCATTTTTATGGTGCTCATTATATGCCACTGGGCTAAGTTCTTTACAAACTTAGCTTATTATATTTATTCCTCCTTATTGCTCTTTGGGGTACTCTTACTCTATGGCCCTCATCTCCTTAAAAAGGAAAATAGGAGAGGCACCTGGGTGTTTCAGTCAGTTAAGCGTCTGACTCTTGATTTCAGCTCAAGTCATGATGTCATAGTTGTGAGATCGAGCCCCATGTTGAGCTCCGTGCTGAGTGTGGAGCCTGCTGGAGACTCTCTCTCTCCCTCTCCCATCCTCCCCCCACCTCTTTCTCCATTTGGCTGTTTTCCCTGCTCACTCTCCCTCTCTCTCAAAAAGAAAAGAAAAGAAAAGAAAAGAAAAGAAAAGAAGAGAAGAGAAGAGAAAAGGAAAGGAAAGGAAAGGAAAGGAAAGGAAAGGAAAGGAAAGGAAAGGAAAATAGGCAATTGAAACTCAGAGAGGTTACGTGACTTGCCCAAGTTCCCATGGAGCTGACTTTCAACACCCAGGTTCATGTGATGCCAAACTCTTTCCCTTATACCATTCGGCCTTTCCAACCCTGGGCAGAAGTTGTCAGAACTGATATGAGGACTATTCACTTTCGGTTGGTCCCACGAACTTGCTGGAATGTCGTCTATGACTGTACTTCGGTTTGCAAGACGGGTAAGAGGGGACAGTGCTTCAGACTGAGAACAAGGAGAACAGGATCTGGACCAAACCCCCGAGGTGAGAGAAGAGTGGATCCAACCAGCAGGGGTGAAAGGAGATGGACATGAGAAACCTCACGCTATTACAGTCTAATTATATCTCCTAAGCAGTCTCTTGTCAGCTAACCATGGTTTTCAGAATCATTTGCCTGGAAAGAGGAAACATATTGCACCAAGGTTTATTTTCACTTGCAGTGCTTACTTTCCCTGTGCATAGAATTTTAAATTACTGTCATTTTTTATTAAGCATGCAGAGTGCTTTATAAAAGTCCTCACGACAAGCCATTATTCCCCACTTTACAGAAGCAACAGCTGAAGGATTCAGCAGACAAGTAGCTGGACCCGAGTCACAAGTTGCCATGGTAACTGGTGGCAGGGGCTGATGAGAACTTACGGTCCCTTGTTGGAACCCAGTTTTCATTTTCTTCTATTGGTAAACCAAGGCTGAGATCAAAACAATATCTTTTGTTTCAAGCCCTCTCTTAGGAATATCTTGTGTGTGTCAAGTACTTGTATGTGGTTTTCCAGTGTACTTTCACATACATGGTCTCATCGCACACTCACACCCTGTGTGGGGCTGGACATTCTTACTTCAACTTATAGATCAGAAAACTGAAGCATATGCTGGACAGGAGATTTGCTATAAGCCCAGAGCTCATTCCTGGCAAAGCCACGAGTTCAGCATTCTTTCCTGAGAGTCACTCTACCCTGTGACTGATCCTGCCTGAAAGCGAGCAGGGTAGCTAGGGTTCACACAGAGGTTATGACTCCAAGCCACAGCTCACAAGTGAAGGAGCCCATGTGAATAAGGCTACAAAGTGACTGCATTTTCAAAGACCTAGAAATCTGCACCAGGATCAAAGAGTCTATGCAAGCCTTGGCCCAGAGGTTTCCTCAGCCATTACCCAGTCAAAGGAAAGCCCACGGCTTTTTCCTTCCTTCTTCCTTTCCTTTCCTCCCTCCTCTTCCTTCCTCCCTTCCTCTCTTCCTTCCTTCCTTCTCCTTCCTTCTCCCCCTCCTTTCCTCCCTCCCTCCCTTCCAGTCCTTCTTTCCTTCCTCTCCCTCTGCCTTCCTCCATACTCCCTTTCCTTGGTCAAAGCGGAGTTCATTAATATAACAAGTAACTAGGCAGTCTAGCTCATATTCTCATTTGCCGGAGAAATGTATCGAATCAAAGCTCTCAGGTTCCTCGCATCACATTTTGGCAGATGTGCTGGGCAGATGTGCTGGGCGCCGATCAGAGTGCAGGGGCTCTCAGTAACTCCATGGGGATCAGGGAGGACACAGCCGTATCCCATGCTGAGCATTATTCAGTTGCCAGAATTGGCACCTTGTGCCCCTAATCCACAAATCAATGATCACAGCATCTAGAAAACGAAAGAATCCTCATCCTAGAAGGATATAAAATATCCCCATCGAAGGTATTCGTTAGGAGAGCCGTGAAAAGAGCCTGCCTGGGCCTTGGAGACAGAGAATCATCTGGTTGAGGATTCAGGCTCTGCCACTCAACAGCCTCGTTCAAGGAAAGGAGTTAACCTTGCCAAGCCTCAGACTCCTCGTCTGTAAAATGACAATCCTGACACTATCCCCACAAGGTGTTGTAAGAAGAAAGTGCCATGCACAGTACCAAACAGTGGGTACTCACTAAATGTTACTTTTCCTCCCACTCGTCCTTTCCTTAGCCCCATAAAAAGTGCATTCCCAACTGAGTGACACCGTTTTTTCATTTGTTTGTTTGTTTTTAAGTAGGCTTCACACCCAGTGTGGGGCTTAGCACAGGGTTCGAACTCAGGACCCTGAGATAAAGACCTGAGCTGAGATCAAGAGTCAGATGCTTAACTGACTGAGCCACCTGGGCACCTCGAGTGACACTATGTGAAGAGTCAACTCTTACCTTAAGAAATTCTTTATACTGGAATGCTTATGCCTACAGATTAGCTTGTGTATGGGCAAATGGCACCAGCTTTGGGAAAGAAGAGGCTGGCTGTGTTTCAGAGCTTTTATGAAGTCACAGAATCTGATTCCTACATGGATGATGTCTTCCCTCACTGCCCCAGAACAGAGTGGATCTCTTCTGGTTATACATCAACCTTCCATCACACGTATTCCAACCCAATATAGTGGTTTATGAGTTTCCAACACTCTCCAAGAGCAAGGAGAATGCCTAACACAGTGCCTGGCACACAGAGGGTGAATGAATGGATGAACAGAAAAGTGTCTGTTTGGCCGTGGAGGCGAGTGTGACCTTCAGGTGCCCAGACAACAAGAGCCTCTCACTATCTCAACACTCCCCCACCCGGGGACTTTCAAGGGAACCATTGACCAAACTTTTCCGCCCTAAACAACGGACATATCCTCACGCGGAACACTTCATACCATCCCCCCACCCAGCCAACGCCATAAAAAACGCGCTACCCCCTTCCCAGGCGCAACTTCTCTGGCCCTCTCCATAAGGACCAGTGAACCTCGGCCGGAAGCGCTCCCAATAAAGGCTTTTTTACTTCCATATCTGGCCTCGGTTTCTGCATCGCGTTTGCTACATTACAGTGTCCACTTGCCCTATCTCATTCCGGCCATATATCCTTTCTGTTAGTCACTTAGGGGCCAGGATTATAACCTGCCCTATACAGAGGAGGAAACTGAAGTTTCAAGAAGTTGAACCACTGTCAAGGCCATTCGGTAAGTAGTAGTGGGGGAGGCACTTTAGCCCAGACCCCCTGACAAAATCTTGAGCTCCTTTGCCCCACACTTCTCTGCCCTGTGACTCAACAGCCTCGCCCTCTTGTCAATTCAGATGGTGACATTATACAGGAGCTCTTCTCCCTGGAGCCTTCTGTCTGGGAATGTTGTTTGGTGGCCAGTTGCCACATTTTGAGTGCCACAGGTCCATTTTCCACCTTAACCCATTGAGTAATGGATTATTTATTGGCAGCTGACAGCCCCATCTGATGACGGCAAAGCGAGCCTGTGCACGTCCAGTGACTCCAGTGACGCAGGCTTCAGGGAGCCTCTGGCACGGAAGGCTCCCAGAGTTGGGAACATAAGCTGGTTAGGTTGGTGCTATTTGGGGGGTGGGGTGAGGGGGTGCTTGAGGTTCAGCTTTAATACTTTAGAAATTTGGTCATTCCATCCATTCCTGTTTGCTTTTCCCCCTTTCTGATCCCCTAAACTTAAAAAAAGAAAATCCCTCAAAGCAGGGCAATTGGATCTCAGTGGATGTTCTCAATACTCTTTTGATTGCTATCCATTCTTTACTAATTAACCATGTCTCTGTTCTAGACATGCAGTAAACATCCCAGCCCTCTCCTTTCTTTCCATCAAGCCCACTTCACAATCTTGCCTTACTGTTCTATTAAATCCTCCCTCTTTTCTAAACCTCTCCACCTCGATCTTGGGGGAATCCTTGGAGAAGACTTAGAGATGCATGTTCAAGGAGAAACTGAACTTAATGTTTAGCCAGACATAATGGGAAAACACCTGAACTGAGAGTAACAAATGTGTGTGCATGGCCCAGTTTACGTTTAAGTCATTGTGAGACGCGGGGTGAGCGATTTCACCTGCACTGCTTCTGTTTAGGCATCTCCCAGCCTGCAGTAGCTCTTCCCTATCTCTTGTGTCCTTCACGTACATTTAATCTTCTAAAGCCCTTGATGACAAATCAGAGGCAGAGATGTCTTAAGAACTATAAGTGAACTGCTCACTCACTGCTCTGGAGCTTCTTCAAGGCTCTTTATCAAGTTTGCAGGCAGAAAAGGTCATCCTTAAGCCTACTGTGGTCTGGAAGTGCTGGTAACAAGATTGTCTTTGTAACTACTTCCTTAAAAAGACTTCGGGGCTCTTGATTAATGCAAACAATAGCTGAGCTGCTGGGGACAGAACAGTAGCACCTCTTCTAATGTTGGTGGCATGTGCTTCCTGGTGACTGTCAGCACAGAAGCGGCTCTTTCCCCTCCAAAACCTGCATGGACAAGTGGTTTCACTGGTCACCGAGGCCAGCCTGAGAGTCCACATGGGCTGAGAGTCAGCACAGACCGGAGAGATGGGAGACTGGTCAGGCTGCTGTGGCCAAGAGAAGAAGGCAGGATGGGCCAAGTCTCAAACACAGACAGGGGTCCTGTACCAGGGCTGGTGGGTGACCTTCAGCAGACCATGTGGTCTGTGCAGTGTCTATAGGCAGCAGGAGCCAAGAGAACAGGCAAGGTCGCAGAGCAGGAAGGAAACTGAGCCCAGCATGGGGAGCAGTGCAGACATTGAGCCGGCCCAGGGAAGCCAAAAGGACAAATGACAAGGACGTGGGAACGGCAAGTGGCAGTAACAGCAGGAGGAAGATTTATCGAGACAGCAGGTTAATAAGACCTTTGACTTAACAAGTGAACATGGACTAATTACAAACGGGAATCAGAACCATGTGTATACAGCTACATGTATGTATATACATGCTTCAAAGAACACAGGGGCACCTGCATGGCTCCGTCAGTTAAGCATGGGACTCTTGATTTCAGCTCAGGTCATGGTCTCCAGCCCTCATGAGATTGAGCTCCATGTCCAGCACTAGACTGCTGAAGACTCTCTCTCTCTCCCTCTGCCCGTCTCCTGCTCAGAGCTTTCTCTCTCTCTCTCTCTCAAAAAAAAAAAAAAAAAAAAAAAAAAAAAAAAAGGAATACAGATATGTGAGAAAAATGGGCAGAAATGAGCAACAGGTGATGATAATATGCATTGGAAGCAGAACTCAGACATGGACGCATGATGCAAAATGCCTAGTACGGTGCCTGACACCTAGAAGGTACTCAACAAATAATGTAAGTGTTTTTCTTCCACTTCTACCCCACAAAAGGGACAGCCCTCTCCCCGGCTTCGTAGAGAATGGATTGGTACTATGAACGCTATGAGCCTTGTCTACTTAACATGTTACTAGGGGAAGTCTAATTGCTTCCTAAAGCTGTTCACTGTGTTCCCTATTTACCTATTCTTAATTCATTAATTTCTTTGTGTCCAAATTCAAAAGCAAGACCTTATCAGGATGCACCGTACGACCTGCAGAAATTCTGAACGGGAATGCAGCCCCTTTGCTGTCCCTTCCAGTCCCGGACGTGTGCCGGGTCTAGGCAAGCACACAACCGGGCGTCGCGAAGGAGACCCCTGTCCATATGGCGTTATACTTAGTGCGCGTCTCACTTAAGGGCAGCCACAGATCAAGGCAGTGACCAATGGAGCCAGTCCCCAGCCGCACCCCTCCCGGTGGGGCCGAAGCAGGCGGCTCTCCCCAACGCCTGCCCGCTCCTACCCTCCTCCTCCTCCCCCCCCTCCCCCAAGACCCGGATTCCCAGGTCAGCGCTGCCCCGAGGAGCGCGGCTAAAGTCAGGCTACAACTCACCTCGCAACCCCGGGCACCAGACCTCCCGTAGGAAGGGCGTTCTCCCCCGCGCACGATGACATCACGTGGTTGGGGGCTGAGTCGCTGCATAAAAGCAGCCCGCGGGGAGCCGGGAGCCCGAAGAGCAGACGCGCTCGCCGGGCGGCGAGGCTGCGCGCACGCGGTCCCCAGCGCGGAGAGCCCGGGAGCGGCCGGAGCGGGCGCCCAGGCGGCCAGCGATGCCCCGCAGCCTGCACGCCGCCGCCGTGCTCCTGCTCCTGTGCTTAAAGGAACCGCCGGCCGGCCTGGCCCCGCTCAACGGTAAAGTGTCTGCTTCCTCTCTCCTCAGTCCTGGGCGCTCAGCTACACCTGGACGGAGGATTTCCTGGCGGGGCTCCCTGTCTGTCTCTCATGCGAAAGCAAAATCGTTTCGGGGGAGCAGGGAAGGACACGCATACTATCAAATATTTTTTTAGACAATTTAGAAAATGCGTTTTGGGAATTTCGTTTTCCTTGGGAAGGCACGACCTGTTGCGGTTGGGGGAAGCACGTTGTCTGCGGGTTACAAGATGTTTGTGTGTTCTTTGAGCACCCGCCAGCTCGGCAGGGGTGGCTTGGGAACTTGCTCAAGGGGAGGAGACGGAGAAGCCGGGTTTAAAGTACTGTGCCTCGGTCCACGTGCGGGGAAGGTAGAGAAGTGAATGTGGGTTTTGCGCCGCGTGGTTACCAGGAGGGTTTGCCGCGCCCCAGTTGCAGAACCTTCCAACAGTGGAGGATGATCTTTGGAGGAGAGACTCTTTACCATGACATTTTACCTCCAAGTCTAAGGGATGATGCATCCCATCCTTAATCATTGTTTTGCTCCAGGAGGGCTCTACTATCCTGAATGTGTGTGTGCACTCGGAAGGCATACACACCTCATTTCTGAGTGTAATTAGGGCCCTTAACCCCAAAGGGCTGGAGGCTGAGGGTGCCCAAAGGGATGGCAGGAGAGCGGGGAGGACCTGAACTGCAGGCTCAGGTCAAGGCGGTGAGTTAGGGTGAGCAGCCAAGGTCAAGGTTAGTTAATCCTTAGGAGCAACAGGAGGATGGCAACCTGTTGCCTGCCTCTCTACTTGCTGGGTGAGCACTTTTCTTGGGGGTAGATGGTGACGTTTTGTGGAAACTTCTGGGTAACTCACTGGTGGTGGCTCCTGCCCTTGACAGAGTCTGTCCCAAGTTGTAGGGACATTTGTGGGTGCTACGATTTCTGGACGGAGGTTAGGCTGAAACATTTATAGGAGGGCTGATAGTGACTGATGGCTGGCAATGGCTCCTCCCCCGCTAGGCAGTGGTGGTGGGACATTGGACCCCCCTGTAGGCTGAAAGCTCGGACCCTCCTCCTCTCCTAGAGGTCACTATGCCCATGAGGCAGGGCAGGAGGAAGGTGCGGGGAGCTGGCCTCCTGCATGGCATTACTCTTAATTCAACTCAAATCCACTGGCTGGCAAGATATGCTTGATATTATTTACCTTATCTGGCCCAGGAGAAATAGAAGGTTGGTGGGAGAAAGGGGTTACATACAAGTGGAAATTAATTGTTACAATTTCAGACTTTGACATGTATTCCCCTCTCAGGAAAGCTGCACCCAGACCTGAAGTTTTGCTAGAAATGTCCCTTGTAGTTCCAAGATGGGAGGGAAACAGCCGTTTATTGGCTCGCTTTCCAGAAAGCCTGTTACTCCTCTCACTCTGGGGAAGTTCCTCATCCCTGCTGTCTCTTCCCCTGCCATCCCCGCCGTCCCCTCCTTCTCTTCTTCCCCTCTGCTCCTTGCCTTCCCTCCTCCTTTCCTTTCCCTTCTCCTTTGCCTTGCTTCCCTCCCCATTCTCCAAGTTGGAGTGGGGGAAGCTTGCAGTAAAAAATTCACATTCACCCCCGACTGAGTAGCCAGCCTGCCTACCCCCCCCCCCCAGAGTGTAAGAACACAGGTTTTATCCTGCTATTCCTCATGCAGGTTTCTTGGCTGTTTAACTGCCTCTGGGGACAAGGTCAAAGCAAAAGTCACTGAGATGTAAAGTGTTCATATTAACCCAAGGTTGGGAATGGAGGGGGGATGAAGCTAGGCAATAAGGTCAAAGTGTGGTCTGCCCTCCCCCTGGAGCACTTAAACTTCCAGCATTTTGCACTGGTGAATGTCTGAAAAAAATGACTGGAGTGGGGAAGGAGGGAATGTAATAAAGTGAGGTCAAGTGTCTTCTGGAGAAAACCTTGGAATTCTTAGTTGCATTGGGGGAACATTTCAATGAATTCTGTAGAGTCTGCTCTGTCTGAATCTGGTATGGAGAGAGACAGTCTCTGGCCTCCCAGGTGACGGTTACTCAGAGAAGGTTCTAGCACCCAGGACCGGAAGTAGGCAGGGCCCTGAACCCTTCGCCTGGATCCTTGTCAATACCGCTTCCTCAGGGAGCTCTCAGGGCATTCTCCCTGCCCAGTACAGAGCAGGCCTGCAGGTTCTAACAGGCGTTGAGCTGAGCCTCCCACCTCTAACACAAAAGATCACCTTTCCGGGAAGGGGAAAAATTTCCTTCTGGAAAAGCCTGCTCCCTCAGGAAGCCTCTGAAGTGTAGCTGCAGGAGCCTTGGCCTGGCCTGCCTCCTGTGTATGGTCAGGTGAGTCCTGTTAAGACTCCTGTCCCTAGAGGCACCTGGGTGGCTCAGTTGTTTAAGCATCCAACTTCGGCTCAGGTCATGATCTCATAGTTCGTGACTTCAAACCTCGCATCAGGCTCTGAGCTGTCAGCACAGAGCCTGAAGCCCACTTTGGATTCCGTGTCTTCATCTGCAACCACCGCCCCCCCACTGCCCCAGCTTGTGCTCTGTCTCTTTCTCTCAAAAATAAAAAAACATTAAAAAAAATTTTTTTTAAAGACTCCTGCCTCTAAGGCTAGAGGCAAGGAACCAGGAGGTGTTACTTCCAGATAAAGCAAACACATGCACCCACAAACACACACACACACACACACACACACACACACACAAACACACACGTTTCCCTTAGAAAGTCTGCCTCGGGTTAGTTTTGAGCTGAAGATGGACCAGGCCGGGCCCTGACCTTCATCTGATACCTCCTCCCCCTTGGACTACCGTCCTCTTCATTTTATAGTGCTTCTTCTCTCCAGCCTCCAGCTCCTGAGTCCTTCTAGACACTGCCATTTATATCTTGGTCTTAAGGACCAGGCAGGGCTGCTCAGAGAGAGGAGGGCAGGAAAGTTTACCCCGGACGCTGCTGCTTTTTAAAACCGAGACCCTGGTCCTGTGAGGCTTTATGGTCCCAGTTGGCCACTCTATACCACTGCTTCCCGAGCTTTCCAAAGTATCACATAGATGCCGCATCAGAGGACGAGCTACAACTACAACCTCAGCTTGGCCGGTTTCGGGGAGGATAGCGGAAGATGTGGAATGCTGAGGCTGTGATTTGACTTGGGGGCAGGTGCGATTAAACTTGTGGCCAAGGCAGGACTGCTCACAGGCAGCGGCTGTTTTTCTGGTGGTCTCCACGCTCACCAGAGTGGCCTGTCTCTCCGGGTTAGCAGTGAGGATGAACTCCCCGATTACTTGTGAACTTCTAGATCCTGAGCTTCCGAGTGTGCCGCCCAGCCCAAGTGGCAATAATCTGATGTCTTCTACCTCTGAAATCCGAGACTGTATTTTAATAATGAACCCCTCAGGCAAAACCAGTGAAGGAAAATGTTCAGAAAAGAGGGTTGAGGTCTTCTTAGTTCCAAGGCCATGCCTCCTTTGTTCCTTTTCACCATTGTTTCAGTAAAAGATCTAGCAGTACACTTGGGGTTAGCATACAAGTTCAGTTTCCCCATGGTTCTGAATGTCTTGCTCTAATTGCTAATTCAGGGAAGGTGAATCTTGGGACTGGTAACTACTGTGGGGTCCAGAGCAGGTTTTGGAGGGTCTGTGGACCTCTATGAAATCTTGTATATGTATATGAAATCTTGTGTGTCCAAGCCCATGGACATTTTTATGGGCAACAGGTTCTTAAGTACTCATTGGATATTCTAAGGGGTCTGAACACCCTCTCCTTTCCTCCACTACAGATTGAGAACGAGACTCAAAGACTTCCAAAGTTTTTTTTTAAGTTTATTAGAGAATGAGCGGGGGAGGGGCAGAGAGAGGGGGAGACAGCATCCAAAGCAGACTCCATGCCGACGGCAGAGAGCCTGATACGGGGCTCGAACTCACAAAGTGTGAGATCATGACCTGAGCCGAGCTCAAGAGTACCACACTTAACCAACTGTGCCACCCAGGTGCCCCCACACTTTTTAAAAACTCTTTTAGCTTCTCAAAATCCCCGTTGGCTTGAGTAGGAAATGCCCAGTTGTGGTAAGGGAGCAGATTGCTGGTCAGTTAAAGCTTGACTGCAAATCAGTTCCCAGGAGAAAAAGGGGGAGGTGAGCGCCTTCTTCTGACTGCATCCGGTGGGCCAAGAATGATGGAGGCATCCAGAAAAGCTAGGAGAGGCACTTAGGATTTGGAGAGTCCCTCTCCCTGGTGGTGTCCCCTGAGAGACCCTGAGTCTCGATTCAGGGTCTCTGTGTCCTTCTGGAGGTGAAGAGGGAGGTGTCAGCCCCTGTGCAGCCTCTTTTCCCCAACTGCGTTTTGACGTGGGAACAGAGGACTTCTACCTGTGAAGGGCATGGAGCAGGAGGGGGTAGGCGGCCTCCATTACATTCCCGGCAGAACTTTGCGTGCTCACCGCCCCTGGCCTCCTACCTTCGGTGAGGGTGGCAGCTTCCTCCAAAAAGAACATGCCTTTTGAGACGACCTTTCTCTTTATGCACCGAGGTGAACTGCTCTCCAGGGCATGCTGTTCAGTGGGAAAGAGCGAGGCGCAGATCGTGCTTCCAGGATGCTGACGTTTGTGGGGAAAGGGGGAGGGAGAATGTGCAGTTCGACCGTGAAAATGTCCCCATCCACGCATGAAACTGGCTGTTTCTAATGCAAGCAGGGAGAGCGGGTGGGAGGAAGAACTCTCGCTGTGCACCCTTTGGGAGCTTTTGGGTTTTGAGCCTTGTGAATTTCATTGCATATTCAGAAACTAAAATTTGGCTTAAGATCTGCAAGGCTTCTGGGGCGCCTGGATGGCTCAGTGGCTTAAGTGTCAGACTTCGGCTCAGGTCATGATCTCACGGTTTATGGGTTCGAGCCCCATGTCGGCCCCTGTGCTGACAGCTGGGAGCCTGGAGCCTGCTTCGGATTCTGTGTTTCCCTCTGTCTCTGCCCCTCCCCGGCGTGTGCTCTCTCAAAAATAAATAAACGTTAATAAAAAAAAAAAAGATCTGGGAGGCTTGTAATCAAGAAACCCCCTACCTAACCCGTGAGCCCCCGCTGGAGCCCACAACTCTGGGAACCCGTTGTTCGGACGCAGACTCCAACGACGTTTTACGTCCAGGCGTCCGCCTCCTTTGGGACCGCACCCGTTTCAAAATAAAATCTATAGTTTTCTCTAACTTGCTCAAGCTCAGCTGTACTCACTTTGCCTTGTTTTGTTCTTTGCAGGATCCAAGTGGAGCTATTTCGGTAAGTAGAGATCTTGCATACTTTTTTCTTTTCTCTCTCTCTCTCTCTCTTTTTTTTTTTTTTTTTTTTTTTTTTTTTTTTTTTTAGGAGATGGCTGTATTTCATTAGGAAGTCAGAAACTCCATGATCTGTGGGGGGTCAGGGGTGGAGGTTGAGAAGAGCAACTCTGATATCATTAAAAGGGAGTACCCAGGCTTCTGGAAACAACGGTTCCACCTGGGTTCCACGCAGCACTTTCTCCAAGCCGAGCAGCCTGCTCTGTGCACGTAAACTGTGAATCCTAGCATTAAGATTTCCCAATTCCTGCAAGGATTTCTACCAAACCTCCCAGGTGAATGTGCCTGGGTTCCCTCCAAACTGCAAGGGCCTTGGGTAGGAGAGAGACCTTCTCCTCTGGAGGACATTTATTCTACAATAAACAAAGAACAAAGGGCTCCTTTCTGGAAGTTTGGCTCAGGCCCCAGGATTTAAGCTGTCAGTGTGTCTGGGATTAACTTCTTGTTGCCATGTTTGTAAGCAAGCGTAGTTCAGGGGTAGTGACGGTTAGTCCTTCGTGAAAGGGATGCCTGCCTCGTGTGTGAGGAGAGAGAGGGACATCGAGTATGCAATGGGGTTTCTGTGGGATTGGCTCAGGAATGACATTAGCCACTTCTGGCAGCCCTTGAAAACAGCCCAGCTGGTGTGTTGCAATGAACTGGAAATTTGGTCATCAGCTGGGGTGGGAATGTAGGCCAAGTACCAGGTCCACTGACAAGCGCAAGAATGTTCATAATGCCTTGTCAGGGACGGTCACAAGCAGTGTGCACGATAGACTGGTACAGCAAGGAGGCTGGGACGGCCTCACTGGCACAGGAGGAGTGGTGACAGGCAGAGGAGTTGATCGTGACAGCGTAAGCAGAATCCAGAGAGAGGTCTGTCTTAGATTTGCAAAAGCCAGCCTCTGGGTGTTGTTAACCCAGGAGGCACAGCCAAGTCACTGAACTAACCAATGATCCTACAGGCCAAGGTCCCCTTGGCTCTAGCACCGCATGGCTCCATCATTACCAACACCCCTTATGTACTTACTGTGTGCAAGGCATGGTGCTAGTGCCTGTGTGATTAGAAAGGCGGGCTGTGGTCTGCACCTGGGAATATTTTAAGCTCACAATTCAAAGCTAAACATAATGACAGATAATAAATAAATGGTTCAGTGCTCTGATGGTTCAGAGGAGGATAGAGAGGGCTAGGGCTGGATAGTCACAGAAGGCTTTCTGGAGGAGGAGGGCTTTCACCTGGGCCATGGAGGATGGAGAGGATTCAGTGTGGTGGGAGGGAAGTGGTGTTGGCCAAGATGATGATGGCATCACATGAGTGGAGGCAAGAAATAAGATGGTATGTGAAGGGCAACAAGTACAGAAAGAGTTGGGGCCTCTGTGGCTCAGTCAGTTAAGCATCTGACTCTTGATTTCAGTTAAGCATCTGACTCTTGATTTCGGCTCAGGTCATGATCTCACAGTTCAGAAGATGGAGCCTTACATTGGGCTCTGAGCTGGCAGTGAGAAACCGGCTTGGGATTCTGTCTCCCTCTCTCTCTGCCCCTTGCACACACACTCTCTCTCTCAAAATATATAAATAAACTTAAAAAAAAAAAAGAGTTATAGGGGAGTGATTAAGGTTGGGAAGATAGGTTGGATTGAACAAGGGAGACATTCAGGGGTAGGGGGAGGCCTTCCCACTTTGTCCCGTAGATGAAGGGGCAGGGCTATGAGTAATCTGTGTTTTAGGGAGGTTAATATGGTGGTAGGGGCTGGCCAGGAAAGGATGGGAGCAGGCAGGAAAGTGTCTGGCCTTTGTGGAATTCCCATTTCATGTCTTAACATCCAGTTTGGAGACAGCAGTAAGAGGGAAGGAAAGGGCAGGGCAAGGGATGTGACAAAAGAAGAACGACAGAGTCTGGGCCCCAGGGCTCCTCGGGAGGGGCAGTGTGTGGGGGGGGGGCGGTGTCAGGAGCAGTGCAGAAGCATTTCTTCCCGGCCATGAGCTCTGGCTGGCCCTCTGTCCCCCAAGCCCGGCACAAATGGAGCAGCCATCTGCTGAGGAAGCAGAGGCCAGGGTGTGATGGTGCCAGACGTACATGGGGTGAGCACAAAGACACATCTGGCTTCTTATATTCGTGAAGTGAGTCCACGGGATGTGGAGTTGGCCCTCAGTGGGGGCCGGTGAAGGAGGACGGAGGAGGATGGCTGGGGACAGGTCCAGGCTGGCAGCTGGCACCTGTGCTCAGAGTTGCCTGGGACAGCAGCGGGCCTGGGTGGGTGCTGGGGGGGAAATGGTTTCCACACAGTGAGGGCTGCCCTGAATGAGGCAAGTCCAACTAAAAGCCACGTGCTAGTTTTCCCAGGGTGCAGACCTCAGCTACTCTGCACGTAAACGCTGCTGAGTCATCCTGGTCCAGGGGCCTCCCAAGGCCTGGAACACAGCGTAGGACTTCTAGACGCACATGGAAAGAGAGCCCTCCTCCCTTCCCCCCTCCACAAAGTTACCAGGCTGAGCTCCCCGGATGGCCTGCCTGGACACAGGAGAACCACCCGATAGCCAAGATGGGCCCCCCATCCTGGGCTCCCCTCGGGGGTGGCTGGAACAGCAGCTGGGTGTGTCAGCCGGGGCGTGGAGCTGCTGCGCAGGCCCTCCCCACTGCACGTCAGTCCCAGATCAGTCCCGCTGAGCCCGGGCAGCTCCGCCGGCTGGACCGGAGGGCACTTCAAGTCAGGTTGTCCTGGGAGGGGGCGATAAACTCCAGCCTGCTGAAGTCAGTCTGGTGCCGGAAGTGAGGGTGGCGAGCAGGGGCCCTCCTGGGGTGGAGGTGACTGGAAGGAGGCGTGAGGAGGGTGCTGGTCATGGTTCATTCCTTGGTGTGGGTGCTGTGCTCCGATGGGGGAGAGCTCATCAGGCTGATCACGGATCATATATGCCCTGTTCTGTACGTGTGTTACATTCAATAAAAGAGTTAACCAGTTCCAGCTGGCTGGGAGACTCATCCTTACCCTGCAAGTTTTTAATTCTCCCCCACGAAAAGGCCCCAAAAAAACCCTTGGTGTGTTCAAAACAACAGAGCAGCCAAAAAGAATGAGTGTGTTGGAACAAATGACCTAAGGACACGTCAGATGAGCGCAGAACGGGTGCCGTGCCCCATCCCTGAGCATACCAGACATTGCTCTGGTGCTCCTCGGATGTGAGCTAGCACCATCTGCTAGAGATTCGGGGGAAATAAGATAAGCCTTCAAAGGAGATGAGATGGACAGGGAACATGGGGCGGGCATCCCCACTCTCCTGAAGTCAGGGCCCTGCAGGGCATCTGCCGGGCCAGCCCTGCCATGCTGGTGCAGGGAACTCTGGAACAACAGTGGCGTGGCCTGGGGGCACTGGGCAGGGGGCTGCAGCCTCTCCTTCCCAGCGTCTCTGCCATGTGGCCAGAAGGCCTGGGCTCTGGCAGGGCTCCGTGTGATCCCCACGCTGCTCTCCTTTGTCCGGGACAATGGTTTCCCTGTCTTAAAGGATTTTCCTTGGGAATCAGGCAGGGATCCTTCACGGGGGCAAACCTCTCTGGTTCTCCAGAGTCTCGCCTCCACTGACCTTCTGTCCCGAGTCTTCTGGAACACTAAGTTGCCCCAAACAAGCTTTCCCTGACACATGACATGCTTCTCAAGCCCTTCCCTAACTCTGAGGGCTAGATGTGAAACAAGGGGGGAGGTTAGGGGAAAAATTCTTTACTTTCTATTCTTTAGTACAGATAAAGGCAACTCGTGACCTCACTCCCAAATGTAGTATGGAAGCAGACCAAGACCTCAAGGGAGAACTTAAAACAGCAGTTATAGGGAGCACGTGCAATTAAAAGGCTGATTTAGTTAAGAATAGCACTTGTCTTGGGGCCCCTGGGTGGCTCAGTCGGTTGAGCGTCTAACTCTTGGTTTCTGCTCAGGTCATGATCTCATGGTCTTGAGTTCAAGACCCACGTTGGGCTCCACGCTGAGCTCAAAGCCTGCTTGGGATTCTCTCTCTCCCTTTCTCCTTGTCCCATCTTCTGCTCTTTCCCTCTCCCTCTCTCTCAAAATAAATAAACTTAAAAAAAAATAGCTCTTGTCTTTACCAAAAGCAAGAAGTTCAGCCAACTCCAAACACCCCAGTGACCTTCCCCTCCCCCCATTCCAGCTGCTGTCCTGAGGATGAATGACAAGAGGCACTGAGCACTGTGAGGGGAGAGAGCAAGAAAAGGCTGGGACATGTTTCTCATACCAGGGGACTGAATCCCCAGCCCTATGCCTTAGGGATTTCCCTTGAGGCTAGCAATCCAACTCACCATCATTTACTAAATCTGTGCTATTGTTCTAGTTGCTTCTAACTGAAGTTGTGACATCCAGGGTCTGTTAGGATGTGGTATGGTCCGCCTACTCATACTTATTTCTCATCTCTTGTGTGTTGCGGAATTGAGATTGGTGTGTTCTCGGGGATCCTGGCCTGTAGCTACCAAAATGCCTGCATTTTAGTGTTCGTGGCTGGCCTTACCAGCTGGGTACAACCATAGGGCAGCTGGCATTAGTTCCTAAAGGCAGGTGTAGTGGCACAGGAGTGGGGGAGGCAGGAAACCAGGAGGAAGACGTGAAAAGTGTACAGAGCCCAGAACCAGCAGACCTCCGTGAATATCTGCTAGGCCACTTTCTGGCTGAATGGCCTTAGGCAAGGAACTTAACCTCTCTGAACTTCAGTTTTTTCAACTACCGAATGGGAATAATAGCATCTACCTCCGTGCGTGGTTCTAAGAGCGGTAGCACCAGCGTCGCATGGGACTCGGGAGGCCCTTCCTAAACACTAAGAACTAGAAGTGGAACGCATGGAAGGAGGCTGGGAGGAAAAACCCAACCTCTTCAGCTCCGGTTCTTTAGCAGTAACAAAAGCACCATGTTTGATTTTGCAAATGCAAAGCCTGAGGCCTGTCCCAGATCTCCCTACAAATTCAAAAACTCTGGGGCTGGGCCCAGCCATCTGTTTGCAGAAGCCCACCAGAGGATCCTGATGCCGACTGCAGTCTGAGAAGCACGGGTCTGCTTCCTGGAGGACTGAGTAAGATCATATGTGGAAGGAGCCTGGTGGTGCCTGGCCCGTAGTGGGCACCTAATACAGCTAATCACCGTTTTCTTTCCCTCCACCGCACAGAGTGGAATTATATTGGCTCATATGTGAGAAAATGGCTTGTAGACTCTATCGCACCTAACAGACGTAAGCTGGGTTAGGAAGGCTTTGCTTCTTCCTGCTTTTCTGAATTGCCTGAGTTCTTAATAGCAAGGAGGGGCTCCTTTTATATTCTGAGCAAACGGGACATGTCCATTGTGAGAAAGAAAGGGATTGGGTAAAAAACACGAGCTCCTCCCGGGCCAGAATGTTTTTTCTAGCTTTGTCTGTTAGGCCAGGGAGAAGTCAGACCTCATCTCGCCGCTGCTTTCCTGGCCTCCAGGGACCAGAGAGCTGGCTCCACAGCTACAGCCACCCCAGCCACGCAGCTGCAGTCGCTGCGTCTTCCTTGGCCTCCCGGCCTGGGTCCTGGGAAGCCTCAGGGCTGATCGTTGACTTAGGACGCCAGGGTGGAGGTCTGAACCTGGGCGGAAATCTGAGGCTGGGCTGTTAGGATTGTGAGCTAAGTAAGCCCAGCCCCAGGCAGGAACCCTCACCCACCCGAGGCCGAGCCAAGCCCTGGGACTGCAGGGTGAGAGCTGGCGGACTAGAGCTAGGAGCGGGTCTCATTAGGGGCCCCATCAGGCCTCCTGCTGTGCTCAGACTTGCTCCTCTTGCCCCGTGCCCCAGGCATCCAGGTGTGGGCAGAACACAGCCCCCCCCAGGAGCTGGTGAAAGCCCTTGGCAGGCCATCCTTAGCTCTGGAGGAAGAGGAGCCTCTGGGGTAAACCAGCTCAAAAGGAAGATTTAAAGCAAAAAGGGGCTGAATTCAAAGCAGGTATGTGAAGGAGGCTCTAGGCAGGGACTGGACAGTCTGGTTTTCCTGGAGGAAGAGAATGGATGAGACTGTTTCTGCAATCTCCTGGGCGGGAGGGCCCTCTTTCCTGCTCCATTACTGTCCTATGCAGCGGCACCCACAGGGGTGAAGGGTACAGAAGCACAGCCAGACTTCCAGGGGTCACATCATGTGGCCAAGTGCCTGCCTCAGACAAAGACTATCATTGCTTGATTCTCAGATGCACATCCCCGCACATTTTAGCATCTCTGGAATAGGGACATACCATCAATGGTGTCTGGAAACAATGAAATATGGTAGTTCCACAAATACTCAGAAGCACACAGTTACCTGCTAAGAACATGAGGAAAGGAGCTGAAATGATTAATTCTGGTAACTGAATAGTGAAAACAGTGGGGGCAAAAAAGTGTAAAAATAATGGCTGGCGTGCACGCTGCCCAACACGGCATACAGGAATCCTATTTGATTTTGAACTGTAATTTTTCCCAATTTTCAGTTCATGTATGCTTTCTGTTTCATAATATTATAAGTATTTATAAACAAAGTCATTTAGGAGCTTTTTTTTTTTTTTTTTTTTTTTTTTTTTACTAAAGTATTTCTTTAAGAAGCCAGCTCCCCAGTTTCATGACAACCAGGAAGGAACAAATACCAGCTGCACCTCCTGCTGCCTATAAAGGCTGACTCAGAACTGGTAGAACTCTGAATGGTTTGTTTAACTGTCTTGAACTTTTTAAAGGGTTTTGCAATCATTAACTGGCGACTAGATCAGCTGGGTGGCTCCTGGGTGAACTGGATGAGACCCGTCCAGATCTCGTCAAGACAGGCTGCACAGTCAGGACAAAAGGTTCATGCAGCCCCCACCTCCGGGGGGGCTCTGGAAAGGCTCCTTATATTGAAAGTGAGATTTACTTAAAGCAGGAAACAGGGACATTGGCAAATGGTGCCGAGTGCTGTTGTAGCAGCAGCCATTCCTTGGTGTTCCACATTCTGGGAGGTGGACGAGGAGTGGAGAAGTGAGGAAAAAGTGACTCTGAAGGTTGTTGAACAAAAACGTTTTTGTTGTTGTTGTTTTCCAAAGACATTTTGTAGAGAGTCTGAGGCAATCATGCAAATGACTGTTTCCCATTTGGCTTTGGCCACCAGGAAGCCCAGAGGCAAATTAGTGGCTTTGACCTGAGTGTCTATTCTTCTATGACCTACAAATCTAAAGATTCTTCCTTATATTGCCCTTCTACTTTCTAGATATTCTTCCTGATCCTGAGCCAAAATGTTTAACAAATACATTCTGAAATTTTTAGCTAGAAGGGACCTTACAGTAGAGATACTTTAGATTTCCACCACTCTTTTTTATTCTGCCCCCTCCATGGACACCATTGTTAAAAGATTTGTTTTAACAAATATATTAATGAAATAGTTAATCTTTCTCCTTTGTTACTAATCAAAGACACACATAAAAACCAATCAAAGTTTTCAGTTAGCCCAAGATAAATGGTTCACATTCATTCCACAAATATTGAGTGAACACTAAAGTGCCAAGTATTGGACTGGATGCTAAAGAAATGATGAGTAAGGCATGGTCTCTACCATTATGGAACTATGAATCTGGGAGGAGACAGTGAATTAGGGCCTTACAATACAGAGAGATGAAGCATGGAAGAGACCTCACCTAGGGTTTGAGGGAAAGGACTAGAGAAGGCTTCCTGGAGGAGGTGATGTCTAAGCTGAGATCCAGACGACAGATAAGAGCTAGCCAGGCAAAGGGCAGGGCATGAAAGGGCACTGGGGGCCAAGGGACAAACTGTGCAATGACCACCTAAGCTGGTGTGTTCTGGGGACTACCCAAGAACCTCACGGAAGGGGGGCTGGGGAGACAGGCCAAGGCCAGGGTATGAAGATTGTGAGCCACGTGATGAGTTGGGGCCTCATTCTGGAGACAGCGGGGGACTTGGGAGCATTCCAAGTAGAAACCTGAAGTCATCAGATCAGCATTTTAGAAAGATCATCCCAGCTGCAGGGCAGAGAGTGAATGGAATGTGAACACTGGAGAAAGGGCGGTCAGAGGGACGTGGGAGAGGGACTTGGGGTTCTGAGCCAAGGGAGGGGGAACAGGGGTCCTAACCTGTTGGCATAAGTCAGCTGGAAATGTAGACACCTAACAGAAATGTGGACATGGTGAAGCCCGATTGTGGATGAGTGCCTGTCTCTGTTCAAATCGGCATCCAGGCTGCCATGTTGCCTAGGCGGGACCCCGGGGTATGTGTGTACGTGTCTGGGATACTGATGTAGCCAAACTCCACCCTCACTTACCAATGAGGCAGGGGAAACTCAGAGTTCCACAGTGGCCCAAACAGAGCACGAGGCGCCGAGCCAGGACCAGAACTTGAACCTCCTGATTCCCATCGGACGTGCTTTCATGGTAATTCTGTGGATGTTTATTTTATACCAGGTGTTGTGTGCCCTACACTGCACATCATGACATTGCGTAAAAGCTCTTGAGGAAAAGCAGTGATTTTTTTTAAAAAAGTAAATAAAATAGATTTGCCAGCAACAAATTATGCCAAATCACCTTTCTTTTCTTCCCCTCATCAGGATAAAAGGCTTAGTGGTTAAAGAAAACACAATACACTGAATATGTTTTGACATAGATAAACATCTGATACGGTTCCTTGTGCTACACTCATGGGAAATGTGGATCAAGGAGCAGTGTGGTTGGTAGGAAAAAAAAAAAAAACAAGACTCCACCAGCCATCTTAACCGTTGGCAACACACAGCTGTTACTGTTGTGGGGGGTCCTCTGGGGGCCATTCCTGAATCAATATCCTTCTCAGATTCTGAGGAAGAGGATGGGCAGCTAAAGGAACGTGGTCACTGGAATCAGAAGGATCAGCATTGGAAGGGAGAGTAGGGAGAAGAGGACTAACATAGGTGAAGAAGCAGGTCAGAAAAGCAGATCAGGGGCGCCTGGGTGGCTCAGTCCGTTAAGCGTCCGACTTCGGCTCAGGTCATGATCTCACAGTTCGTGGGTTTAAGCCCCACATCAGGCTCTGTGCTGACAGCCTGCAGCCTGCTTTGGATTCTGTCTCTCCCTCTCTCTGTCCCTCCCTAGCTTGCTCCCTGTCTCTCTCTCAAAAAATAAGTAAAAACAAAAAAACAAAAAACAAAAACAAAAAAACAGAAAAACAACAGTAAAAAAGAAAAGAAAAGCAGATCAAAGTGAGTGGGCTGGGCGGCAGGGGCAGGAGTGTCTAGTGAGCAAGTGTCGTGTGACATGGCACACCGCAGAGCTAAGGCAGCCGGCAAAGACTGAAGAGGAAGGCTGGCCACTGTGCTGTGTCCTTCTGGGTCCTCAGGAAGGAGGGCGTGCGCATGCACCCACATACACATGCACACACACAGGCCCACATCCATATTCATGTGAGTGTCTGCATTCCAAGAGGTGTCTATACTCCCAGACGCTCACACTCCCGTCTCCTAGCCTGTGAGCTGGAGTAGCCTCTCAGCTGGGTTCTGAGTTATGGTCTGTGTGTTTATACACTCAGCGTGGAGAGACACTCAGATGCTATCTTCCAAGTGACTCCTCTGTGCTTCCTTCTGGCGGTGCCCCAACAATCTCCCCAGCCCTTGATAAACCTTCTGGTGCGATGCTTCAATCTGTCTGTCAGCAAGGATGAAGTAGGGAATGTCCCTGGGTGTGGAAGGTGTGCAAGTAACCCTGAGTATGCAAAGCCGCCTTAATGTTCTCCTTTCACATAACTGTCCCACGAAGCACAGGTGCCTCTTAGGTTAATAGCCAAGTGCTTGCTTTCCAGTGAAGAGTAATGTGTCCAGTTATCCTATCCCTGGAGAAGTTTTTCATTCAGGAGGTTTTTTTTTTGTTTGTTTGTTTTTGTTTTTAAAGCATAAGCCTACTGCAAAGCAGGGCGGTGTCCTAGGGCCTCTGCAGGGTGTGGGGTGAGCAAGGAGCCATTTCCAGCCTCAAGGAGGGTCATCCAGAAGGAGCACATAACTGCACAGCTTTTGGGGAGCGACAGCCTCCCCACAGGGGCTGCTTGGACAGACACACAGACCCCAGCCCAGGGAAGATGCTTGGGAAACGTGTGTTGAGTGAAGGAGGAAAGAATGGTTGATTTCTCTGCTTAGTTTTGGCTTTGGGAGTTGGGGGAGGCACCAGGGAGAAGGTGACATTTGATCTGGGATGATAGGATTTCAGAGGTGAAAACCAGTCTGAAACAAAATGCCGCATCACCACGCATATCTCATGAGAAGTAAACGGAGACACAGGGAACCCTAGATTTGTTTTCCAGCAAGATGAAAGGGAGAGCTTGCTCGAAAAGGTTGGCAAACGGCCCATAAGAGAAAAAGGAAGGATTGAGACAATTTAGCTCAGAAGGGCCCGGGGCCCAGCATGTCTTGGGAGTCTGTCACGTCTAGACACTGATCTTATGCTACCACCTTTATTCCTCACCAAAGGAATGGGAGGTGGGTGCTGCCACTTTCATTTTCTCAGTGAAGCTCAGGGCACCCATGACACGTGCCCAAGGATACACAGCTTGTAAGTGGCAGAGCTATGCTTGGCAGCTTGGCCTGATGGCTTCAAAGCCCTCGGCTTTCCCAGGCACCTCATACCTCTCGGGAAAGGAGACAGTAAGAAGTAGCCGGGATGAGGTCCTCAGGTGTGAAAGACCCGTGAAAAAGCAGCTTTTCTCACTAGACAGGCAAACTGAGGGAGTAGCTTTAGATAACAGCAGGAGTGCTATAGGTTAGCTATCAGAAAGAACTTCCTCATGGTGAAAGCTGGTAAGTGAAGAATTGAGTCACCCTTCACTTTAGTTCCACCTCCACCCTGGGTAACTGCAGAAAGTTCCCTTCTTTTCATGATTTCCAGACTCCCTGGGGAGTGTTGACAAGGTCACAGATGCCTCCGCGGCTGCTCCTCCTCTCTAGCTCTGGACGGTCACCCAGGGCTTACCTGCTGGTCACCTCTCACCACCCTGTAACCACTGCCGATGCCCGGGCTCCGCGCCCTTCCAAGTACACTGGGAGCTGCCACGGGGGGCGGTATGAACTGCCAAGGTCAGAGCCCAGCCTTACTCCTTACTGGCAGTATGACTTTGGGCATATTATGCAAACCTCTGTGCCCCAGTCACCTCCTCTATTAAATGAGAGTATAGTACCTGTGTCACAGGGCTGGTACGCAGATTAAATGAATTAACACATGTTACGCACATAGAACGAGGGTTGGCAAACTCCGCACGCAGCTCCGCTCATCCATGGACGCAGGTGTATGACTGCCTTGGCACGACAGCAGCAGGACTGGGTAGCTGTGACGGGAACAGTACAGCCTGCAAATCCTAAGATATTTGCTCTCTGACCTTTTGCAGAAAATATTAGCCAACCTCACATATAAAATGATACCTGGTACATAGTAAGCGCTCATTACATGGTAGTGTAAAAACAACAACAACAACAACAAACCCAAAAAACTAAAAAACAAGTTATTAGGCCTTGGAATTGAGCAAAAAATTTGGTGCGGGCCCTGGATGACCTGCAGCAATTACAGTCTACAGGTATCTCTGTCAATAGTACCCTGAGGACAACAATCATCCCTGTCCCATGGGTCCCCTACCACCGCGGAGGCGCCGACCTTGCTCTCCTGGCCTGGAGTCGTCCTGACTGTGTTCCCTTTCCCTGACGCCAGGCCTCGGATTCCTCTTTCTGGTCCCAGGATGATTCACAGCGAGAGCACCCCATCCCTTCACGAAAAACCTCCTCTGCACTCTATGACCTGGTCCTTCTTCTACACGGCCCAGATGAGGAAGTCCCAATAGACTAGTCCAGGGCCTCTCGGGGCTGCACTACTGACATTCTGGGCAGGATAATTGTCGTGCGGGACTGTCCTGTGCAGTGTAGGATATTTAGCAGCATCCCTGGCCTCTACCCACTAGATGCCATAGCACCTGCTAGCTGTGACTCCAGAAATGTCTCTAGTCATTTGCCAAATGTCCTCTGAGAGGTGATATCCCTCCTGCTGAGAACAAAGACGTAAAGTTTGAAATAACATCACAAGTGGGACAACAATGTTCCTTTCTAGGACACCTAAATTCATATTAGGAAAACAGTATCCTTTGCAAGGACACAGACCTGTTAAAGATGCATCCAGTTTGTGTCATTGGGTCACTAAACGGAACACTTAGCACCCCAGCCTGAAACACATTTGGACGGCTACCGCTGGGGCTACATTTTCAGAGAAACACTGGGTAGTTCCCTGCCCCAGGTCTGTAGCTAAGAAGGCTTATCAAAGTGCTCCATCCTACAACATGGGGAAGGCTTCCCCGTGGACAGATTTCTGGTTCCTCCCCCAGAATGCGGAAGGTGCTTATGAACCCCATACCCGCCCACCCCTTGTCCCATGCCAATCTTTCAGCTGCATCAGTTTGTGCATCTGACTCTACCTCAAGTGACAGGAAGAAACTGCTGGCCGCTGTAGAGTAACAGTTCATTCAATGACTCACTCATCCTTTCGAGCAGTCCTTAATGATTCCTTTGTGGGCTGGTCCTGGGATTAGAGACAAGCATCACACAGCCCTTGCCTTCAATGGGTTGACAGCCAAGGCACCAGCAGACATGTAAACAGGCAGTTAGAGTGAAGCAAATTAAGTGCTGCGACAATGCGCGCTGGAGCTGTGGACACAGAGCGATGACAAAAAGCCTCAATTTGGGGGCAGAGTGGCTGTCAGGCCTTCCTGAGGAGCTGACTCTTGAGAGACAAAGGAGCACAGGAAGGAGAGCGTGTGAATGTTTATGGGCATGGGGTGGGGGTGTGTTTTAGGGATGAGGATGGCTTTCCATTGAGGGCAAAAGAAGTCCAAAAAGCAGGTGAGACTGTGTTGCGTGGTTAGAGAATCAGGGTGGCAGCAGCCTAGTGTTTGAGGAGTGGTGTTGGGAGACTGTTCTCCCTAGGTCTCTTGTGTTTCAGCAAATCTGTGGGCAGAGGCACTGATGGCTTTTGTTCCAGACTATCATTTCAAGGATGTTTCTGTAGCAAATAGTTTTATTAGAGATAGTGTCTCCCTCCAGGGCAGAGAGCAGATTTGTTTGCTATCCAGTAAGATAAAGACAATGTCTCCCTTGGGGGTGAAGTTGGGCAGGTTTGCTAACTGCCCCTCTACAAGATGAGGGTTTCCTAAACTTGGGGTTGCTTGGCCATGCTGCTGAGCAGTGGGCGTATGCAGGTGTCTCCTGGCCCTCACTGTAGCGCCCTGTGGAAGGGGGCTTGGGACACAGACGCTAATGTCACTCTGCTACTGCTATGGGTTTTAAACTATCCTTCGTCTCTGACTCAGAAGTCTCGTGTCTTTGCCACGAAACTGTGGTAGCCTAACTTGTTAGTCTGGGTGAAATTTGAGGTCCCCCTTCCACTGACCTCAGATGTTTGACAGGCGGCAGTGGGGAAAGCAAAGGCTGGAGAAGCGGGGGTGATCACGAAGGTCTTGAGAGCTGCAGTAAAAACCTTGGGATTAATCCTAAAGGCTTGAGGTGCCAGTGAAGAACTTTTAGCAAAGTAATGTGCAGAAGTGGTGGGGATTAATGTGGAGAGGCAAGGGCTGTGGGGTAAGCCTAGAGAAACAAGGCCGGTGAGGGGGACAGATATGGAGCCATGGGTCTAAACAAAGACTTTGCCAGTGGGGCAACATGAAGGCCAAGTTTAAAAGAAACTTAATGTGGTCCTTGATAGCACGTTTACTGATACAGGAGTCAATCTGGATAACTCATTGCATGCCTCTTTAGACCTTTCATGCTCTGACATTTCTGAAGTATATAGACTGGATATCTTCTAGAAGGTCTCTCAATTTGAGTTTGTCTGAGGGTTTCTCATGAATACCGCAGAAGGAATGTGTCCTTGACTATTTATGTATTTCATCAGGAAGCTCTTGATGTCATTGTTGGTGATAATTTTGATCACATGGTTAAGATAATACTTGATAGCTTTCTATGTTAATGGTACCATTTTCCCTTTTATAAATCATAGGCAATCTGGGGGAAGATCCTTTGAGACTGAGTATAAAAAATTGGAATATTAATTGGATATTAGGTAACACTACTAACTGTTACATTTCCTGACTGGGAGAACTGTATTGTGATTATGTAAGAAAATGTCCTTGTTCTTAGGAGATAGACATTTAGTATTTAAGTACAGGAAGGCATGATGTCTAAAACTTTCTCTCAAAAGATAACCCCAACTGGTGATGGTTCAACTTACAATTTTTCCACTTTAGGACGGTGTGAAAGTGACACACATTCAGTAGAAACCATACTTGGAGTTGTGGATTTGGATCTCTTCCTTGGCTAGGGTTGCCTGGTGTGATCCCGTTTGGTGACAGTGGGCGGGGTGGCCACCGTTCCCAGGCAGCCACGCCACCATGACGGTACACAACTGAGGGATTTACACCATCCTGTACCCAGACAAGCACTTCACTTTCAGCCCAGCACTCTACAAATTACATGAGATATTCAACACTCTCTCCTAAACTAGGCTTTGTGTTAGATGCTTTTTCCCATTTGTAGGCTAATATAAGCATGTTTAAGGTAGGCTAGGCTAAGCTAGGATGTTCGGGAGGTCAGGTGTATTTTCAAATTACATGATGTTTTCAACTTACAGTGGGTTCATTGGGACATAACCCCATCACAGGTTGAGGAGGAACTGTAATAACAGTAACAATGTGCATATATATGTATATATAGAGTAATAAAGCAGGTGTGACAAAATGTTAACGACTAGTGATTCCAGGTGAAGAGTACATGGGAATTCATTGTGGTATCCTTCTCAATTTTTCGCACATTTAACGTATTTCAAAATAAAAAGCGTTTAAAAAAGATACTTACAAATAAACTCATTATGTCTCTGTGCCTAGCAGTGGGGCCAAAGGAGAGGACAGGAGAAATCCATTGGGATTCCAGGCTTTGGTGTGGTGGGGGCTACCAGCGTCAGCTGAGACAGAGAACCTTGAAGGAAGTAAGGGAGGTTTTGGAAGGAGGAGGGTCAGAGAGGAAAAGATGGCAAGTTTGGTTATTCTTTTTTAATTGTTGTCTGCCTTTCTCTCTAGCCATGTCTGGTTTCAGGGAGCCATGGACATCGAATGGGGGCATCCAGTGGGCAGCTGGTCTGGAGCTCAGGAGGAAAGTCTGCACAGGGCAGAGGTGGTGTATGGGAAGGGATGGGCTCAGCCCTGAGGCGTGTGTAAGAGAAAAGAAAGAGCCAAGAACAAAACCATGAGACAGCTGTCATTAAGGGGCAGTGAGTTACAGACAGCGGAAGAGAAGTTTCAGAAACGGGGGTGGGGGCATTGGGGCCAAGGGCTGCAAGAAAAACGAGGGCTGAAGAGTCTATGTGAAGTCAGTGGTACGTGGGCCTGCAAGTCAGTGTTGCAGGGCAGGGAGTCTGAAAGGGAAGTGAAGACACAGAAGCCAGAGGCTTAGAACAATTCTTGTAAGATGCTGGGCTGAGAAGTGGAGGCGAGATACCACAGTAAAAACGAAAGGGGAAATATTCGTTCTAGGAAACAGACATCCAAAGTCCACAGCTAAATATTTTGCCAGGGCCACATTCAACTTAGATATCCAGGGATGTCCCTCGCCTACCGTCTAACCCTGAATGCAGTCACGATTTGTCACCCCCAGTCTCACACTTTTAACAAAGTGGGGGGGCGTTGGAGAAAAGCCACTTCTTGTCAGGTGGAGGAGACGGCTGTAGCAATGATTCAGAGTACCTGGGACATCCTCACATCTCTCTTTGCCACACAAAGGCAGCCTCTGCCCACTGAATTTGCTCTCCCACCAACTTCCTTCTTGTGCGAGGGAACACCCCTGCACCACCTTGTATGGAACCTGCCTTTGTTAGCATGATGATTGAAGGTTCCCCTTTCCATTCAGGAGCTTGTGACAAGTAACGGCCTCGCTGACCCCTAGACTCTTGTTCCCCGGGAAAGCAGGCTGCATTTTCTCCATCTTCCTTTCCCCGCTGGCTCTAGTCACACCTTTTCTAAAACCCTCACAGGAGAAACACCGAGGCTTTATTTCAGCCAATAACGATTTTACACGACAGAATGGCAAGGTAACCAGAGTCAGATATTTATAAACTACAATAAAAAGCAACAATACGAACGAATAAACGAAGGTATACCCACACAAGGGGATCTAATTGAGCTATAAAAAGGAAGTACAGAGACATGCCACGATATGGACGCACCATGAAAACACTGCACGATACGAAAGATGCCAGACAGAAAAGCCATGTATTGTAGGCTTCCACTTAGATGGAACGTACAGAACAGGCAAAACCGATGAGACAGAAAATAGATTCGTGGTTACCAGGGGGTGGGGGTGGGGACGGGAAATGGGGGATGAGGATGGGGTTTCCTTTTGGGGTGATGAAAATGTTCTGGAGCTAAATAGTGATGATGGCTGCACCACACTGTGAATATACCAAGTATCACTAATGGTAAATTTATGTTATATATATTTTACCACAATAAAACATTAATTTTTTTTAAAAAAGCAATCTTACCCTGACAACGGAGGGTAAAAGCTGGGGCTCCAACTTCAAGGCCTTTGATCGGAGGAGGGCTTTTCATCAGCTCTTCTCAAATTTGGTTGCACATTAGAATCACCTGGGCAGCTTTTTAAAGTTTCCCGGGTCTGGACCCCACCCAAGACCAATTAAACTAGATGTCAGGGGCTGGGGGGTCAGGGGCAAACTTAGAAGCTCTCGGAAATGCCAGTGTAAAGCCAGGGTTAAGAAATACTGCTCTAGACCAGTGGTTCTCAAAGTGTGGTCCCCAGACAAGCAGCATTAGCAGCACCTGGGATCTTGTTAGGAATGCAGATTCTGGGGCTCCACCTAAAACCTACTGACTCAGAAACTCTGGGGGTGGGGCTCAGCAATCTGGTTTTAACAACCCCTCCAGAGGATTCTGCTGGTCACTCAAGCTGTAACAACAGCTGTTCTGAGACTAGACTCAACCACTGGTCTACTGGGGTAGAAAGAAAATATTATTTTGAAAAGTATATGTGTTGCTAGGAAAGAGAAATGCCAAGGCCTCTACGGAGCACAGAGGAGGGGGAAACACTCTGTCCTGTGTTAGGGGGGAGAGAGGGGCAGGGTAAGATATCTACCCTTGTACCTCCCCTCCCCCCCAACCCTAGTGCTAATGTGGGGGTACCTCTAGATATGGCAAGCAGAGGGGAGGGGCTTCTGAAGCCTAGCAGAGAGTTGAGTTGGTGGCCAACCTTACAGCTCACCTCTTCTCCCCCTACTGCCATGGCTAAAGCAGTAATGACAGGGAAGCAAGGCTTTACCCCAGCGTCAGCCCTTCCACCAGCGTCAGCCCTCCCTCTCCAGCTGGCCCCAATACTTATGGAAATAACAAAGGAAAAGGAGATAGCAAAGGAAAGTTTGAGATAAAGTATAGATTAAAGCATCTTTAGAAAACTTTTCCCTTTTTGGAGTGCATGGGTGGCTCAGTTGGTTAAGCGTCTGACTTCAGCTCAGGTCATGATCTCACGGTTTGTGAGTTTGAGCCCCACATCGGGCTCTCTCCTGTCAGCACAGAGCCCTCTTCAGATCCTCTGTCCCCCTCTCTCCTTGCCTCCCCCCCCCACTCAGTCTCTCTCTCAAAAATAAATAAACTTAAAAAAAAAGAAAACTTTTCCCTTTTTATTGACCCGTAACATAAAATCCAAGGAAGAAGAAAGGGCCTCCTTCAGCAATCCAGCTTTAAGCTGTATAAATAATAAGTAACCCTGACTCTCTAGCTCTTGTTCACTGCCCTGTCTCTGACTCAACTGTAACATTAACAAAGGAAAATGTCAGTTTGATTCCTTAGCCTCCACTTGTTTATAATAAAATCATAAGACCTCATCCACCAATCATTAACCCACAGCCCCGCTAGCCTCCTTTCCTTCCGGGCAGGATCTTGGTTATTGTGGCCATGCCTCTCCACGTGACTGGCAGGAAAACAGGCAGAATCGGCAGAATGTGGCCTTCTGCAGGGGGGGCCAGAACCCAGCCAGGGTCCATTCTGTGGGAACTCACTACTACCCATATGCTGAACCCGCCGCACTTCTATGAGAAGCTGTATATCTTTTAATCAACTTTGGAAGTAACCTGCAGGACCTATAAAGTATATATTAAATAGTTTTAAAACATGGCTTCCACGTCCTAATGACATCCTGAGGATGTCTGGTTTCAAGATGGATTTAGAGGGGGCCCCAAAGGCTGCCTTCTCCTCTGAATGGGGTCCTATGGCTTAGCCATGTTCTGTATGGCTCTAGCCACAGGACCATGACTGATAGCCCTCAGGGAAAAGTGGGTACCAGCTCCCTGAAAGGGGGACCTTTCTGTCAGACAGAGGAGTGTGCATGAGCAGGTGCCGAATGATTCTCCGCATTGTCGTAGGGCAATGCCCGTCTTGGGCCTGGGGAAGCCAGGTGAATCCTAGGCTCTTTCTGAGTTGATACGTCACATGCATATAAAATACACAGGCGCTCTGCTGCAGCAAGTCCTCTGAGCTTGCGGCGCCCTCTTCCTGGAATGCCATTCCTCTGTTTTTGCTCATGGTTGGCTCAGATCCAACCTTTATGTCTCAGTTTTAATGGCACCTCCTCTGAGAAGTCTTCCTGTAGCAACTGGTCGACAGCGTGCCCTCCATTTTCTCCATCCTAGTCCTTGCTGATTTCCTCCATAGCACTGATTGCAGACTGTAATTATTTTATTTATGTATTGGTTTGCTTATTTGCAACTTATTATCAGTCTCTTCCTCTGGAATGGATGCTCCATGAGGACAGAGACGACATCTGTTCTGTTCTCCACTGCATCTTCAGCACCTAATACACTGCCTGGCACAGAGTAGGCACATTTGTTGAAGAAATGAATGAATTAACTTCAAAATTAAGTAGCATTCCAAGGAGAGTATTTAGCAATTTCCTCCTCCAGTCAACATTTGAATACTCATTTTTAAGTGCAAGTATGATCAGTTTCATTAAATGTGTATTTAAATTTGATGCACAATCTGTGATCACTTCCACTTAAGTATACACACCAGGGCTAGGTCCATTTTCATTATGTAGTCAGATCCTTTGGGGGACTGACCAAAAAAGCTTTTATTGTACTGAAACTTTGACTATCGGTTGAAAAAAAGGCATGTCAACATCCCTACTACGTAAACCTTATAAACCTCCCCATGATGGTTTTATCCGTTGGCGCAAGTTTTGATCTGACTTTGTGTTTTGGTGGCCACCTGGAAGAGACACGCCGCGGAGCCTGTGGCACAGGACTGGCTTCCCAGGCAGCAGCCCGCACAAGTGTCCACCCAGACATGGAGATGAGTCTACCTCAGAGAAGATGACCACGAAGAAATGTCAGGGGCAGCAGGTGGATCTGAGGAACCGAAAGGCCCAAAGACAAACCTCAAAATAGGATGACAATGAATGCACATTTTTGTTTTTGTCCAGACTTGTCAGGTACAGTCCAAGTTACAGACAATATTTTTATTAAAATTTTTTATTATTCTTGAGCACATAGGGTGTACAGTCAGAGAGTAACCGGTGAGAAAGAAGAATTGGATTGTAGCAGTAATTACATAGTTCTCATCTTCGAAGGTGCTCTCTGTGCTTTTATTATTACAGTAGAGGCACCAGGCATAGAAATATAATAAATTACTCAACCCATAAAGTTTTTTACTTACCCCTACACCATGTCTGCAAACAGGTTATAAAATAATAAAATTATCCTTCATTTACTTGCATAAATTATTTGCCTGAGGCAAAGACATACCTCATATATGTACAGAGTAAATACACCCATATTGGGGAGCGATGAAAGGGAGGCAGGTAGGTAAAGAGAAACCTAGGAGCCATATTAACCAGTCACAATCTATGAACCTTATTTGGATCCTGATTCAAACAAACTGTTCAATGAATTTACAATTGGGGAAATCCAGAACAGTCTCTGGATATCTGATGACATTAAGGCATTATTGCCAACAGTTTTTAGATGTGAAAATAATATTGTGGTTATTTTTTAAGACTCCTTACCTTTAGATAAGCATCCACAGATTTTCTTCAAAGTAATCCAGTGGTGGAGGAGACAGACAAAAACTAAACTAATCATGGATTGATGGATACATTATATGGTACCTTTGTACCTGCTTTGAAGTTTTCTGTAATTACATTTTAAAACAAGACACAAGATGTATTAAGAAAATATCCAAATATAAGTTCATTAAAAAAAATCACATTGACTTGTTTAGGCTCATTAGTGCACTTTGGTTGCATACATTGCAGAATGTGGAGAAACAGTTTGTTTTCCCATAGCCAATCCCCTCTGATCAGCTTTGCAGGCCCGCTGAGCTCCCGGATTTCTGACTGGGTTTCATGGGTTTCATTTCCAGGCAGCCTTCAGTGTTCTGCTCTGATCCATCCACTGAACACGTACTGAGTGCCTGCTTCAGCCCGGAGTTAATTTGAACCTCTGCTGGCTGGACCCTTACCATCCCGCTGTCTCCTCAGAGCCATACTCCATCCATGGGTTCCTCTTCCTCCTGGATCCAACCCTCCTTCCCTACTCCCCTCTCCCTTATGTGTGGAAGTATGCTTAAGTCTGTCCATTAAGAACAAAACCCTTCTTGTTATTCTCAACCAACTCTAACCATGTGTGCATGCCCATGTACATGCGCGAGCCTGCACACACACACACACACACACACACACACGGTCTTCTCTCAACACTTTATGGCTAGATTTCTGAAACGAGCTTATGAAGTCCCCCAAATCAATTTATTAAGTGTTTAATAAGTGCTATGTCAGACATGGGGGAGGGATGTGACCAAAAGCTCTAGTCTTCAAAAGGACTGTGAAATTTGTAAACAGAGTGCTATTCTGGAGCAGGTTCATGCACTAGTCTGGAGACAGCAGTCACACACGAGACTTAAATGAGCATTCACTGTACCACTGTGCAAACCCCCAGCAGTCTGGCCAAGGAGTCCGGGGCAGGGAGAAAGCACTGGAGTAGTTTTGGCAGGACTTGAGCTGGACTTGGAAGAGTGAACAAGATTCGGAAAGGTGACGAGGAAAGGAGGCAGCATTTTAAGCACATTTTTTAGCATAAGAACATTTGTGAAGGTTGAGTTCATAGCCTGTTCTGAGGATGGGGAAGCCGGCCTGATCACGGGGGCTGGCGGGGGAGGGCATGAGGGCCACTGAAAGCCTCGGCAGGCTGAGGTGTTTCAGGCCTTGAAAGATGGCTACGGTTCTGCTCTGTTCTGTTGGGTGTGGGGGAGGGGGAGGGGGGTCTGGAGAAGGCGGGAGAGGGGCGGCGCCACAGAGGCAGGGCTATGTATGGTTAAACTCGGTTACAAGAGAAAGGAGCCTGGCAGCTAACAGGAGAGGCTAAGGCAGGGGCCTCTGAAGGAAGCCTTTATGGTGTGACATGATAAGGGCCTACCCCTGGGTGGTGGTGGTAGAGGCGGTGGTGGTAACAGTTTCTGTTTGGTTCCATGACCAACTGAGGGCACAGGATGGACAGAGCCAGCTAGCTTGGCTCAGATCTGGAGACTTGCAAGGGTGGGGCCAGTTCTCTGATGAGGCATCACACCTTCGCATTGAGATCCAGGCCATAACACGTCGGCTAACTGCAGTTTGTGGACCATACTTCAATCCGATGAACCATTAACAGTTACGAGATAGCTGGAAAACTGAATTCTGACTAGATTTAATACCATCAAGGAACTGTTCACTTTGGAAGTGTGGGAACGGTATTGTGCTTTTGAGTCCTTGTGTTTTAGACACACATGCTGAAATATGTACAGACGAAATACATTTGGATTTGATTCAAAATTATCCAGGGACGGGGGGAGTGGGTGCGATATAGCTGAAGCTGATTTGTTTCTGCAAACTGTTAGTTGTCAAAGCTGGGGGACATGGTGGTTCCTTGTGCTCTCCTCTACCCTGTTGTATATATTTGAAATTCTCCATGAAAAAAAAATTCTGGTCCTTGGGTATCAAGTCTTGTACCCCGGGCTTCCAAATTCCCACTCGGAGATCACAAGAGGCATTTTGAGCTGTGCCATGTTAATCTCTTGCCACATTTCAAAACAGAAATTTGGTCCACTTCTGTTTTGCCTACAGCAGAAAAACATGA
The DNA here is from genome assembly GCA_028646485.1 of Cryptoprocta ferox. Lineage (NCBI taxonomy): Eukaryota > Metazoa > Chordata > Mammalia > Carnivora > Eupleridae > Cryptoprocta > Cryptoprocta ferox. Next base: position 99,171,724 of record CM053560.1, on the reverse strand, counting down.
GCTGGAAAGAAATAATGCCTTGACTTTATTTGAAAAAATAAACTGGGAGATACACATGATCTCCTTTATCAGGATCATGTGAGGAATCCAACTAACTGAAAAGGCAAAGTCAAAACTCAGATGAGAAAAGTGGAATTTTTCTGATAGCTGGAAATAAATGCTTTGTTTGGAAGAGTCAGTCCCAAGAGAGGTTTTCTGGCACCAGAGCACTTGGCATGAGTGTGAAAGTTGTGGCCAAGTTGAAAACCACAGCCTGGGCTGTAGCTGCCTGTAAAAAGCCAGCGTTGCTTCTGCAACGAGTCACGCATTGCCCAGGCAGAGGCGAGGGGTCGGGGGCATAGAGGGGTCTACCGACAACGCCCTGATGCCAGCCCTGATACCGGCTGCCCTGGTGCCCACCCACACAGCACCTCACACCTCTCTCACTCACAAGCCCCGTGGGAGGCTGCTCTGACAATGTCCCCAAACGTGCAAGAAGGGGACACTGGCTGTCACATGCTGGTGGAGGGTCCTGTGAACTGCGGTGAAGCCCCATACTTGGCGGGCCATCTCCCAGGCTACAGGGCAGCAACCAGATTTTGATCTCAATGAGTGGCCCCAAAACAGAACAAACCCTCAGGCAGGTAAACTAGGAAGCTAGGAGGGTAAATTTAGAACCTGAGCAAAGGACATAATTTTTTTCTTTTCTTTTTAATGGGAAAAAAAATTATATGGGGTAATGGGGAAGCTAGGGGGATTAGTATAGGTGCATGCTTCTCTGGAGAGGAACAAGCACAAAATTAGCATCAGAATCCAGCTCAGTAAACAAGTAAGGGCCTGCTCTGTGCCAGGCATTATGGGAAAGGCAGGGATGAACATGCCATGGTCCTTACCTGCATGGCAGCAGAAGAGAGGGGGGAAACAGGCATGCGCAAACTCTCCTGGATACCTACTAAAACAGAAGGGCATGGAGGTCCTGGGACCCAGGCAAGGTAACTCTGTTAACTGAGCCAAAGTCTAATTTAGGGCAAATCATTTAATGTCAATTCTTCATCTGTAAAATGGGGCAATTCTTGCCTTGCTGATCCTATAGACTTTACAGTGGTAAGAACCAAAACTACTAAAAATAATAATAATAAAGCAGAAGGAGTAGCCTTTTCTACTAGACCCTGTTGCTCCTAAAAGTGCCTGTGACTGGCGCTCAAAGATGAGGCCCCCTGTGGATGGCAGCCAACACCTGTGGCAGGTTCCCGATGCGGATGGCTTTCCAGCCAGACCTCGGAGCAGCAGTGCCCTGCCCTCAGCCTCACAGCCGCTCCCCACTGGGCACCCTGTCACATGCCTGGGAGCTGCCTTGGCATGAGCAACTCTCTCCAACTCGTTCAAACCTGCCTGACACCGAGGGTGGAGGCGCTTAGTCCTAGTGATCTCAATTGGTCTCGGAGCTGAGAGCCAGAATGGAACATCCAGAATGCAGCGTTCAATCCTCTCATTTGCACGAGTGTAAAGGAGACTCAGGCAGTGCATGTGCCTTGCTCAAGGTCACTCACGGAGGTGCTGGGACAGCTGGTGCTGAAATCTTGTTTTCTGGACTCCTCTGGTCCCGTGCAGTTGCTTTTTTGTCCTCAGAAGGTTTTGCCAACACTGACTCTGTTGCCTTTTATATCCTTAGTCTTTCCTGCCCCCAAATACCTAATTCAGTGTAAGTTCCAACAAAGAGTATTTAGGGTGCAATGAAAAAGAAAAGTTCCTCCTGATAACCTTTTCCCAAGCTCTCTGTTCTTTGGGGTCTTTTATTCTTTGGGAAGCTGTTTATACTAAATGCCTGTTACGCATGTGACCCTAATCACAGCATGAGTTCACGGAGATGAAAATGAGATGTCCCTGTCCCCCAGGAGCTCCTGGTTTAGTTATCACTAGAGTGCTCTCTTCATGACACCTTTGGGAACCTCCGCTCTGGGAAGAGAAAAGTCCTGACCCAGTTCTCTTTAGTCATGTGTACAAGGAGAAATCATCTCACTGCTACGCCTCTTTACTCCCTGAGTTTTTCCATTCGTGCCTGGCTGGCAGCTTCTGCCATGATGGCTGTGGGTCCAGACAATGTTGTGGGCAGAGAAAAGGCTGGCGGCCTCACTCTAGAAGGCTTGCCACCCCGTAGCTGTACCTCTTCCTGACCCGAGGGTTTGGAAGAGTCCTCATGATTGCTTCATCTCTCCTTCCTACTGTCCCTGAGGAATTTGGATTTGTCCTCAGCTGAGTAACGGCTAACTTTTATTCCCGTTTGCCCCGTGGAGTGACAGCTTTGGTGTCCTCTGGCCTCCCTCTCCCCTCTGCCATCTCGGTGTGGGTGGCTTTGAGTCCAGGGCTCTGTGGTCTGGGAAATTAAAATGTATCTCAGTGAAGACTCTGACTGGCTTGTGCAAGTGAGAAAACTGGTGTCCAATGAAAGGTTGGACAGGAGATGGTGAAATCTCTTCAAGCCCTAACATTTCCCAAAATGTATATCCAAAGGTTGACAGTCTGAAAAATTAGCAGGGTTCCACTGTGTGTGTCCAGACCTCGGATCAATTCCTCATAGCATTTTAAATGAGCCTGGGCACCAAGTTTTTCTTTAGACTCTCCTTCCTCGCAGATGAAGTCCCCTAGTTAGAGAACAAGGGGTCGGGAACCAGGATACACACGTACACTCTTGTGAAATGGCACTGCTGTCTATGGAAGGCTTCCTGGAAGTGGAGTTCCTTTTCCCTCTCCTCCAGTTAAAGCATTCCTGGTGCCAAAATACTGATGAAGGGACCCCAGATGGCAAAGCGTGGTCCTCAACTCAGACAGAGCCCACAGGGCACTATGGTTCTACCCTAACGAGCCATGACATGCCAATTATTTGCTTTTCTGGAGAAACCTCAGCCTGAAAATCCATTTAATTACCACGGAAGATAATCTTTTAAACACAGCTTTACATTCTTTAAAGAATTTTCCCTGTGGGAGTAAGAAAGTTTATCTGAACATAGGATTGGATTGTTTACTTCCATTTCCAGAGGAAGGACAATCACCTGGTAGTTAGCAAGAAGCCTGAGCCCTGGAGGATTTAATTTTTTAAGTCTCTTCCTCCTCATTGATCGTTTGTTATTCGTTTGTAGTGTTGTCACACTCTCCCAGGGTAAACTTTGCACTTAGCTCTGTGATCCCAGGCCCATAATCACTTGGAACTTTTCAAGCATCCCTATCGGATGGGGTTTTATACTTGCTCTGGATGTGGCTATCAAGAGTCTGATGTCCTCAAGGGTTTCCTATCAGGAAGATCATATCTGTTAATCCACAAGGCCTGAAGACCTCCCTGGAGCTGTGGTCAGTAAGACACCCAATTTTTCCAGCCTGGAGCATCCCAGAGGATGCAGGCTTGGGCAAGCAGGGGCCCTATGGTTGTGTTCAACCCGGTGGCCCCAAGACCCTGAGTAATCCTTGCTCATAATAGGTGCTCCATAAACAGATGCTAAATTGCTGAATATAAACGGGTCCTCACGTGGAAAGGATGTGCACTGTGCCAAAATATGAACAATGTAAAATAAAAACGGAGCTTGGTGGGCCCAAGTTCGTGGCATGGGGCTGCTCTAGTCCTTCTTTCCCCATATCCCTTTAAGGACAAGTGGGCAGGAGGCTGAGATGTCTGGGCCTTGAAGAATATACCTCTGGGGATTAAGAGAAGAAAAGGAGTAATTGTCTTGGACACAGAATTAGAAAGTGAGGAAAAAACTTTTATGGAAAACTGACTTAAATTTGGGGTCTGAATCTCCCCTTCCAGGTCCCGATGGGGAGAAGAGCTGGTCCAAGAAGTACCCGTCATGTGGGGGCGTGCTGCAGTCCCCAATAGACCTGCATGGTGACATCCTCCAGTACGATGCCAGCCTCGTGCCCCTTGGGTTCCAAGGCTACAATGTTTCTGCCCACGAACAGTTTCTCCTGACCAACGATGGCCATTCAGGTGAGAGAGAGGCCTCTGAGGCCTGCAAGGGGATGTCCAAGCTCCCCTCAGCTCCTTGGCTCCTTTCACCTGGCAGGGAGACAGCTGCACCCGGGAAAAGGGGCGGTGGGTGGGGGGCGGGGGGGCCCTTGCGGGAGGCCTGGACCACTCATTCGGGAGATGCTGGAGGCAGTTCTCCAGGGCAGTGCCTCTCAGAAGAAGCACATCTCTTGGGAAGGGGCAAGAGGGATGGGGACAGGCTTGAGCCCTTGGGCTCCTTGGCCCAAACCCTCCAGGAGCCATGCAACTCACTGTGGGGTCGCCCAGTCTTTGGAGTCAGCCAAACCTGGGTTTGAATCCTGGCTCAACTATGAATCATGAGACTCTGGGTAAGAATATTCACCTCCTTGAGCTCTCATGTGGAAAATGGGCATGTTGATGGGTACTGCGGAAAGACTAGGGATCTGGAATACAGTAGCTGCTTCATAAATGGCAATTATTATTGTTGCTGTTATATTATTCTACAGCTTGGAGGATAGTTCATTAAAGGTTCTATCTTGATAGCTGGGTGTGTAATACATGGATATGTAAACAACATCCACCCATCTAGTATTAGTGCTCTTGCCATCCTTTTCCCAGGGGAGCCTAGGAGGTGCTGGTGCCACTAGAATCACTTTAGGGAAACGGGGGCATTCTCAGGAGAAGAGCCCAGGCTTCGGAGCCTCAGGCTGTGTCTCCACTCGTTGCATCCACCTGCCCCCTGCCTGGGCCCCGGCCCGGGGTTGCCTCTCTAACTGCTCTCAGGCAGTGCTCAGCTGGCCAGGGCTCTGAAGGCTCCACTCCCCACAGTGAGGCTGAACCTGCCCCCGGACATGCACATCCAGGGCCTCCGGTCCCGCTACAGTGCCGCGCAGCTGCACCTGCACTGGGGGAACCAGAATGACCCTCACGGCTCCGAGCACACTGTCAGTGGGAAGCACTTTGCCGCTGAGGTGAGTGGGGAGGGCAGGCCGCCAGAGGCTGCCCGGCGGTGGGTGGTCTGGCACCCTTCCACCTGGCTGGTGTGCAGATAAGATCGGAGCACAAGCGAGGGCTGCCTTCAGGCTCTACACACCCACTCCGGAAGGCAGAGCCACTCCCGTCAGCCTGTGGCTCTTCTGCGGTGTCCTGGTCCCCTTCCTCCTAGCCTTGCGGAGTTCGTCTCTGTCTTTACTGAGTGGTGCCGCTCAGAAGGCAATGCTCCCAGGGTGGCACAGTGGGACGTACATGCCCCTTTTGTTGGCATCGCCCTTCTGCTTGCACAGATCAAGGTCCCACCAGCTTGTCTGGCTGATGTATCGTATCCCACTCTTGAATCCTACTGGGCTAACTGCTCCCCCAAACTTCTCGGTCTTTCTTCACAAGCCATGCTGCTTGCATAGGCCTTTCCCACCCCAGCTTTCCTTTCCCTGCGCATGGGTTGTGCTTGGAACCTTGGGACCCAGGCCACAAGCCAGAGGATGACTGGCATTAGAATTCAAGGGACATTACGGCAATGAGAGAGTCAATGAGGATCATGTGGGATATCGGCACAGCCTGGTTATGTCGCTCTGAGGCACTACCCCAAAATGCCAAAAGAAAACAGGAGTGGAGCATTGCTCTTGCATGATAGTTGTTCAGGGGGTATAGCGGGGGTGCTTGAGATGCTCCATTTCAGAGTTTCCAGGGGATGGAACTTGGGGTGTGGTTCTGAATGTTTACCAGGCAATAAATACAAGGAGAGAAATGCTACTGATCAGCCAGTGGAGCCCACGGTAAATAATGACATGGCCATTCTCCTCTGTTCTTAACTGCTGAACTGCTTAATGTTTCAGGCTAATTATAGGTGGAGTTACAAGTGTGGCGGGGCTATAATTCTGGCCCAATAGGACGGCACTCTTGGAGATGCACGTATTTCAAACCAGGCCCATCTCTGAACCTCCAGGACTGCAATTTCTTTCAGGCTAATTGCAATGTGGAGGCCTCTACTTACCCATGGGGAATAAAGAAGGAGTTAGGGTGTAGGCTGGGAGAGCGTGGGCATTTAAACACATTTCTAGTTATTATATTTTCTGCTATTAAGCCACATCATCACCAAGGGCCTGGTGAAGATGGGCCATAAATGTCTCTAATAGAGAAAATACATCAAGGTTAACCGAAAGTGGCAGATTCCCTGTGGAGGGTCCTTGAAAGTGCAGCAGTTCTTCTGGATTGAGTCCTACAGAGAAGACTCCCTTCATCTGCTCAGTGGGGAATTCTGTTCCGTCTCTATTAGTCTTCGCCTCCTCTCAGTTTAATCTGAACACAGTGAGAAAAGTGCTGAAGGGCCACATGCTCAAAGGGCAGCTGTAAAAAGAAATAAGGATCTAGGGCCTGCAGGGTTTTAGCCATACAGAATTCTCCATTTCTCAAGGCTGTGCCAAGCTAACACAGTATGGGGCAATGTGGCAGTCTACATCCTTCACAGGGAGGGCTACTTAAAAAAAGAAATAATGTCGTGTAACTTTTAAAAATTAGAAAGGGTCACTTGAAATGTGGGGAACATTAGTATTCAGTAAAATCTGCTTGAATTCTATTTACAACCGTGTAAGATGGAAAAAAGAGACAAAGAAAAAGAAAAGAGAGAAAATGTCAATGTGTCAGTCTCCAGAGTCAAAGAATCAACAACAAAAAAAAATCACATATATAGACCTCTCTACTAATATAGCTTTTTGGAGGAAAGGGGACACTACATTTTGGATTAAAAATTAGGTTCAACGTTGTCAAAATTTGTCATAACAATATCTTAATGCTTACCTAGACATTTTTATTTTTATATTTATTTTTTGGGAAAGAGTATGTGCGTGTGCACAGGTTGGGGAGGGGGAAGGGCAGCAGCAGGGGAAGGGGGAGAAAGATTCTCAAGCAGGCTCCTTGCTCAGTACAGAGCTGGACTCGAGGCTCGATCTCACAACCATGAGACCTTAGCCAAAATCAAATCGGATGCTTACCTGACTGAGCTACCCAGGCGCCCCAGTTACCTAGACTTTTTAAATCCAAGATTTCTCAGAACGTTCTCTTTTCCACACTTTAATAATGACAAGTAATTCCTGCTTTGAAAAAAATGAGCTTAGAATTTTTTTTGTGAATGGTAAAGACGTACATTCATAGAGTAACATTCTTGTTTTTTTGGCTGTAAAATATGGCTGATTAAACCTGTATAAAAGTCATGATATGATTTTTTTTTCCACCTGAGGGATAAATATATGTCCCACTCTGGATGCAATTATGATTAAGTTACCACTGGAGGTTTCTTGCCTCAGCCCTTACTATTTCCAGATCAAGTGCAGAGTGGCCAGGCTAAGACTGGGCAAGCTACATAGACCATTTTTCTCTAGGGTCCAGAATAAGTAGAAAAAATCAGAAGAGAGAAATGCTCCAAAGTACCCAAGCTTTTTCACGGCTAATATAAAACCCCCTCCCTCCCTTCCTCCTATCCTTCCCTCCCTCCCTCCTGCCTCTATTATATACCCAGTACTTTCCAAGCACCATATCAGACAGTGATATGGTGAATAAGATGGATAGTCTATCCTGGTAGAGTTTTCAGTCTAGAGGACTGGGGGAAAAGGGCAAACTAGGAGGCCGTGGAGGGAAGGGTCTGAGAGGCCTAATCTACCTGGGGCAGGGGCAGAGCGGGTTCTGTCCTCCCCATTGGATTTGAGTCCCCTGCAAAAGCAAAAGGTTCCTCTGAGTCGCCCGTCCCCTGGTGAGCAGCTTTCCTTCCACTGCAGCTGCATATCGTCCATTATAACTCGGACCTGTACCCCAACGCCAGCACTGCCAGTAACAAGTCAGAAGGCCTCGCTGTCCTAGCTGTTCTCATAGAGGTAAGAGATGTTTAAAGGGGGTTTACATGAAATTGGAAGCCAGGAGGATATCATACTTGGCATTTGGTTCACGATTTACCTGTCTGTTGGATGTGTATGGCTCACTCTGATTTTGGCTGTGTCTTGCCTCTAGAGCCAGAGGTATTCCCCACAGGGTACCCTGTCTTTTGGCCTGGAGGCAGTGCTTTGTGTAGCTGGGCAGCAGAAATGGGCCTGTCCTTTGGAACACTGGAAAAAATGCGCCCTAGTTCCTTGCCCTATTGCATAAAGCTTGGAACTGTCCAGCTGGGTAGGCCCTGCGTGTATGGGGTTAGGAGGGGAAGATCGTTCAGTGCTGCCTCATCAGGTGCCAGATCCCTTACACATCTCCTAACATCCAAGTTGCAGTCTTTATATGGACCCTAGAGTGAGTTCTTTCCTTAATCCCCCAAATGGGAACGTTTCCTGATTCACTCGCATGTTTTTCCCTAGTAAGACTTCGTTTCTTGATATGCTTACTCGCCTGACTTGGCTTCTATGTACTAAAGCTCCCTTGAGTTCTGGTTAGAAAACATGCTAGTTGTGGCTTTCAGATTCACAGCCTGATCACCAGGAGCACAAGCTATATTCCTTGCCTTGCAACACGCAAGCCCCAGTGCCTTGAGTGCTCAGTGCCTTGCATCCTAAGATACAAGAGGACAGGACCATCACCCTAACACCCTAACAGGCTAGTGATCCTTCAAAATTGTCCTAGTAAAGTACATCCTTCAGGGAGGACCTTGGCAGTGGTGACTATATACCCCTTCCCTTCCATTAGCAATTGTCAAACCAGGCTCAGCCTATAGAATTCTGTCCTAGTTCAACCTGCCCCATCTTCTGTTGCAGATGGGCTCCTTCAATCCATCTTATGACAAGATCTTCAGGCACCTTCAAGATGTAAAATACAAAGGTAGGGGGTCCTCAGATGCTTATTTACCCTTCGAAGGATATAGTCACCCCCATGTGACCCGAAGAAAAATGAATGCAGGGGGCAGGTGCTGTTCCCATTTCTAGGCTCAGTCACATGCCCAACAGCACCTCTGCTATGGGGAGATAGGCTGACACCATTTCCCTAACATGTCTCTTCAGGCCAAGAAGTGCTCATTCCAGGTTTCAGCATTGAAGAGCTGCTTCCTGAGAGGCCTGAGGAATACTACCGCTACAAAGGGTCCCTGACCACACCTCCTTGCCACCCCACAGTGCTCTGGACAGTTTTCCGGAACCCTGTGCAGATTTCCCAGGAGCAGGTAACTCGTGCCCTTCTGAGTCAGAGGCCATGTGGCACCTCAGTCTATATCATCACCCATATCATAACAACTTGATTGCCTCACTTAGAGCTGCACTGACAGCTATGTGAAACCTCTCCAAATACCACAGGTTCCTGGAAGCGCTGCAGAAATTACAGGCTGAGCTTCAAGAGTGTAGTTATCAAGTCAAGCTTGAAAAATGAACCCATCTCCACCATTCCTTACAAGTTGTTAGGCTGCATTTCCTAATATATCCCTCAGTGGCTGGATGGTGTCTGCCTCCAGGGTGGGAGAGAGCAAGGTTCCTCTACAGGGCAGAATAAAGACAGAACCAGGTTAGATGGTTTAACAAACCAGAGCGCTGGGACTGCAGCACTGAGTAGGCGATGGTCTCTGCTCTCAAGAAGCTCAAAGTCTAGCGCAAAACTGGGGACAGAAGCTGCAGCAATCACCTCCAACCCTCTCGTCTTACAGGTGATGAAAGTGAGGGATAGACAGTTGAGGGAGCTTGTGGGACCGCCTGCTGGTGGGAGAGACAAAGCCCCAAAGTCAGATCAGGGATCCTGGTTGCTGCCCATCCCCCTATTCCACAGCTTAAATTCATCAAGAAGAAAACTGGCTGTCCAGGAGACAGGCCCAGGGGCTGTGCCACACACTGGCTGGTGGCCCGTCCCACCCCCAACCCCTCATCCTCAGTCCAGTAAGGCCCTCACTGTTGGTCGTTCTCTTTTACTAAGAGCTACTGATCTGAGTAATGTAGATAAATGGCAGCAGGTAGGCGGACAGGAATAGAGATGTGATGAATCAAGAAATGAAATGTTCAGGGACGCAGTAACCTAGAAGCTGCCTTGGAAACAGATTATATAATCTATGTGGGTGTATGAAAATTCCATGGCCCCAGTGGTCAGAGGAACTGTGAAACTCTTGCCTCCCTCTTTTTGTTCCTTGTGATGAGACCACCAGAATAAGCCCCAGGCCCCTCTGATTTACAAGGTGAAAGATTTATGCAATCTGAAGAGAAACTAGAGTATAAGACCCCTCTGATTTAGAGCCAGGTTGCAAATCAGGCCTGTGAGGGCAATATTGTCTCCATAAGAGGCTGAGGAGCCCCTCTACCACCCAGCAGCTAAAAGTTTTAACCTCCCCCCAAGCCTTGGGAGGTGGTGACAGACCAGCTCACCTGGTGCCCAGTCAACCAGACACCTGCTTGGGAAGGGGAACAGTTCTCTGGCTTTCCCACTGCTTTCCAACGTGTCTCCTGCCAAGCCCCAGAGTTCTCTTCTCCACTGAGGGCAGGCAAGGGAGCGTCACTCTGCTCATGGGGTGTGTTTCTGCCTTGCAGCTGCTGGCTTTGGAGACTGCTCTGTACTGCACACACGTGGATGACCCGTCCCCCAGAGAGATGGTCAACAACTTCCGGCGGGTCCAGAACTTTGATGAGAGGCTGGTGTATATCTCCTTCCGACAAGGTGAGAAGATGCGGTGTGTGTGGGGAGTATGGTGCCGGGACACCCATTTTATTTGAAGTTGGGTGCCCTGCCCTCGGGCTTTGTCACCGATACTCTTAGGAGGTGGGTTAAGAGCACTCTGGCTGTCAAGGGGACCAGGGTATGTAAGAAGCTATTGTGTGTGGGTTAATTGAGGTCTCCCTCCACTGCTCTTGACTTCCCTGAGCCTTTGTAGGAAAGCACTAGCCAGGGCCTCTAGGTGCCTGGACCGGAGCCCTCTGTAAGTCTGGGAGTCTCTCACAGATGAGGAAGAGAGGATGTTCTGGGGTCCTCTCTGTCACAGAACTACATCTCCTAAGACACACGGTAGGACTCATGAGACAAACTCCTAACTTCTTACCCTAGGCTTTCTTGGCATCAAGGCCCATCTCCAGCCTTGCCAGGTGATTCATAGCACCATCAGCATCACCAACACCCAGGGATGCTCCTTCATAAGCCTTCAGAGAGTAGGCATAATCAACATGTGTGGCCATAAGCAGCTCACGGTCTAATGTAATGGAGCAGGACCCATCAGGCAAGAAAACGTCTGCACTCACTGCCTTTCTGTCTCATCTCCTTAAACTTGCATAAGCACAGGCACACAGGAGCTATACTGAATGAAGGTGAATAGTTTGGTTTATTCCTAATGCTAGGAAAACTCATTTCTTCCTCTTACGTCTATAACCTTAACTCCCCGGAAGGACATTTAACATCTTTATTTGTTCAATACCCATGTCAATACTGTTGGAAGCTGGGGGTTCAGGGAAACAGGTAAGGGAGCACCCTGGGGGTCCACACTCTTCTTCAAACATCCAAGTTCACTTTCTCACTGTAGATTCTTGGACCGCTCCCAACATGGGACACTCATGGTCAGAAGCAAGTAAGTCTGTGCAAGTTCCACTTTATCTCCTTGTATCACCTGTGACTGAACTGGGCCAGGTGTTCACATCTAAAGATGATGCCATTAACCCACTTGGCCGAGAATCAGTTCTCCTTATCTCACCTCGTGTACCTTTTTGCTCCTTTGTTATTGTGTGAGATTATAACTACCACTGACTAAGCTTAAACAGAGGAAGATCGTTATTTCAGGGCCCTTGCCAGAAGGCTTTAGAAACATGCCCTTCTGAACTGACTCATACATATGGTCAGAATTATGTCCTTCTGTCAATTACTTAATCAAGACCTGCCCAAGAATTTATCCAAGCATTTATCTTTTGTGCTCTCCTCACTACATACCACTAGTTAAGGTAATTTCCCTCTTTTTCTCAGTTTCCTGGTCTGAAAACTGAATCTGTGAACAATGGCCCTTCTTAAACATGGACAATGTATATAATTACTGTCAACTTCTTTTCTAGGAAATGCCTCAAATGTACAGAATCATCCCTTTGTGATCTAGTTTGGATATAAATTTCTTTTTTCCCATTCCTCTAAATGGGAGTATGTAGTAGTCAAGGGTTAAATGGAAAATACTTCAACTCTTCAATAAAATAAAAAACCAAAAAAACTCTACCTAGAGATAAGGGACTTGGCTCACATAGATAAGGTAGATTTTGTTTGTGATTCAAGGATAATAATCAGCACTCTTCTCTGGACTGGCCTATATAAGTCACAGGGGATATGGTCATAAATACTCCTGCTGTAGTCAGAAGACCTAGTTTCAAGGCCTCCGTTTGTTTCCTCCTGGCTGTATGATGTAAGCAAATCATGTCCCTTCTTTGGCCTTGGTTTCCTTAGCCATAAAATGATTGATAGGTTGGATTAGGTGAGCTAACGTCCTTTCAATGCTAACATGTTATTTGATTCGAAGTGGACACTAACAACTGACCATCCTGACTTTATGTTGCAGGGACAGTGTTTGAGGGCAGTTACAGAGGATCAGAAGAAACCATGCAGGAACTTGAATCTGACATTCCAAAGTAACCTCCACTTGTAACAATGGACTGTGGCACTGGGAATAATTAGCCATCTTCTTAGACCAGCTCGGGTCTAAGTTGGTCCTCACAGTGTGCGCAGTGCAGTCAGGCTTGTAGCAGAGCACTTCAGCAGACTCTCTCAGTCTGGCTGGGGAGCTTGAGGGGCCTCTCAGCAGAAGCCTAGAGACCGACTCCAAGCTCAGAACATCAAGATCAAAGCCCAAATGCAGCTTTGCCACTGCCCTTCTTGCATGGCTCACCCAGAACTGTTGCTTCTAAGAGCCCAGGCTGGGCCCAACTCTCCCCTTGGTGTGAGAAATAGTGGCAGTCCAAGGCAAACCTGTTCATTTGGAGGCTGATTATAGAAACTTGGCTAGAACTGTCCCCTCCCACTTCTCAAAGACACAGGCAGCTAATGGCTGTTTCCCAAGGAACAATGGGGAGGGCAGCCCCAAAGGAGAGAAGCCCCAAACCTCACCCCCCAGGGGCACCTGCATTTATGAGGGCCCTTTCACACCAACTTGGAGGGGCCTCAGACCATAATATGCAGTTTCAGGTTTATGGAGTGAGCATGTGTCAGTGTGAACCTTCAGCAATTATGCTCACTTATTTGTAAACTTTTTCACTAGGCATGCTTGTAATTAGGGTCTGATTTATTCAGAGTTTTCTCTGGGAGTTAACAGGAACTATGGAATTGGTTCTCCATTGTTCTAGGAGAAAAGTAATGGTAAGGAAATCCTCTAGGAGTGAAAGTGCACGGACTTTGAGAGTAGGCTCCGAGGTCTAGCCAAATTGTAACAATTGGGACTGAATCATCTAACTTGATCATGCTTTTTCCTTGACTGCTTAGAAAAGGAATAAAGAACTTAATTTCTGTCCTTAAGAGGTAGTAATCTGTCCTTGAGGGGTAGTCTAAGATTTAGCCCTAGGGCAGGGTTTCTTAACCTTGGTGCTATTGACATTTTGGGCTCACTGGGGGGCTGTCTGGTGCATTGCACTACCCTCTCCCCACTAGATGCCTGTAGTATCCCCCCACTTGTGTCTACCAAAAATGTCTCCAGACATTGCCAAATATCTCTAGGGCAAGAAGTGCAAAATTGAGCCACTGCCCAGGGATTACACGATGACTTTCCAAGTCCCATGCTGATTTATTTATTTGTTTGTTTGTTTGTTTGTTCTCATATGACAGGATTCTGGAGTTTTCTATCATATGCCCTGCCTGGTCTTTATTCTATTACAGCATGACATTTTCAATCTGGTGATGGCTACCCCTGAAACCAAACTACCCTGTTGGGTTAGTAAGGTAGAATGACCAAACTCAAGAGAAACGCTGTTCCCCATCTTCCTTTAGAATTTGAATAGACCTGCTTTTTGTACAATTGGGAATATCCACGGCCAAGAAAAGTGGATGTGTAAGAACTACCCACCCTTAAGAGAAGTATACGAACCCCTTTATCAGGGCTCTTAGATGCCTCTGAGGCAGCAACTTGCTTCAGAAACTCCTTATCATTTTCTCCCTCGCTTTTATAATCATTTTTTCTCTCATGTGTGTTGTGTTTCTTATTGCCTTTAGTTAAAATGCCCACCCTTTATAGAGAGGTGAAGTGTCATGTCAGGCACTTTTTTTTTTTTTTTTTTTTAGCTCTTTGGAAGTGCCTCTTCCAAGTGGTACAAATGGAGGATTTGAGCTAAAGAGGGGAAATAAGAGTCATTGTCCTCAAGGTGGGACCCCAGAGAGGGGGGACACATCCTGTGACCAGACCAGATCTCACAGGAGTCAGATGCCCTCTGTGAGGAAGGAGAAAGATGGCACAAGTAGATTTACAGTCCAGGAGCCTGATTCTTAGTTCCTTCACGTTGACCTCTTCCAAGCCAAAGATAGCAACATTGGGTCCTGATGGTGATAGGTAATAAAGCAAGAGCCTATCAAACCTAAATGCCAATGTTATCTAGCCCTAATTTTAATACACCAGGGCAAGGACTCTTGAGGGATCAGGAGAAGCCAAAGAGTTTCTATAATCATGTATTTAGTGGGCTTGCTCTGAGCAACTGCCTATCCCCCCTGCAGAGCCCGGAGCCAGCTGAGACACTCGTAGGCACGAGCGCTGGACAGTAGAGGGGCGGGGCTTTCACCCTGCTAAATCTGTGAACTTACACCATTAGAATCTGCTTGAGCCTGAAGAACCTGGGTAGTTTTATAAAACCTTTAAAAAGAGGAAAAAATCTTACAATGCTAAGATGGCTAATTATCTACTTTCTGAGACTAGAATGTATGCTTTGTGGTTATTGACCTTTTGTTTCTAAAAGTTCCTATTTTTAAATAAAAACTATTAGATGGAAAGTATCATCAGTCTCCTGAGACATCCAAATGAAAGACCAGAGGAGTTCCCACCTTCAAATTCCCCTGGATACAGGGGGCTGAACAGTCAGGAGTAATTGTCAAATGTGCTAAGAAGTCCCTAGTCCCTTCATCTAGTACAATTGAACACACCATGTTTCCTGAGCATACCCCAAGCTGAGCATTACAGAGAACAAAAACCCCAATGTGGATGTTCTCTTGCTCCTTAAAAACAAGCCTCTGGCACAGAGCAGACCAGGTGGGAAGTCAGAAAGTTGGACCCACCCTTGGTGAGGTGGCCGCAGCTATCTTTCCGGCATTTCTCCCCCTGGCACCCATCCACGCCCTGCAGGGTCTCCCTTAGCAGCCCGCTGCTTTAACATGTGCACATGATTTACTTTTGCACACAACTCCCTTTGCCGGCCTTGCCCCTCAGCTTTCCACCTGGAAAATTCTTTCAAGACCCAACTCTAATATCATGCCAAAATCTTCCCTGTTCCCCTGAAGGTGACTTACAGTCTCCTTCAGTACGGCTGGAACAACCGTTCATCTCTGTCACGGTTCTTAGCACAGCATAGGATAATGATTTACTGCCGTACAGAAAAAAAAAAAAAAAAAAAAGGAACACGCATGTCTAGATTATCCACACACTCCAAGACCCTAAGGACAGGGACTCACTTTTGTGGCAGGCATTGTACCTGGTGCTCATTACAAGTTTGAAAGAATGTAACCGACCCCCGTCTCCCTTCCCCTCCCCTCCCCAGGGTCTTCTCTGCAGAATGATTGTAACAGAAGCCTGGCCAGTTGTCACCTTTTAGTTTCAAGTCTTCTTTTGCTTTGTTTTCAGTTTGACAACAGGCATTCAAATCAATCCATTTGTTTTAAGAAGCCTTAAAGATCAGAACTTAGCTGTCAAGTTTCCAAGTCCTAGGAGAGAGTTGCCTAGGGATGTTGTCATGTTTTTTCTGTTGCTCTGGCTGGAAAGGAATAAGAGGCCCCCATGCCACCACCTACCATTCCTTCAGCATAGACAGCCTGAGCCTGGCCACCGAAGGGCACTAAATCCCCAGTGCTGCCATGTAACCCATGCTTACCGCCCTGGGATGTAGGCCCCTCAGAGCAATAGTGGCTTTCTGTCCCGGACCTGCAATCCTGCAACCTGGAGGGCAAAGCCCTCGGTCCCTATCATGGTTGTAGAAAACCAGCACCATTAGGTAACTGGTGGCATCTTTTTGGCAGATCTGTAGAAATTATTTCTTTTTGGGGTTCCATAGTATCAATAAGAAAAGTCCCCCAGTTAAATATGTTCTCCAAAGATAGTTCTGTTCTGTAGTCACTGAGGGCATCTTCCTTGCTTTTCTCACCAAAGTATCATCCAAAGACAGGACTAGCATTTCAGTTACTTCACTCTGTGACCTGTATTAAGCATCATAAGAGCTTTTATCATCCCCAAATGGATTTTATGTATTTAAACTATCAAATCCCTGCTAAACCAAAGTTCTTCTTGTCTCTTTTATAAGACTGTAGACCACTAAAGAGACATACACGTACGTATATATGTGTATATAACTATGTAAGATGTCACTTAGCAAAACAGTCCATACTTTATTATTTTTTTTAATGTTTATTTATTTTGAGAGAGAGAACGAGCGTGCGTGAGTGAGGGGCTGAGAGAGTGGGAGGGAGAGAATCCCAAGCAGGCCCCAAGCTCTCAGCACAGAGCCCAATGTGGGGTTTTAACTCACAAACTGTGAGATCATGACCTGAGCCAAAATCAAGAGTTGGATGCTCAACCAAATGAGCCACCCAGGCGCCCCTAAAATAATATTTTGAAAGGAGAATGATTGTGTTCCTTTTTATTTAAAATTCTGTTTGAATAAACAGAATCGCACATAGATCTCGAAAATGCTAGAGTTGTTCCAGGAACTGCAAGCTGTGTGAATGAGGGGCTTATTCCTTCTACTGGGCTTTTCTGTGTCTGCACTTGAGGCTTCAGAAGACCTCAAAAGCAGTTAAGCAGCATCCCTCGGTCCAGCAAGATCCCAGTGGAAGATCCAGCTCCTGAGCCAGCGAGAACAGGTAGCAGTGACCCTGTGGCAACTGGCTTGTCTGCCTTCTCTGGGATCTGTACCTTCCTGGGGGAGGCATGTGACAAACGAATTCTTCTGTATCAGTGTGATTTCCCTCTCTGTGTCGTACTGCCCTATCTTTGCTCGCCCTGACCCATGCTGGGGCACTTTAGAGAGAGCAGGTAGCTCTCCCACATCTGTATGGCATGCACCCTCTTAACCAACCAGCTTAGAAGCCCCTTCGTTGTGTTCTCATGCAGTAGCTCTTGGGGGCCATCCCTGTCAACCAGCCTGTCTCTGTTTCTCCTATCTCACTGTTCTTCAGTGGACACTGCCTGTGTTATTCACCACTTAGAAACCAAACCATTTGTTTGTTTAATCCGCAGATGAATTTCTCTGGCTGTGTCCCTCCCACCATCATCTGTGTTCCCTATTCTCTACACCGTCCCACAGGCTCTGCTCGATGCAGGCATTGGCTTCTCTCTTAGCTAGGCTTCTTCAGTTGCCCCAAAAGCTATCCCTGTGCCGCCAGTCTCCCTAACTTTCCCTCTCCTGTTAATTAGCAGATGCTTTAGCATCTCCCTCCAAGGCGCCCCAAGCTCTGTGGACTTTATGCGGCTCTGCAGAGAAGCCCTGCTTCCTGGATGGTTGGTGCTGGCTCAACTGGCAGGGGGCAGCATGCCGACAACATCATCCTGCCCTGGACTCCCTTGGGAGTAGAATTCTTGTGAGGTGACCCCCTCACTGCCATTCCTCTTCCATAGTGGCCTATGCTCTTCACTTGCTCAGTCAAGCTGCTTTGTTTTTGCTGCATCAAAGTCTTGGCTGAAAAGCATCTGTCCCAGTCTCTGGGGCTTTCCTTGTCTTTGTGGCGGCTTGCTCATTTCATTATTTCCACAGGAAGGCAACTTAGGCCCTCACAAATGGTCATCCAGGAGCAAGGAACCCTGGTTAGAGCCCTGGGTTAAATTAGGCTGTTGTTTATAGGGCCTAATACAGCTAAGGGCAGCCAGATTTCCCTCCAGATAAGGCACTAAGTTGGGCCATGGGCTCTTGAGAAAAGTCTCATCTCTGGTGGCCTTGCTTCTGTAGACTTGGCTCTGTCTCCCAAGCTCCCTGGGGGCACCCCCTACACCCTGGAGTGGGGCTGCTCAGCTGTCCGGGGTCCTGTGTGGCTCTCAGGATATTTGAGGTGACTGTGAAAGCAACAACTTTAGAAACTGCTCAGTTTGGGCGGATTAGCCAGTGGTTAGGCTTACTAGTAATGGTCTTATGTGGCGAGAACTAGTTTGGTACCACAAACATCTGGAGCTTTAGGAACAAAGAACAAAAGTGTATTTCATCAAAAGGCTTAGAAAAGAAACCATGACTAAGTTGGGGGGTTTGGCTGTTGTTTTTAAGATCTTAGAGGCCTTAGTTGCCTCTAGGTAACTTAAAAAAAAATCCAAAATACCAAATTACAGTGTGCAGAGGCCAGAGGCTGTACAGCAAACAGAGCATATGCTATACAGACACTGGACACTCTCCTCAGGGGAGATTCATATCCTGAGTGTCTCCCGAAGCCACAGACGGGTCCTTGTATTCAGGTTACAAGAAGAGACCTGGAGCAGGGAAATCAGGCCACGGGGACCACTCTCTCTCTGCCACTTGGGAGGCCATGGGCTGCTGACGATGGCTAGCAAGAGCCAAGAGAACAGGCCACCCTGTACTTTGTGGATAGCTCCTCTCCAGACCTGCTATGCTTATTCTGACAGCAGCCTGGGGCCACCTCGGGAGGCCAGACCAGAGACTCCTAGGGGCCAGCCTTGGATGAGGGAGGCTGCAGGCTCCATGTGAAACTGGAAGAGGACAGCAGGGAAAAAAACACAGGGCTTGAGGGCTCTAGGGGAATCAACCAGACTCTGGCCACATAACAGGAAAACAGGGTGAACAAAAAAGCCCTCATCCTGCAGTCTCAGGTCTGGTTCCCCAGGGTGTCAAGTGCCCTCAAGTGTGAGTCCCTGGCCCTCTGCTGCTGACATCTCACAACTGGCCAGGGCTCTCCCAAGGTCTGAGTCTCAGAGTGGGCTCTGTGGGCACAGGCTCTCCTGAGTGTCATGCTGGGTGGCCACTACTGAGCACAACTCTGGCTTCCAATGTGATCTGGAACCAGCACCCACATGACACATACACATATGTGCTTGAAGTTTCTGCTAAGGTCAGAAAACCACCAGACAAGAGGGCATATGTAACAGAGACTTTCTTTAGATGGGGGACCTGATTGGGAGAATGGGGAGTTGTTCTAAGAACCTGGAAGGAGCATGCAGGGGTTGCACAGGGGGGCTTCATGACTGGGTGCCTTTGTCTTACTCAAGAAGATGGGCTCACCCATGACCCTCCCCCAGGGAGGTCCCTAGGAGGCTGACTAGGATTTTACTTCAGAGAACTGGGCACTGTTTCAGCCCCACTGAAGACTCCTATCTTACCCCAAAAGGAACTCACTAAGAGAAGTAACAATCTTCTGGTTCCACATCAGAGAAGGGAAGCTAGTATCAGGGAGGGGTTTCTCCAGTTTGCCCAGTGGGGCCAAAGCAAAAACAGAACCAAATCATGATGACAAGACTGGAAAGGGATGGGACAGAAGTCTAGTCACAGGCTCCAACAAAGCCCTGCCAGCCCCAGCCAGCCAGAACCTGGAAAATTCCTTACAGATGAAGAGGGGTACGTACCCAAGCAGCAGATAATAGCCTGCCCAAGGAGACTCTGATCCTTAGCCTTCCTCATCTTCCACTCTAGCCATGTTGTACTAAAAACTGAAGTCTTGACTTAGCAAAGAGACTGCTGTGACAAAAACTAGAAAGGAGGATCACAGTGTGAATTCCCAAGGTGGGCAACTCCCTCTATACCTTCAGGCACCTGAGTCAAGAATGAATACTCTCAGAAAGTCTGTATCAGCCCTGTACTTCTAACCAAAAGTTCAGCACACTGGTCAAATCCACCATGGTTTGACTTGGTTAATTTTCACCCTTTTCCTCTCCCCTTTGAAGTGCAAGACCTTACCTACACAGGACTGAGTCTGGGTATGTGGCCTGCTGGCCTTGCATGCTGCAGCTGGGTGACCTCTGTGATTTGGTGTGATCTGGGCCTGTGATATTTCCAGCCCATCCTCCCTGCTTCTCTGTGCTGTTGCTCTGGCCTCTGGTCCTCTCCTTGCTGTGGGTCCTACCTTCA
The DNA here is from genome assembly GCA_028646485.1 of Cryptoprocta ferox. Classification (NCBI taxonomy): domain Eukaryota; kingdom Metazoa; phylum Chordata; class Mammalia; order Carnivora; family Eupleridae; genus Cryptoprocta; species Cryptoprocta ferox. The sequence goes on along the minus strand of CM053560.1, from coordinate 99,151,621 downwards.
GGTCACTCTGTGATTCAAAGATGAATTGCCAATCAAATGCTTCCCTAATGAAAGACCTAATCACTCTATAGCATATGTACATTCAGTGAGCCTATCCAAGACCTTCTGTTGCCATGGTGGGAAGCCATTGCCTAAAAAACATGCCTGAGCCCAGTGTGGAGGTTGGGTGACTGGCTAGGTGATCTTGCAATGGACTTCTGGTTGTCTTGGACTGTTTAGGACTGTGCAATGGAGCTTAGGGGCAAAGCCGATAGAGGTATCCCAATGGGCCTTAAATCCAGCAAACAAAGATAGAGTAAGTTCTTATTCTGTAGCTCAGGGTTTCTCAAAGTATGGTTCATGAACCATGTACATCAGCATCAGCTAGAGCTGTCTGGTAAAAATGCAGATTCCTGGGCCCCACTCCAGACTGAATCAGTCTCTGATGGTTGGCTCAAAAAAAGTCTACATTTAAACAAGCTCTTCAGATGATCCTGGTGCAAGTTTGAGAACCCTTGAAGAGTCTCTACAGTTTGCAAATGGCTCCCCCTAAGTACTCCAGCCAGTTCCACTGAGCCAAAGACCAGAATCTGAGAAGTGGGGAAATTATACCTTTCTGTGGCAGATTATACAGCTGTCACATGATTTCACATCCATGGGCCACTTGATGAGACGCAGGGGATGGGAGGAAGGTAATATGTGTTCATTGCCTCTTCACCAGGCATCATCCTTTCAGTGGCCCTGGCTGGCGTTCTTGGCATCTGTGTTGTCCTGGCAGTGTCCATTTGGCTTTTCAGAAGAATGAAGAGGTGAGCTGGTTTTGGTTCAAAATGAACCTTCTTTGTCCATGAGGATTGGTCTGTCTGGGAAGGTGGCCTGCAGAATGAAGAGCCCCTGTTACCTGTACTAACACTTATCCTCCGAGTGCTGTTTCCCAAGCACCATTGCCCCTGGCATCCTCTGCATGAGATGCTGGTCATTCAGGGATCATTATGCTCCGAGCTGGAGGTGTGTCTGCCAGCCCCGCTGCAATGGCTAAGGCCTTAGACAAGCCTCATGATTAGTGGGGGAGGTCCCATTCACCCACACACAGGCTGCAAGGGTGATTTTTCTTCTCTGAACCCAAAAAGAAAAATGAAGGAAAACCTGATTTATCACTCACATTAGCTATCAATGCCCTTTGCTCATGTTTTTATTGTCATGTTTGGTTTTTATAAGATCTATTTTTTCTGGCATTTGTAACAAAAGTTGCCAGGAACTCTGTTATACAATCAAAGGTTTGAAGTCAGGGTAGTAATGAGATCTTCTTCAAAGTGCAGGTCTAGTAGTGTCAGCTGTTAATGCTTTATTTGGGGGGCATTCCTCCCAAGAGTGACAGAACTGGGGAAAGGTCCCTAAGAAAGGAATCTGACCCCTAAAATTCATCTTATTTCATAGCTGAGTCAGGCTAGTCTCTGCCTGTCTCTTCTCTTTCACTGAGACTAAATGTATGTTCTTCCTGTTCCAGTAGCAAAAAAGGTGGCAACAAAGGAGTCATTTACAAGCCAGCCATCAAGAAGGAGACCGAAACCCATGCCTGAGGCCCCAGAACTCCTGGGAATGTCCAAGGAAGGACTTTGTTTTGGACACTACACACTGTGGCTCCCGAGACACTTGAAATACCTGAGGGTTCTCTGAAGTGCAACCCACAAACACTCCAGGCCCATGGGGGGCTTCTAGGTGGGTGCCCTGCCATCCTAGGCCACAGCCACTGGCCAGTGCGATGCATGGATGGGAAAAACTCACCAAGAAAGCAGGAACTGGAGTCTGCTTCGGCTGTGTGGACCATCAAGTTGTCGGATTCTGGGGGCACAAGCCAAGTCATTCACTGGGGGCTGTTAGTGGTCGTGAAACACTTTTATCCAGGGATTCATTTGAGCGTGATTTCAAGGATCCCGGAAATCCTGCTTCTTGTCGAAGCCTTCAGACCTGGATGTGCACTCTCTGCTTAGGATTTGCTTTTAAGACTCAGTTTCTTTCCTCAGGGAAGGGGTTGTTATTCTCCTCTGATTTCCTTCTGCTCTGACAAAACCTTTGGTCTGACCTTACAATCGGGAGGAAGAATGATACAGGAAGGGTCAAGGTATCAGATACCAAAGAAAACAAGAGCTATTCTTTGAAACACAGTAGAGGCATTTCCAAAGTCCTGTACTTTGGTTCAAATGCACTGAAGGGACCTGAGAGGGAGAGAATGAGAAGACACCTAAGTTTGGAGGAACCTCACTTTGCAGTCAGAACTGGAGTCCGAAGTTGCCTGTCAAGCCCTAAGTGTGAGAAGGACAGAATATTAACGCCAAGCCCAACCCCGGGTCAGCGGGGCAGTTATGCTCTGTACTCTACACACTTTAAACATGATTAGGCTATTCCTTAAAAATGTGTTGTTGTTGCTTTCTCTCTCCTACACGTGAGTTCTGAGATGACCCAAACTGCTTTTGAATCTAGAGGAAACAGGCAGACGCAAAATGATTGAAGAGCTTCGTCTCTTCTGCCCAAATTTTATTTCCGCCATTTCTGTGGTGTCCCGAGTGCCTATCTGGAATTGGGACTTACCGACTTCTCTGACTTAGGGGATACTGAGTCGGGGCTTGGTTAAAACCTATCTTCAAGCTATGAAAGCAGGAAGTTATCTGTGCAGGGTGGGGATACTATGGTATTTAGGGACCAATAATAATGGAATGTTACAAAGATTCTTCATGGTCTTCCACCTAAGTCACAGGCAGTCTCTGAGAAGACTTAACTCTTTCCTAGATGTAAGAGCCCCATGGAGATCAGTTAGTCCCATGACTGTGAAGGAGCCTCCAGACCAACCTCTCAGAGCCAGCACCTTGCAGTTCACAGAGAACTTTCTGATTCCTAGTCTCAGTCTGACAGCATGGAATGTCCTATCAAAGCACAAGTTTCTTTATAACATCTGTTTCCTTCTACTCCTCCCTCTGACTCTGAGAAGTCTTCTCCCTTCTCTACTGTCATGACTTTTTGTAGTGATGGTCACCCCCATGGCTTTGTAGCTAGACTGCTAAACAAAGTTATGAAAGACCTAATGGACACTCAGATGTGTGTGTATGAGAACTCTGATAGGTTTGGAGCCTGGGGTGGCATCCCAGCCTTGCATTAGCATGCCTGATACTGCTCAAATGACAGCAGGGACAGCCCTCATGGCAGAGCAGTGGGACTTAGGGGATGCTTTCTTGGCCTTGGCCCAAAGTTGCCAATCGGAAACCAACATAAACCACTCCAGAGCCATGGGAATATCTATCTTTACCTTTTATGAACAATTTTGTAAGAGAACAGAGATCATCGTACCTGGCACAACAGCTGCTCAAAGAAAGGGATCTCTACTAAGCCATGAAAACTGGCATTTCCCCTGCCCTATGGCTGAGAAAAAGCAAAGCTAGGGAGGCAGGCAGAAGGCTCCAAGAATCAACACTGTCGACTTCCATGTGAATCATTACGGGATTCCTGAGGACCCAGCTGCTTTGGAATCGGAAGCCTTTCTCCAGGTTCTCCCTCATTCCCACTATAGGAAACTAGCACTGTGGTGTGTGACATACCTCTGCCTCACACACACCCAGTGGAGGGCCCGGGTGCTGTGCTGGGTGCACAGCAGGTAGAGATCACAAAACAAGGCCCAGACTGGGAAAAGGACACAAGGAAGGCCCTGGCTTCTTTGCTTCTCACTAACAGGATAGCTTGTGTCTCTGTGTTGTTTCTCTAGTACCATCTGGTAAAAATAGTAACAACTTATACCTGTTTCTTTAAGAGACATTCTAGGATTTTCCTGCATTGACTATTAATTAATCCTATTTCGAGTTCTAGGTTCTTCTCCCCTTCACTAAACTCTCTGAAGGCCTCCTGAGCACTGCTGGGGAGCACCGGGGTCTGCAGCACCCCTCCATCCCTGTGCCACAGATGGATCATAGGCCACTGTGATGATGGTCTGTTTAGCACTTCTGTATTTATTGTAAGAATGATTGTAATGAAGACCTAAACTTTAAATATGAGGAATTATAAATAAAATGTTTTTCACATCAGACTGATTTTTTGGAGGTGAAGCTAAAGCGTTACTGTTGGCAAAGCACTTTATAGTTCCTGGTCTATGGTGACAGGTAACTGATCATAATGATGTCACTTGCATCCAGGTCTTAGAACCTGACTCCAAAGGAAAACACACCGATGTACTTAATCATTGTACTGAGGACATAGGCTATGGTGTGTGCAGTGAAGACCTAGGATCGCACAGCTGCTTAGTGAGTACAGCTGGGAAGTCTAGAATAAACAGGGAAAGTCTCAGAGAGAAGCGGGTATTTGAGCTGGCCCTTATAGAATACGTCACATTTGAACAAATGGATGGAAAGAGGGAGGCATTCCTAACCAAAGTGACATGAATACAGAGAATGGGTCCTAGTAGGTACTGCACTTAGTAGGTTGGTAGCCTCTTAGGTTGCCTGTTGACCTATTTGGGTTTTTTGTTTTTTTTTTTTTCAAAACATGCTATCTTCCATACGATTTTTATCTAAATCCAGATTTCATTTTCTGGTTTGCTAAAAGAGGCAGTCTTGTACCGGTTACAAATAGGCATGATCATTGTTTGAGTTATTTAGAAACGCTTCCAATCTTCACTTCGGTTGCCCAAGGATGGAAATAGATGAACTGTCCAAGGGTAATTTTGCTCCAGTAGGTGATAAAACAGTGAGCCCAGCTTTAGGATAGAAACATTATAAACCCCTCCAGGTTCTGATGGTCTCTTCAGTCAGAACACAGGGATTCTTCAGTTTGCCCCCTTGAGCATCCTTCTGGGGCAAGGACAGGTGAAGCAAGGCACACAGGGTACTTGTGACTCTCATTCCCATTAGGGCTGGGGCAACAGGGGAGGGGAGGCTGGGGTGAGCAAGAGAAATCGTCTCCCTCATCTCTCCATAGCCTCTCTTGAGAGGCTGTAATCCCTGAACTCAAGATTCATCAGGGTTGATGATCAGGGACGTGAGGTGGCAAGAGCCATGGGCTGGTGGATGACACTCAAGTCCTTCTTCAGGTTGGCCATTACCTCCTCTTGTAAATCCAGCTATCTGGACAATCTGGAGCACACAGTCCAACAGAATATAAGACAATATAATGCAAGACACAAGAGCATTCATAGTAGTCACACCTCCCAAAAGGAAAAAAATAGTGGATCCAACACACTACACTTTGTAATCAATATTTTGATGTGAAGTATTTTCACTCTTTTTTTTCTGTAGTAAGTCTTTGAAACCTAGTGTGTATTTTTACACTGATAGCACTTCTTGAGTCAGATGCTAAATTTTCATTGAAAATATTTGATCTGTATTTAGATTTCATAAAATTACAGTTGAGAAAGCAGATTCACATGCCAGGAGTTGCTCCAAATACACTTAAAAGTTTTCCAAATAACTGAATCAATTATCGGCTTTTAAATTTAAGTTGATTAAAGAAAAATAAGTCAGGGGCACCTGGGTGGCTCAGGTCATGATCTCGTGGTTGGAGAGTTCAAGCCCTGCATCGGGCTCTCTGCTGTCAGTACAGAGCTAGCCTCAGAACCTCTGTTCCCCTCCTTCCCTTCCTCACTTGCTCTCTCTCTCAAAAATAAACATTAAAAAAAAAAAGGAAAATACATCTAGGTTTTTTCTCCGTTTCATTAGACACATTCTAAGTGCTTAGTAGCCACATGTGGCCAGAGGCCAGCACAACCACTGTGCAGGTGTGGACCGCTAACCTCCTTTGACATACCCTTTTGCGACAGTTAAACCTAGAGGACTTTCATGAAAAATCAACCAAGAACAAAGTTTTGAGGGGCAAGGAATAGGGGATGAGAGAGAGAGGATGGGGGAATCCAGGCGGGTGGATATGGAGGATGGAAGAAGAGGGCAGACAGAAAATCAGGCCAAGGTGAACAGACCAGCAGACCCTAGGCATAGATCCCCTTTCCCTCACCCTGGCAATGACCCTTGGTCAGGCCCTGGGGTGCAGGTGCTCAGTAGTGACTCAACCTAGGCCATTCTGGTGCCTTTGCAGGAGCTTGGGTTACAGGCACAAGGACGCCTGGTTAACTTGTCAGGGGAGCTTGCTGCAGGAGCCGAGTGCCAGGGGCTAACTCCTGGCCCTCACCCCCACCGCCAACATCCCCTTCCTGATCTCAGAGTGGAGACATTCCTGCTTTGTCTCCACTCTTCCAGACCTGGCCAGCCTGAAGAGAGCAAATGCCTGAAACCTGAGTTTCTTGAATTGCCAGCTGGGCCTGGCCCCTCATATTGGAAGGAGCTATAAATTGCCTTCCATTCAGGTGTGGGGAGAAGTCCTGAGACAAGAGGAAAGGAGACCTCTGGGGCTGCCGACTGGGAGGCAGAGGTGCCCACGTCCACATTGCACACAGCCCGGCAGGAGTGCATGATCCTCTATGGTCATCTGGCTCAGACTCAACTGTGACAGGGTCGGGGAGATGGTGTGGGGCCCAGACAGGGCTGGAGAGGAGAGGCCCCATGCTTTGCCCGTGCCCTTTCATTTTATAATGACTGGGCAGGGATAAGGCCACAATGCCTTGTAATACAGAATTAGTCACCATAAACGAATTACTGCAACCAGGTCAGCATGCTGTTATGACTGCAGGTCAACCAGAGTCTTCAGTAAGTCTCTCACCTGTATGTCCTAGACTGAACATATCTTCACTCCATATGTCCTAGACTGAGCATATCTTCACTCCATCATCCCACAACTCAGGGAAAGAGGAAACATTGCCCTTGTAAGTAGGAAACCAAACCAGAGCTCTTGCTCTGGGCTAAGTTAAGGTCACACGGCTCCTGCAGCTCTAGGATCTGCAGTGACAGTATGAGTCTGCCCTTTGCAGCTCCAGTGACATGAAAACGCCTTCTTATAATAAAATTCACTATGCTTATCTCAATTGTGCCACAAGGTCGTAAAGCCCCAAAGGCTAAAGGCACTAAAGGCATTTGTGCCAACGATTTCTGGAAAGTCAGCAACAACCTCCTGCCTCCACTCTGCTTGGTCATATTAAACCCTGGCCTCTGTTCAGGAAAAGTCAGTCCAAAGATTGCCAACTGCAAGTAGAAAAAGGAGTCAGCTCAGCTCTGGGATGTAACCCTCACCTCTTACTTCAGCAAACCAAATGTGTCCAAAGGATACATTCATTTAACTTTCTCTATTCCAATGGCTGAACTGGAGAGAAGGAATAAATACACAGATGTGTGCATGTGCACGTGCACACACACATTCTATAATTCCATTTGTATAAAATTCCAAAAAAGTGCAAAATAAATTACAGCGCTAGCAGACCAGTGGTCACCTAGGGACGAGGTGGGGGTGGAAGGTGGGGGAGGAGAGGTTACAAAGGAGTACCAGAAATTGGTGAGGTAATATGTTCATTATCCTGTTTGTGGTAATGGTTTTCTGCAGAGGTCGACTGTTCGAATTTTACACTTTAAATATGTGTCATTTATCTTACACCAATTATCCTTCAATAAAATTGTAAAACAACAAAAACAACAACAATAACAACAAAAACACCCACACGAAGCCAAATGACACCGTGCCCTGTCTTGGCATTACCATTGAGAGCTTATCCTCCTGGTCCCTCTAGAAAAAGCCTGGCCAGGACTGGCACCTTCCCTGAGACCTACCCTGTGGGTGGGAGCCCAGGAAGAAGTGGCTCCCTATTCACATGGCCAGGTATGACCTCTTGACTGTAAGTCCAAGTCATTATTTCTGCTTGAGTTCACTAGTTTCAAATATTAACTTTTAATTACCTGCAGTGAAGACAACAAACACAGGGCTATAGGTTCAAGGACAGACATAGACCTCTATAGGAATTCTGTGTCAGTGATGACAGAGTCTACTAGCTTCTCTGCAAGAAGCAGACTCTCCTGGTGAGGCAGGTAATATAACCAGTTCATTTGTCTGCTGAAACTAGACATCCAACAACAGATCTCATGCATTGTAGTTTCCTTCCTTCCCAACCACCCAACACATAACCATTTGAAAAGTTTTCCTGGGGTGCCTGATGGCTCAGTCGGTTAAGTGTCTGACTTTGGCTCAGGTCATGATCTCATGGCTTGTGAGTTTGAGCCCCATGTGGGACTCTGCTGACAGTGCAGAGCCTAGAGCCTGCTTCGGCTTCTGTGTCTCCCTCTCTCTCTCTGCTGTCTCCTGCTTATTCACTCTTTCTCAAAAATGAACATTTTTAAAAATTTAAAAAAAAAAGAAAAGTTTTCCTAAATAAGGTACAATCTTCCATGGAGAACAAGTATGCTTTGGAGCTTATCACTTTCTCTTAGCCACTGGGTGAAATCTGGATTAATTTCCTGTGATACCGTGATATACTAATAAATACGTGTTTGGTCTTTGTCCCCAGCTCTTGGTACAGAAATCCCAAATGTTAGTCATAATGAGCCCCTTTAAGCCATACCTAAGTTTATGCTAACGAGGTGATGCCTGGAGGATAGGATGCTGGTTGCCAGAGGAACCATAAAAGTGATTAGAGGGTTGGAATTTGCAGCCCTATCCCCTGACCTCCAGGGAAATACTGAGAATTGAGTTCAATCACCAATAGCCAATGACTTAATCAATCATAACTATAGAATGGGACCTCCAAAGAAACTCTAAACAATGGGGTGCAGAGAACTTCCAATACATAGAGGTGCTGGGAGGGTGGTACACCCAGAGAGGGCATGGAAGCTCTGTGCCCCTTCCCCATACCTTGACCTATATACCTCTCTTTACCTGGCTGTTCATCTGTATTCTTTGTAATATCCTTTATAATAAGGCGGTAAATATAAATAAGTGTTTCCCTGAGTTTTGTGAGCTGTTCCAGCAAATTATCAGACCTGAGAGGGAGCCATGGAAACTCACAATTTATAGCCGGTTGGTCAGAAGTACAAGTGACAATCGGGAGACTTTCAACTGGTGTCTGAAGTGGGGACAGTCTTGTGGGATTGAGCCTTTAACCTGTAGGGTCTGTACTAACTCTGGGGAGTTAGTGTCAGAAATGAGTTAAATTGTAGAACACCTACTCAGTGTCCACTGAGAACTGGATAATTGCTTGGTGTGGAAAAACTCACACATTTTGTCAGAACAGCATTTTCCTCAATCTCTCTTCTATCGTTCAAAGTAATTTCCAGCTGACTTCCTTTCTCATACCTCCTTATTCAAAAGCAAAAATTTAATGAATAACTACTGTCTGCTAAGCACAGATTAAGTGATGGAGATTCAAACATGGTTTAGATAGAGTTCCTATATTCAGTGATAATTGGTATCACAATCTCATTTGGGGAAGCAAGCAGAAACCACTAAACATAATATACAGAGGAGTAATATGAAAAGAATACTATGTACCTATCAATGGAAGAACGTATAAACAAATCGTATATCCAAAAGATGGAATGTTTTCAGCCAAAAGTTTAAATTACTGATATACACAAAAACATGGATGAATCTCAGAAAATTATGTTGGATGAAAGAAGTCAGACAAAAGAGAGTACATTTAGTGTTATTCCGTTTACATAAAGTTCAAAATAAGTGACACTAATCTATGGTGATAGAACTTGGAACTGGCAATTACCTCTGTAGAAGGTGGGGTGAAATGACCAGAAAGGAGCATGAGGAAAACCATCTGGGGAAAGGCAATGTTCTGTATCTTGACAGATGTGGTGTTTACCAAACAGGCATATCCATCTGTCAAAACTCATCCAATTGTATACTTTAAGTCTGTGCATTTTATCATATGTAAATTATTCCTTGATTAAAAAATATATATATATGCTAAGGGATAACAGTGGAGAAATCCATTTCTTTTGAGTCTAATCAGGAAGGACTTCACCAAGGGTAATATTTGAGCAGGACCTTGAAAGAGGAATAGGATGCTTTCTGGTTGGAACTGAAAACAATAGCAAAAATGTGGAGGCGTGCAAGTCCACAGTGCATCATAATAGAGCTCTCAGGGATGCGTTTGAGAATGTCCAAGAAGAGAAGATAGGGAAAAAGTGGTTGGGATCAGACTGTGAAAGGCCTTGAATCATACGTACTTTCTAATAAGGACAACAAGAAATCATGGAAGGGCTTATAATTTTGTCTGATTACATAAACAATAATACTAATTTAAAAAATACAACTAATATATGTATAAAGCCAGAAGTCCTCCATAATCCTAACTCCTAAAGTAAAAATTGCTAACAATTTAGTTTTCTCTTTCCAGACTTTATGTAAATGCGTGCATATTTTAATATTTATTTTACATTTTTAATAAAATGGACTACTGGATATATATATAGACTCCTAGTTCTATAAGGGCTAGGATCATACCTGTCTACTTTCACTCTTGTATTCTCAGTATCTAGCACAATGCCTAGCCTAAGAAATATCTGCTGAATGGAAGAATGGTCTATACCTTGCTTTTGTTTTCAAACAAAACAAAGAACATCCTCATTCTTTTTAATGGCTGTAAAGTATTCTGCTCCTTGAGGCAAAGCTGTACTGACAGACCTTGCAAATTCCTTACCGTTACAATACTACTACTGCAAGATCCTTTTGCACTTGGATATATTTTAACAGGATAAATTCCCAGAAAAGGAACTGCTGGCTCAAAATACGCAGATCTCAACATTTTATAGATACAATAAATTTTGCTAAATTATCACCCAAAAGGTTGTACTAATTTGCTTTCTCACAACATGCTGTTTCCACCATATGTTCAACCACCCTTGATATTATCAATATTTTTCACCTGACAATCTGATAAATCTAAAAATTATTTTGTATTTTTTTATTATTAATAGTTTAGCATTTTATCTTATGTTTGTTGGCTATATTTACATATTATCTGTGAATTATCTGTTTATGTCCTTTGATCACTTCACTAAATTAGTCATTTTTTATTTATAGAAGATTCTTATATATTATAGGTAGCAATTCTTTGTAATATATGCCAAAGACATTTCTCCCAGTCTTTTTTAGGGTATCTTTGGCTGTTTTAAATCCATCCATTTTTTTCCTCTGTGATTTATATAGTAAAGTGCTGAGAAATACTCTATCTACCTTAAGATTATGAAACTACAGTTGACCCTTGAGCAGCACAAGTTTGAACTGTGCTGGTCCACTTATAGGCAGACTTTTTTCCATAAATTTATTGAAAAATTTCTGGAGACTTGCAACAATCTGAAAAAAACTTAGGCAACTGCATAGCTTAGAAACAACAAAAAAATTAAGAAAATGTTAGGTATGTCATGCATACAACAGATGTAGATACTGGTCTACTTTATCATTTACTTCCATAAAATATACACACATCTATGATTAAAAAGTTAATCAAAACTTATGCACACACAGACTTACATGGCACCATTTAGTCAAGAGAAATGTAAACAAGATGCAGTATTAAGGAGGGGGAAAGGGAAAGGGGGGGTGATGGTCATGGTGGAGGTCACTTGTGGGGAAGAGCACTGGGCGTTATATGGAAACCAACCTGACAATAAACTATAAAGTCAACAAAAAATCTTAACTGCATAAATTAACTGTAATACATACGGTACTACTGTAATAATTTCCCAGCCACCTCCTGTTGCTACTGAGGTGAACTCAAGTGTTGCAAGTATCTGCTTAAAACGCTGTGTGATGCTAATAGTCTCTGCACGACCAATTCACCTCTCCAGTAAATTACATATCACAGTAAAAAGTGATCCCTCTCAGTTCTCACATATTTTTCATTATGTTTAGTGCAATACCGTAAACCCTGAATAACACCATGGGACCCTTCTGAAGTACTACTAGTGATGCTGGAAGTGCTCCCAAGAAACAGAAGTCATGACATTACAAGAAAAAGTTGAATTGCAGCATAGTTTGAGGTCTGCAGCTGTGGCTGCCTGCCATTTCAAGGTAAATGAATCCAGTGTAAGGACCACTCTGGGAAACAACAACAAAATAAAAAATAAAAAAATAAAATTCACAAAGCTGTCACTGCAGCTTTGCCAGCAGGTGCAAAAAATCTTACACTTTTTTGCAATACACCTTTATCTTGTATTGAAAATGCACCGTTTATATGAGTGCAGGATTGCTATAAGAAATGCATTCCTATATGCTCTAATATGATTTGAGAAAAAGATAAGTGATTATATGACAACTTAAAGTGAAAGGAAGTCGAAGGATCTAAAGTTGGAGAATTTAATGGCAGCAAAGAGTGGTTTGATAATTTTAGAAAGAGGTTTGGCTTAAAAAGTGTCAAGATAACAAGAGAAACAGCTTCTGCCAACCAACAGGAAACAGACGAGCTCCTAGATACCATTCAGACTATCACTGTTGAAAAAGAGTATCTGCCTGAACAGGTTTTTACTGCAGACAAAAGTGCCCTATCCCGGAAAAAAATTAAAAAGCCACAATGGACATCTCTTCATAAAGAAGTGAGCACCAGGATTTAAGGCAGGAAGGATAGGCTAACTCTACTGTTCTGTGCAGATGCAGTCAGGTTTTGATCAGGACTGTTCTTATCTATACTGCTACTAAGCCCAGAGCCTTGAAGGGAAAAAGATACCAGCTGCCAATCTTTTGGTTGCACAACAAGATGGCCTGGACGACAGAACTCTTTTTCTGGATTGGTTCCATCATGTCCCTGAAGTTAGGAAGTACCTTGCCAGTAAGTGACAGCCAGCCTTTTTTTTTTTTTTTAAGTTTATTTTTTTGTAATCTTTACACCCAATGTGGGGTTTGAACTCATGACCCCAAGATCAAGAATTGCATGCTGTTCCTACTGAGCCAGCCAGGACCTGTAGAAAGTGATTGCCTTTTAAAGTTCTTTTGACGGTGGATAATGCCCCTGGTCACCCAGAACCCCATGAGCTCAACAGAGAAGGCTTACCTGTTAGTAAGCTCAACAAAGTGGTTTACTTAGCCCCAAACACAATGTCTCTAATTCGGTCTCTAGATCAGGGGGTCGTAAGACCTTTAAGGTTCATTATACATGATATTCTATGGAAAGGATTGTCAACACTATGGAAAAGAACCCTGAAAGGGAAAACATTATGAAAGTCTGGGAAGATCACATCATCGAAGATGCCATCATTGTTATAGAAAAAGCCATGAAAGCATCAAGCCAGGAACAATATATTCCTGCTGGAGAAAGCTGTGCTGAGACATTATACATGACTTCACAGGATTTACAACAGAGCCAGTCATAGAGATTGTGAGTACGGCAAAAAAAGGTGGAGGGTGAAAGTTTCAAGGATCTTGGAGAAATTCAAGAGCTAAAAGACACATCAAAGGAATTAACAGAAGACAATTTGATGGAAATGAATGCTTTGGAACTAGTGCCAGATAATGAGGAAGGAGACACAGAAGAAGGAATCAGAGAAGCCAGAAAACAAGTTGATGTTAGATAATCTGGTAGAAGGGTTCTGATTATTCAAGATTGCTTTTGACTTCTACAACATGGACCCTTCTACGATACAGGCACTGAAACTAAAACAATAGTTGGAAAAAGAATCGATACTGGATAGAAACATTTTTAGAGAAATGAAAATACAAAAAGTCAGAAATTACGATGTATTGCCATAAAGTTACACTGAGTGTACCTGCCTCTCCTGCCTCCCCTTCGACCTCCTTCACCTCTTCCACCTCTGCCAGCCCTGAGATAGCAAGACCAATCCTTCCTCTTCCTCCTCCTCAGTGTGAAGATGATTTATGATTCACTTCCACTTAATAGTAATAATCGATCATGCTTACGGTCAACAAACTTATGTGTTGTGTATATATGTGTCTTCGTATGAAAATCTAATAACTATACAAGAACTGTGTGAGACATTTTGTGTCACCATTACCATCATCGCCTAAATTTGTTCATCACATAGAACATCGCGTGTGAAACTTGTATGGCAGTGGAGAGCCTATCCTCACATAGGCATAAGGCGAGTGATATTTAACATAAAATTAATAATGTATTCATTTTGTTTTATAATTTTCCTTTCAAGAAGTACAGTATGCCTCTTATAACTGGAGAAACTGCCTATGAGCCTATCATGACAAGTGGTTGTTTTTTTTTTAAAAAGCACCAATATTTCCAATACTGTATTATGAATATGACTGTAATGCTGTAAGCCACAAAAATCTGGTAACAATTAATTCATTAGGATATAGGTTGGCTACCATGAAGCAATCTTATTGCTGAATCTTCATTCTGAATGCATTAGTCCTTATACCTGTAAATAAATATGAATTTCTTTTTCACATTATCTTTTCAGTTTTGATGTCCAGTGTTAGTAATACATATAACATCTACAATGTTTTGTTTCATTTAAGACAACATTGATGTAGGTACTGACAGACAATTCATCTTGTAAATAGACGATGTTAACTTACAGTGTTAATACAGTATAGTACTATAAATGTATTTTCTCTTATAATTTTTGAATATTTTCTTTTCCGTAACGTACTTTAAAAAACAGTACATAATACTGTTATAAAATATAAATATATATATTTTATATGTGATATAAGCATATCATTTAAGTATGTATCACATATAAAATACGTGATAATTGACTATTTATGTTATCAGTAAGGCTTCCAGTCAACAGGCTAGTGGTAGTTGAGTTTTTAGGGAGTCAAAAGTCATGCATAGATTTTTCAACTGCATGCAGAGTGGGGCAGGGGGAAGGGTCAACACCACTAACTCCCACCCTGTTCAGGGATTGACAGTACTCTAATTTTTCGTAGTTCTTTTATACTTTTACTTCTTGCATTTGCATTTTTAATGTTTAGACTTTGTTTTACAATAGAAGTAAAGGACCTGGCTTTACATTGCCCCCCCAAATATAACCAAATAAATCCCAAACAGCCCATTTACTGAAGAGCTGATTCTTCCCCTGCTAGTTTAAAATGCCAATTTTATTATATACTAGATTTTCATATATATATATTGGCCTGCTCCGGAATCTTCTATCCATATCCCTTATTGTATATTTATGGTATATTTTGGCAACTAGTAGGATAAACACAGAAATACTTTAAATATGCTTTATTCTTTGAAAGTAGTGTTGTTATCAGTCCAATTTAGACTAGGTAAATTAACAAAGAGGACACAAGTTTATCACATAAAAAAGTTTCGTGTGTTAAATAGGCATTTAATATGGAGAATTTCCTTTTCATTCATGATTTTGTTCACTGATTACAGAACAAAAAGTCTTGAATATTGATTCTATATTAACTGCCTATAAGCACATTGTCAATAAAACATATACATTTTTGTAATTCTCTTTCCCCCCATGTTTGCTTTGGTTTATTTACTGAATGTAATTTTATATCTGTTGACTCTAATAACAATATTTTGAGTTTGGATTTTGAATGTTTTATCATATTTCTTTTAATAATAATTCAATTTTGTTGTATTTTACAAAAGTATTGATCTGGAATGAATTAGAAAGTTTTTTTTTAATGGCCCTTCACTACAGAGTTGGAGAAGCAAACTAGTTCTAGAGAGCCAACCAATTTCAATTTCCAATTGTTTGCTGCTTGTATAGAGAAACATGATAGCTTTTTCTATGTTGGTCTTGTATCCTGTGACCCTACTAAATTCACTAAGTAGTGCTAATCACCTTTCTGTAACTTCCTTAGGATTTTCTACACTAATAATTCATATTATTTGAAAATAGAGACTTTTATTTCTTCCTTTTTGATCCAATGACTTATTTCCTTTCCTTATCTTTTTGTACAGACTAGGACCTCCAGTCCAATGTTCAATCAAAGTGGCGAGAGTGCACTTTCTTGCCTTGTTTTCAGTCTTAGTGGAGACAGCATTCAGTCCTTTATCATTAGGCATGGCCTTAGATATAGGTTTTACATAGATGTCTTCTTTCCAGGTTAGAGAAATTCCTTTCTATTCCTAGTTTGCTGAGAGTTGTTTAGTAAAAAAATGGGGTTTAGATCTTGTCAAAAGCTTTTCTATCTATTGTTATGATCATATGTTTGTTTTAGTCTATTAACTTGGTGAACTGAATGGTATTTGTATGTTAAACTAATTTTGTATTATTGGGATAAACTCCATTTGGTCACATGCATTTTATCTTTTATATATTATTGGATTCAATTTGCCAAAATATTGTTGAGGAATTTTACATGTTTATACGATAGATAATGATCTATAGCTCTGTTTTTATTTTTGTTTTCCTTTATAATATCTTTGGTTTTGTTATTAAAATAATGCTCAGCAATGCTCATAGAATCAACTGGAAAGTGTGCCATCTCTTCTATTTTCTAAAACAGTTTGTGTAGATTTGGTATTTTTTCCCTCTCCTTTTTTCTTTCTGTTTGGTAGAATTCTCCAATGAAGCCTTCTAGGAATTTCTCTCATGAAAACTATAAATTCAATTTTTGTAATAGAGATAGGCAATTTCTGGTTAGCTCCAACATGCCAAGAGCTTGGAAGTTGTCGCTCCCATCCTTACAACAAGAAAACACTCAACAAATTAAACATCAATAAGGTCTTGCACTTCTCAGAGAATTGAGTCTCAGGACAAGCCATCACCCTGAAATCTGGGGAGACAGGGGAAAACACAGAGTCATAACTGAGGTTTGCTTACCTAGAGCAGAAGTCACTAGAGCCATAAATAGATAGGGACACTTAAATGCTAATTTTAACAAACTGCTGGAGTCTGATGTGGAGTAGTGTAATAGAAATTCCTAAGACTAGCATACAATTGTAAGAGCCTCACCTTTGTAGGTTTTACCTCTAGGAACACGACCAGAATCTCATGGTCCATCCCCTAAGGCTCAGGGAGGGAAAGTGTAAGAGCAAATATTGTATTATGCCCAGTGTTCTCCATAACAAAGACTCACTCTCCACAGAAAAAGATCTTATAAGAGCCTTATCCTACCTGGGGGGAAGGCATTTCTCCCACTCTAGCCCTCTTTGGCTTTCCTGTCTTACCTATGGGGTAAAAAGCTAAGAGACACTTAGTCTAAGGATGCAGGCCCACTACAAAGTTGAAATTTAATCTTAAGATTATAGGACACCTTCTTTCTTTTACGTCTGTCACACCAATAGGTTTCCAGTAGAACAACAGTGGATTATAGCTGAAAGAGCTGTTAAGACATAGACTTTCTTTGACGAGGAGCATACAAAGAAGTCCAAAGTCAAGAGGGGAGCCAAAACAAGAACACTAAAGGAATCTGAAGCCTCTGGTACCTAGAGCTGCAACAAATATTAAATACCATCCAACTTTTGCTCAGATTAACATAAAATTTACACTAAAAGCCTATTTCAGTTCCTGTTACTCAATATATGATGTCCAGGTTTAATAAATAATTATAAGACACGTTAAGAAGAAAAAACATGGTCTGAAGAGATATTCAGATTTTAAATTTCTTCTTGAGTTTTTAAAGGTATTTGTCCATTTCATCTAAGTTTATATTTATTGGCATTAAGTTGTTTATAATTTTCCATCTTTATTTAATACATGTAGGATCTATAGTGATATTCATAATTGGTACCCTCTTCTTTATCTGGCCAGAGGTTTATCAATTTTATTGATTTTCTCAAAAAAAAAACAGATTTTTGTTTTATTGAAATTCTCCACTGTTTTTCTGCTATTTGATTTTTGCTACTCTTTTGCTACTCATTTCCTTTCTTCTGCTTATTTTAGTGTTAGTTTGCTCCTCTTTTTCTAGTTTCTTACGAAAAAGCTTGGGGCACCTGGGTGGCTCAGTTGGTTAAGCATCTGACTTCAGCTCAGGTCATGATCTCAAGGTTTGTGAGTTTGAGCCCTGCACTGTGCTCTGTGCTGACAGCTCAGAGCCTGGAGCCTGCTGCAGATTCTGTGTGTGTGTTTCTCTCTCTGTCCCTTCCCTGCTCACATTCTGTCTCTCTCAAATAAAATAAAATAAAATAAAATAACAACAAAAAAGAAAAACCTTAAAGTCACTGATTTTAAACATTTTGACTTATCTAAGCATTTGATACTAAAAATTTCACTCTACTCCTTCTTCAGGCACTTTGCTTTCCTAACTGTCTTCTCCATCTTCTGCATCCATCAATTTTTCTCTTTCCACTAAATAATACCCATCTTCATACAAACATGTTATAATGATAAATTATGAGGGCGGAGGGGAGAAAAACACCCTCTGTTGCCCCCTCACACTCCTCAGGCTATCATCCCATTCTCCTAGTATAATTAGAATGGTTGTCTGTACTCAATATGCTGTGTCTATGTCCTTATCATCCAATATTTATAATGCACTAGTTAGGTGTTCATCCATACACTGAAATTCCATCTCTCCACGTGTAATGATCAATTCTCACTCATCTTACTCATTATTCAACAGTATGTGATATACTTTTGCCTCTCAGGCCACCACATTCTCCTGGTTTTCCTTCCTTCTTCAGGGGACAATTCCACTTCCCCTTTCCAACCTCTCAGCTGGGAGTTCCCCAGGGTTCAGTCCTCAATCCCATCTTTCCCCTGGTTCTACATCCATTACCCAGGTGCCTTTCATCTACCACTAAAATTCTAAGTATCATGCACTCAAGCTATTCTATATTATTTCATAATTGGTAGTACATTTCTGAGTTGCCATAAAGTAATATTTATGTGTTCTCATCTGTGCAGTGAGATTATATGTTCCCAGAGGACAAAGATCTCCACCATCTTGTTCTTTTCCATCTTTTTGAAGTATCTAATACAGTGTTCCCTGCATGCTAGGCCTGGATTAAACACTACAAACTCCATCTCTGATTTTGCTCAAGCACTGAAAAATGAATGTTTTAATACAAGGTCGAACAAGGATTTATAGTGATCCACACTTATGCAACATGTACCTTCTATTATTGAGTCTTAAAGCCAGGATCTGCTCAGGGCTCATAACTATGATGACCTTAGAATATGTCAAGTCCCCAATTCTTTTACTGAATGGGGACTTGACACATTTCTTTCTAAGACTGAATCCATAAGCCAGTTAAGTGGCTCCTTCTATTCAGCATTTTCAATGAGATCAAGATAAAATATGTACTCTTTTCATGGGAGGTTTCTCATGTGTTGAGGTTTGTCACAGGGAAATCCTTATTCCAACTAAATACCAAACAACAGTTAAACTAGGGCTACAGTTTCAGTGGGGGAGGGCCAAAAACTTGTACGTAAATCTGAGCTATTACCTAAAGAATGCACATCATTTCCACTGGCTTACAAATTAGGACCAAAAAGCTCTTGGTCCCTGAGGTTATTTCACCAAATAAAACAGTAAACATAAACCTGGAGCAGCCTCATTTCAAACCAGAGTTAAGAGGAATCACATGGTTTGAGTTTCAGGCCATAACAATTCTCTTCGTAGCCTGTCTGACGGTGAAAGCCAAGCTCAACCCCTTAGCTGCACTGTCTCCACATCAAGGGGAGAAAAACACAAAAGGATTCTATAGGCTGCTCAGGGTCACTGGGAACTAAACTGTACTCTCCTTGTCAACCAATTCCCATCATTAGCCACTATTACATGCTGTTTCATAAATTCACTGTTTTACAATTACTTAGAGGAGAGGCGCCTGGGTGACTCAGTAGGTTGAGTGTCCAACTTAGGCTCAGGTCATGATCTCACGGTTTGGTGAGTTTGAGCCCCACATGGGGCTCCACACAGACAGTGCAGCGCCTACCTGAGATTTTCCATGTCTTGCTGTCTCTCTGTCCCTCCCCTGCTCATGCTCGCACGCTCTCTCTCTCTCAAAATAAATAAGCGAACTTAAAAAAAATTACTTAGAGGAGATTTTTCAAGGTGAGTTTCTAGGATCTTCGAGAATAATCTTCCACTTGGTTTAGGACACCTCAAGGAACTTTTCTGCACCAAACTGTTTCTGAATACACAGAAATGAAATATGCCTTACGAATTTTAAGGTTAACAAAGATTTCTCTTTAAAAAGTCTGAGCTGACCAGTCATAAACAACAGAATATACAGCCAAGTTTTATGAGAGACAAAAACTGTAACTGAAGGATACACTACTCCAAAGAAGAGGAAACATGGGAAAAGAATTGTGCCAAACAATATTTTTATTGTTCACTGAAAAATACAGGTCTGGAAAGAGTCTATTGCATTGTGTATTGAATGCAAGGCCTGATATTACAAGGATACATGACATAACAGCATAACTTATATAAAATGATACATATTGCATACTTATATAAAACAATACATACAGTACCCACCTCTCTAAACACTAGAATTTAATAGAAGTAAAGCCTTTTATTAAATGAGAACTGTAAACATTGCGATCATAAACAAAATGCTGTAAGCAAAGCACTTTAAAATTGTTTTGCTGTGATATCTACTTTGTCCACTGGGAGCAGGAATAGCAGGGCGTAAAAAACAGCTGGCTAACGGAAGCCAGCACCTTCGAGGAGCTCTTCCTGGGGAGCAGGCTGTTGCCTCCCAAGACGGGCTGCCCCCCTGGCCTCCCTGGAGCCCTCAGGCCCATGATGACTGCTAATTCCGGTCTTGGGACTACGGGGTGGTGACTGCGAAGTGGGAGGAGTAGCAGGTAAGAGGAAGCTTCTGTCACAACGGCTTATACTGCACCAACTCTAAGGATAAGAACACCTAATATTTTTGATATGAATCTACCACTCTCAGCAAACACTGAAATGTGATTTAAAATAGAAGATTAACATTGAGAACAAAAGCCATTTTCTAGGCAATCTGCCATTATCATCATTTCTTCCTTTCAGCCATGTTTTCATTAGATGCTCTAACAGAAGCTGCTACTACGCTATGACCAGCCAGGCGGTCCCAGGATTGAGGTAACAAAACTTCTCCAGTTACAACTACTAACTTACATGAATAAAAAATAAATAAAAATTTATTAGAGAGCAATAAAACCAATCTCTATTAATCACATGGCAAAATATTCAAGCACTGCAACAATATTCATATTCCAAGGTCAACTTGAACTATACCCACATTTCCTTCCAAACTGAGAAAGCTTTGTGTGGAGGAGAACATGAAATATCACCACCACCTCCTCCTCTCCAAATACTATCAGGGCTCAGAAGGCTCATCAGAGATAACAAATGTTTAAAAAAAAAAAAAAGGCACCTCAATATATACACAGCAACAGAGGAATACTTATCCTCTCCTCTCCTTCTGGGTGTCCCTGGCATCAGGCAAATCAGGGCTATTTATAACAACAGTACCTAAGCTGACTATGGCAATGCTCACTTTTTAAGAGAAATCAGGATTACAAAGTTCCCTTACTCATATGGAATCAAAGATAATTAAATAATTTCCTTAGACAAGAGTCTTACTATCAAAGAAAAGTTTCCTCTGGCCTGAGAAGTTTTTATAAATGAAACTGTACCATATCCCAGCTTCTTGACTTAATATTAAACTATTAAAGCACAGAGGATATCCTCAGAGGGCAGGAATGAGTAATAATAATATTCTCAGATTTTTCAATACTTTACAGATCAAATATTTTACCAGACTGTCCACTTAAGAGATTTGTAAGTCAAAAGTTAATAACTAACAATATATTTTTCTTATTCTGTTCATCAAAGAACACCACATTCCTAAAGGAATAAAGCCCAGTTCAGTGGGCACCCTGTTTCCCTCAACTCTGCACAGTAAATTTCACTGCTCAGTCTCCATGTCCTTGACTCTTCATGTGGCTCTTTTAGTCTAAGGAAAACCTTGTACAGAGGTGGAAAACTGCAAACTCCAGTGAAAGCACGGGTATTAGTGCTGTGAAGTAAACTTTAGGGGAATAGCTATAATTGCTGTGGGACTGTTTACAGCCTTGCTAGAAATCCTATTTCTCTTGAACCCCTAGATTGAGAAATTCTAGTAATTTAAACATGGGGAGAGATTCCACAGATAAAGAAGTAGTTCACGTGAAAGGTTTGGCCCCTGGAATGATGTGTGGCTAGTCCAAAATACTGGACACATTTCCATTTTAAACATGTTCATCATTCTTCCCCACCACAGTACCGTCCAGTTCTTCCATCTGTCACGGCAGTGGTGAGCTCTCTCTCACTGCTGCTCCTATTTCTTTTGGGTGTTCTACTGCACATATGGGATCCATTGAGCTTATCACTTTAATGTGTAGGGAATTTTCATTTCACACCATCCGCTCCCTAAAAACCATCAACTGGGAACAATTTCTAGTTAGTAAAGGCACAATTCACCAGCATTTCCTCTTTATAAAGGAAATCAAAAGCGTTGCTTAGAAGCTGAACGAACACCTTGGGTATTCCTATAAAGGGACTGTTCTATCTGCTACTAAAGCCCGGAAGTGACATTTGCTAGCTCTAAGGACTATATGAGTTTTGTAAAAGCATGGACTTGGCAGTTTAATTTCCAAGTTTACACCATATCACTTGGCAGGGAGGAGGTGCTGGTAGTATCACAGGAGCGAATTAAAAGTGTCACCACCGATCTCCCGGCTTGTTTGCCTCATGCTCTTGAACTCTCACCAGCTCTAGTGAGGCCTGTCCCAGGGCACACCACTCAGCAACCTGCACAACCGCTCAGAGACAGAACAACGGACTGTACCCCAACTAGCCCAGTCACTAGCACTCAGCCGGTAAACACTGCCCTGAGGCACAGCTCGAGAAAAGCCTTAAACCCAGGAAAGACTTACAGAAGTTGCACCAAAATTCTTGCTTTCTAATACCTTCCCAGAAATCAGAAAATAATTGATTTTTAGGTAAAGAAACTGAATCTACCCTCACAAACAATGTAATACCTCAAAAAGCAAAATCCAGAATGTAAAAACTACAGGAAAAAAACACAGCTTGTGAATCGCTAGCTTACTTTGGCTAAATTATCATAGTAAGTCAGTGCAATTTACTATTGCATTTAGAAGCACAACCTACCATGTTCTCATAAATTTAGGGTACGAGTAAAGAACATGAAAAGTTCACAGGGGTGACAGGGGTGAGAGCCCTTTAGCGTTTTGTGACTTCATAGCTTAAAAAGACAAAGGCTAAGCAGGATATGACATTCAGAGATTTACCTGCTCAGCACAAGTTGAGTTGAGAGACGGCTAAACATCAGACTTTTATTCATTTATGTATTCTCAGAAAGTTCCTTTTTAGACACTGATGATTCTCAAGCTGGCTGCACATCAGAGTCATCCGGGAAAAGCTTTTAAAAATGACCAAACACCCAGACCAATTATGTGTGGAGGGTGGAGCCCAGATATCAATATTCTTTATGCTTCCCCAGGGGATTTGATTCTAATGTGTAGCCAGGACAGGGACATCCACTGATGTATCCTTCCAGAGAGCTGTTGTATGAAGTCATATTTTATCTAGGGGGTTTTGTTTTTTCTAAATCCCACCAGGAAAAGGAATTTTTAGAAAAAGGCACAATTGTGCTTCCTCTAAAGATGCAGCTTACTGTTTGGCAGGTGCTGGTTCTCAGAGGTTATCTGGAACGCTGGTTGAAAAGGAGGAAGTCCTTGTCTTGGCAGAGTAGGCACAGTTTCAGGCTTCGGCAGCTGCCTCCAGCAACAAAGAATGCCCAGATGCCCATGAGTACCACAATTATATACGTTGACACCAAATTTATTCCATAATGAGGACTTATGAAAGTCTGCAAAAGGAAAATAAAGTAGCTTGGGTAATAAGAGCAAGCTTATTAAACATGTAGAGTAACCAAAGATAAAGGGAAATCTAGGATGCTTTCAATAGCTGGGGTGTGTTTCAACAAACGTATGATGTATGTCATGTATGTGGAGTACCACAAAGATGAATAGAACTAACCCTGTCAAGAGACACTAACCCACAGATGTGTACTTTGCTATATTCAAATGACAAACCTAGAGAGCAATTAGAAGTCAGCATCTAATGGAAGACCCAAGAGAACATACATGTTACATATTCTGGGCTCAGTTTATAATAATTTCTGTGTGAACCTGCTCTTAATATTTGCAAGAAACAAAGACACGTCCAAGTTACTTTAGTATGGATCCTTAGAATTTGAGGGAACAAGAGGGCACAGCATCTCTTTTTCAGCTGTGCAATTGCTGAGGGCTCCAAAAGTTTATTTAAAAAACACTGATGGAGGGGCACCTGGGTGGCTCAGTCAGTTAAGCGTCCGACTTTGGCTCAGGTCACGATCTCTCAGTCTGGGAGTTTGAGCCCCGCGTCAGGCTCTGTGCTGACAGCTCAGAGCCTGGAGCCTGCTTCAGATTGTGTGAAAGCAGGGAGACTCCTTAGGAAGATTTGGCACTGGTTGATGAAATCAGGATGGTGGCAGTAAAGATGGGGGTGCATTATGAACTGACAGGACTTGCTGAAGGATGGAATGTGAGGGAAAGGGGGAGGCCAAAATGACTTCCATGTTTCTGGCTTTTGGTAAATGATGATGCTATTTAATTTGATGACAAAGACTTGAGGAAGACCAAGCTTGAAAGACTTGGGGAAAGACCATGCTTGAAATGATGGGTGAGAATCAAGTCCAATGAAGAGACATGCTAAGAGCGAAATGCCGGTGAGATTTCAAAGGACAGAATGTCAGGTAAGCATTAGGTATGTGAGTATGGGGCTTGAGGAGAGGCCTGAGCTAGAAAAAGGAATACAAAAGCACAGTCTACAGACAGTATTTATTTAAAAATTTTTAATATATTTTTTATTTTATTATTATTTTTTAGAGCTCTCTCTAAAAGAGAGAGAGAGAGAGAGAGAGACAGAGAGAGACAGAGACAGGGAAAGAGAGAGAATCTTAAGCAGGCTTCGTACCCAGTGCAGAGCCCGATATGGGGCTCCATTCCATGACCCTGAGATCGTTACCTGAGCTTAAATCAAGAGTCGGACACTCAACTGACTGAGCCATCCAGGTACCCCCACAGATGGTATTTAAAGCCATGGCTCTCCCGAGGGAGCTACTACAGAAAGAAGGGAAAGGAGAAGTCAAGACCAAGCCCTGAGAACATTTATAAACTGTGCTATTTAGTATTACAGGAGCAAATTAAAAGTGTCAACACCTTTCTATTGGCTTGACTCTTATTGAAAAAGAGTTAGCAAAGGGGTCTGAGAAGAGCAAACAGTGAGGTAAAAGGACAATCAGGACAGTGTGATATAGCAGTCAAAAGAGGAAAATGTTTCACAGAGAGGGTGGTCAACTTTAAAGACTGCTGAGATGGGGGGAAAAAAAAAAACCCCACCAATCTACCCAATAGATTTCGAGAAATGGAAGTCATTTTTGACCTTGACAAGTGCAACCTTAGAAGGGTGGTTGAGGAGCACCTGGGTGGCCCAGTTAAGGCTGACTCTTGATTTTGGCTCAGGTCATGATCTCATAATTTGTGAGTTTGAGCCCAGCATCAGGCTCTATGCTGTAAGCACAGAGCCTGCTTTGGATCATCTGTCTCCCTCTCTCTGCCCCTCTCCTGCTTGTGCTCACTCTCTCAAAAATAAATAAATGTTTCTAAAAAATTAAAAACAAGGAGAAAGGAGGAGAAGGAGGAGAAGGAGGAGAAGGAGGAGAAGGAGGAGAAGGAGAAGGAGAAGGAGAAGGAGAAGGAGAAGGAGAAGGAGAAGGAGAAGGAGAAGGAGAAGAGGAAGAGGAAGAGGAAGAGGAAGAGGAAGAGGAGGAAGAAGAAGAAGAAGAAGAAGAAGAAGAAGAAGAAGAAGAAGAAGAAGAAGAAGGTGGTTGAGCAGAAGCCAGACTGGATTAGAAGTAGGAGAGGTGAAAAAGCGGAGACAAAATTAGTGGACATAACTCTGAGAGATTCTGCTGTGATGTGGAACAGAAAAAAGAAAAAAAAAAGGAATGAAGGCTAAAAGGGTTTGGAAAGGCAAGTGTAGAGAGTTTTGTTTTGTGGGGTTTTTTTAGATATATCTATACAGGGGTGCTTCGGTGGCTTAGTTGGTTGAGCATCAGACTCTTGATTTGAGCTCAGGTCATGATTCCAGGGTCATGGGATGGAATCCTGCATCAGGCTCTGTGCTAAGGATGATGCCTACTTAAGATTCTCTCTTTTTCTCCTCCACTCCCCGGCTTATGCTAAGGAAAGGAAAAAGGAAAGGAAAGGAAAGGAAAAAGGGAAGGAAAAAGGGAAGGGAAGGGAAGGAAAAAGAAAAGAAAAGAAAAAAAAGAAGATATGTCTATATGTTGATAAAGAGGGAAAAGCTGGTAGTGTGGGATAGAGGGCACCATCAGAGGTGTGAAGTCCTTAAAGGAGAGAACTGGATAGGTGGGACTGGCCTTTGGAGAAGGAAGGATACTTCCTTTACTGGGCCAGGGTAAGGTAGGGAGATGGGTTCCCAACTAACCCAGCACTCGCACATACCAAAGAAGAGGATGTGATTGGGTCAGCTTGTCACCATACACCTCTGCCTATCAGAGGCTTCAGGGGGAGCGCCTCCGTGGCTCCTCACCGTACATACCCTCACCGTACCTGCACATGATCCTACCTATCAACTCTGGCCAGGAAAATGGGCCGACTTTGCAGGTAGCTACTTATGCAGAAAAAGTGCTTTTCTCAAGAGGGATTTGTGGGTATGGCAGGCATTGAGCATTTTCTGGATTCTTCAGAATAATTCTTTACCTCAAATCCACTGAATTTTAATTTATTTTACATGGTGCTAAACTCTTCTGTATTTCTCTTTAGTTTCTTTAAATTTTTTTTCTCTTTTAAACAGTTATGAAAACAGTATGTGACTACTGCAGAAAATTAGAATCAAATAAGACAAATTTTAAAACTTGAAATTCAGATAGGTTAATGCTTACTAAACAGAACACAAAAACTGCAAACCATAAAGAAAAATTGATTAAAATACATCAAAATGAGGAACTTTTGCTCATAAAAAAGACAACAGTAAGAGAATGTAAAGATAACCATAGTGTAGGAGAAATTATTTACAGTATATACATCTGACAAAGACCTTTTTTTAGAGAACATAGAAAGAACTCCTAAAAATAAAAAATACAACACAGTAGGATTTTTAGGCAACAGATTTGAACAGCCACTTCACAAAAGAATTATCCAGAGGCACCTGGGTGACTCAGTTGGTTGAGCATCTGACTTGATTTTGGCTCAGGCCATAATCTCACAATTTGTGGGATCAAGCCCTGAGTTGGGCTCTGCACTGACAGCACGGAGCCTTCTTGGGGTTCTCTAGCTCCCTCTCTCTCTCTCCCCTTCCCCCACTCACATATGCATGCGTGCTCTTTCTCTTGCTCTGGAATTATCCAAATGGCCAATAAATATGTGAAGAGATGTTTAATCTCATTAATCATTAGGGAAATGCTAATTAAGACCATAATGTGATACCACCACACACCCAGTGGGATCAGTAACAAGACAGTGCCATACTAACTATTGGTGAGGAGGTGGAGGAATTGCCACTCACAAATTAATGGGGATGGAAGTCAATACAACTACTCTGAAAAACTGAGTGGTATGAACAGTTGACATATGCATACCACATGATCAGCAATTCCACTCAGCCCAGAGTTCCTGGGCCAGAAACTAGGAAGCTGGGTAATGTCATTTTTACCTCTCCTGTGCATGTGATACATGTGCAGGAGCTCCACACTGATGCACTCCAGTAGCTAAGTGGCACCACCTAGTGGAGAACAGAGCTGTTCCATCAAGCCCTGCCCAGCTGTGCCCTCCAAGCACATGCCCTAGAGGACCACCACAAGTCTGGACCACCACAAGTCTCATCACCGCTTAGTGTATGGACTATAGAGTGCTTCATACTTTGAGGTCTCAGGGAAACTGGATGTAACTTCATTCGGGGTTCATTCTGTTTGCAGGTTCATCTATTCCTTTTTTTTTTTTTTTTTTTTGCTTTTGTTTAAATTATTTTTTCTCCTTTTCTTTTTCTTGGATAAAGAGAAAACTTTATTTTTATTTATAATTT
Organism: Cryptoprocta ferox; assembly: GCA_028646485.1. Lineage (NCBI taxonomy): Eukaryota > Metazoa > Chordata > Mammalia > Carnivora > Eupleridae > Cryptoprocta > Cryptoprocta ferox. The sequence continues at coordinate 99,123,748 of CM053560.1, read as the reverse complement.
TTAAAATTCTCTTTACTATGTTTGTTTTTTTGTAAATTTTTAAATTCTATTTCACTTTTTTTATTTTATTCCATTTTATTGTATACATTTTTTAAAGCTTTTTCTTACTTTTTTCCTTTTCTTTCCCTTTTTCTCTATTCTATTGAGCTTCTTTAAACTACCAGACCAAAACACACCTAGGATCTAGCTTCCTCTATTTGATTTTTTGTGTTGCTTTTAATTTTTTAATTTTAAATTTTGTTTTATTATTTCTTTTTCTTCCTCCAAAGTGGCAAAACAAAGAAATTCACCACAAAAGAAAGAACAGGAAGCAATGAAAGTCAGGGGCTTAATAAACACAGATATAAGCAAGATGTCTGAACTAGAATTTAGAATTACGATAATAAGAATACCAGCTGGGGTTGAAAAAAAGCATAGAATCCCTTTCTGTGGAGATAAAAGAAGTAAACTCTAGTCAGGACAAAGTAAAAAATGCTATAACTACCTAACCAAAGATGTAAAAGATTTGTATGATGAAAACTATAGAAAACTTATGAAGGAAATTGAAGACAACACAAAGAAATGGAAAAACATTCCATGCTCATGGATCGGAAGAATAAACATTGTTTTGGGTACTAATGACATTTTAACAATCTACACATTCAATGCAATCCTAACCAAAATTGCACCAGCATTCTTCTCAAAGCTAGAACGAACTATCCTAAAATTTGTATGGAACTACAAAAGGCCCCAAATAGCCAAAGTAATATTGAAGAAGAAAACCAAAACAGAAGGTATCACAATCCCAGACTTTAGCCTCTACTACAAAGCTGTCATCATCACGACAGTATGGTATTGGCACAAAAACAGACACGTAGACCAATGGAAGAGAATAGAGAACCCAGAACTGGACCCACAAATGTATGGCCAATTAATCTTTGACAAAGCAGGAAAGAGTATCCAATGGAAAAAAGACAGCCTCTTTAACAGATGGTGCTGGGAGAACTGGACAGCAACATGCAAAAGAATGAAACTACACCACTTCCTTACACCATACGCAAAAATAAACTCAAAATGGATGAAGGACCTGAATGTGAGACAGGAAACCATCAAAACCCTAGAGGAGAAAGCAGGAA
>CM053560.1:99103318-99122533 GCA_028646485.1 Cryptoprocta ferox | reverse complement strand
CCCCAAAGGCAAGGGAATCAAGAGCAAAAATGAACTGTTGGGACCTCATCAAGATAAAAAGCTTCTGCACTGTAAAGGAAACAATCAATAAAACTAATAGGCAACCGATGGAATGGGAAAAGATAGTTGCAAATGACATATCAGATAAAGGGATAGTATCCAAAATCTACAAGGAACTCACCAAATTCCACACCTGAAAAACAAATAATCCAGTGATGAAATGGACACTTCTCCAAAGAGGACATCCAGATGGCCAACAGACACATGAAATGATGCTCAGTGTCACTCATCATCAGGGAAATACAAATCAAAACCACACTGAGATACCACCTCACGCGTCAGAGTGGCTAAAATGAACAAATCAGGAGACTACAGATGCTGGCGAGTATGTGGAGAAACGGGCACCCTCCTACACTGTTGGTGGGAAAGTAAACTGGTGCAGTCACTCTGGAAAACAGTGTGGAGGTTCCTCAAAAAATTAACAATAGAACTCCCCTATGACCCAGCAATAGCACTGCTAAAAATTTACCCAAGGGATACAGAAGTGCTGATGCATAGGGGCACAGGTACCCCAATGTTCATTTTCAACAATAGCCAAATCATGGAAGGAGCCTAAATGTCCATCAACTGATGAATGAATCAAGAAGATGTGGTTTATATATACAATGGAATACTACATGGCAATGAGAAAGAATGAAATCTGGCCATTTGTAGCAACGTGGATGGAACTTGAGGGTGTCATGCTAAGTGAAATAAGTCAGGCAGAGAAGGACAAATACCATATGTTTTCACTCTTATGTGAAACAGGAGAAACTTAACAGAGGACCACTGGGGAGGGGAAGGGGGAAAATAGTTGAGGAGAGGGATGGAGGTAAACCATGAGAGAGTCCTGAATACTGAGAACAAACTGAGAGCTGATGGGGGAGAGGGAGAGGGGAGAGGGGAGGGGGGTGACGGGCATGGAGGAGGGCACTTGTCTGGATAAGCACTGGGTGTTACATGTAAACCAACCTGACAATAAACTATAAAAGAAAAAAATAAAAATGCTATAACTTAGATGCAATCTCAAATAGATGTCATGGCAGCAAGGATGGACAAAGCAGAGCAATGAATCAGGGACACAGGAGACAAAATTATGGAGAATAATGAAGCAGATAAAAAGAGGGAAACTAAGACAAAAGAGCACAATACAAGAGTTAGAGGACTCAGTGACTTATTAAAAAGGAGTAATATCTGAATCATAGGAGTCCCAGAAGATGAAGACAGAGCAAAAAGGGGTATGAGGTTTATGTAAGCAAATTATAGTAGAAAACTTTCCTAATCTGGGGAGGGACACAGACATCAAAATCCAAGAAGCATAGAGAACTCCTATTAGATTCAACAAAAACCAACCATCAACAAGGCATATTATAGTCAAATTCACAAAACACTCAGGCAAGGAAAGAATTATGAAAGCAGCAAGGGAAAAAAAATCCTTAACCTAAAAGGGAAGACAGATAAGGTTCACTCCCACAGAAACTTGGGAGGCCAGAAAGGAGTGGCAGGATATATTCAATGTGCTGAACTGGAAAAAAATGCAGCCAAGAATTCTTTATCCAGGAAGGCTGTCATTCAAAATAGAAGGAGAGATAAAGAGTTTCCCAGATCAACAAAAAATAAAGGAGTTTGTGACCACTAAACCAGGCCTGCAAGAACTTTTAAGGGGGACTCTGTGAGGGAGGCAGAAAAGACAAAACAAAACCAGAAAGACCAAAAGCGACAAAGACTAGTAAGGACCAGAGAACACCACCATACACTCCAACTCTACTAGCACCATAATGGCAATAAATTCTTATCTTTCAGTACTCACTCTAAATATCACTGGACTAAACACTCCAATTAAAAGACACAGCACATCAGAATGGATAAGAAAACAAGATCCATCTATATGCTGTTTACAAGAGACCCATTTTAGACCTAAAGACATCTTCAGATTGAAAGTAAAGGGATGGAGAACCATCTATCATGCTAATGGTCACCAAAAGAAAGCTGGAGTAGCCATACTTATATCAGACAAACTAGATTTTAAAATAAAGACTGTAACAAGAGATGAAGAAGGGCATTATATCATAATTAAGGGGTTTCTCCACCAAGCAGATCTAACAATTGTAAAGATTTACAACCTCAACATGAAAGCACCCAAATATATAAATCAATAAATCACAAACATTAAGAAACGCACTGATAATAATACCATAATAGTAGGGGACTTCAACACCCCACTTACACCAATGGACAGATAATCTAAACAGAAAATCAACAAGGAAACAATGGCTTTGAATGACACACTGGACCAGATGGACTTAACAGATATAAGCAGAACAGTTCATCCTGAAGGAGCAGAATACACATTCTCCAGTGCACATGGAACATTCTCCAGAATAGATCACATACTGGGACACAAATCAGCCCTCAACGAGCACAGAAAGATTGAGATCATACCGTGAGTATTTTCACAGTATGATAGGAGTTGCAGGATAAAATCAATGCAAGAAATCGGTTGCATTTCTATACACCAATAATGAAGCAGCCAAAAGAGAAATCAAGGAATCAATCCCATTTACAATTGTACCAAAACCCATAAAATATCTAGGAATAAACCTAACCAAAGAGATGAAAAATCTATACACTGAAAACTATAGAAAGCTTATGAAAGAAACTGAAGACACAAACAAATGGGAAAACATTCCATGCTCATGGAATGGAAGAACAATTATTGTTAAAATGTCAATACTACCCAAGGCAATCTACATATTCAGTGCAATCCGTATCAAAAGAACACCAGCATTCTTCACAGAGCTAGAACAAACAATCCTAAAATTTGTATGGAACCAGAAAAGAGCCTGAATAGCCAAAGCAACCTTGAAAAAGAAAATTGAAGAGGTAGGCATAACAATTCCAGACTTCAAGCTGTATTACAAAGCTGTAATCATCAAGACACTGTGGTACTGGCACAAACACAGACACTCAGATCAATGGAACAGAATAGAGAACCCAGAAAGGGACCCGCAAACGTACGGCCAACTAATCTTTGAAAAAGCAAGAAAGAATATCCAATGAAATAAAGACAGTCTCTTCAGCAACTGGTGCTGGGAAAATTGGACAGCGACAGGCAGAAAGAATGAACGTGCACCACTTTCTTACACCATACACAAAAATAAACTTAAACTGGATGAAAGATCTAAATATAAGACAGGAAGCCATCAAAATCCTAGAGGAGAAAGCAGCAAAAAACTCTGACCTCGTCCCCAGCAACTTCTTATTCAACATGTCTCTGGAGGCAAGGGAAACAACAGCAAAAATGAACTCTTAGGACCTCATCAAGATAAAAAGCTTCTGCACGTCAAAGGAAACAATCAGCAAAACTGAAAGGCAATCAATAGAATGGGAAGAGATATTTGCAAATGACAGATAAAGGGTTAGTATCCAAAACCTATAAAGAACTCACCAAACTCAACACCCAAAAAACAAACAATCCCAGTGAAGAAATGCGCAGAAGACATGAATAGACACTTTCCAAAGAAGACATCCAGGTGGCTAACAGACACGTGAAAAAATGCTCAACATCACTCATCATGAGGGAAATACAAATCAAAACCACAATGAGATACCACCTCACACCTGTCAGAATCGATGAATTTAACAACCCAGTCAACAAGAGACGTTGGCAAGGACACGGAGAAAGAGGAACCCTTTTGCACTGCTGGTGGGAATCCAAACTGGTTCAGTTTAGAAAATAGGTTCTAGAAAATAGTATGGACATTCCTCAAAAAATTAAAAACAGAACTACCCTATGATCCAGCAATTGCACTATGAGGCATTTATCCAAAGGGTACAGGTGTGTTGTTCTGAATGTTTATAGCAGTGCTATCAACAAGAGCCAAAGTATGGAAAGAGCCCAAATGTCCATCGACTGATGAATGGATAAAGAAGATGTGATGTGTATGTGTGTGTACACGCACACATATACATATAATGGAGTAGTACTTGGCAATCAAGAAGAATGAAATCTTGCCATTTACGACAACGTGGATGGTACTAGAGTGTATTATGCTAAACAAAGTTGGTCACAGAAAGACAAATACCGTATGACTTCACTCATAAGTGGAATTTAAGATACAAAACAGATGACTATACGGGATGGGAACGAAAAATAATATAAAAACAGGGAGGAGGACAAAACATAAGAGACTTTTAAATACAGAGAACTGAGCGTTGCTGGAGGGGTTTGGGGTAGGGGGATGGGCTAAATGGGCAAGGGGCGTTAAGGAGGACACTTGCTGGATGAGCACTGGGTGTTATATGTATCACTGGATTCTACTCCTGAAGTCATTATCGCACTATATGCTAACTAACTTGGATGTAAACTAAAAAGTAATAAGTGAATAAATAAATCAATAAATAACTATATTAAATAAAACAATGTTATCTGAGGATAAGTGTTCTAGCACAGCTATGAATAAGGGCCAGTGATCGTGCTGAGTCTGGAACATGCACCTTTTCCAGGGAGGCTTCACATGGAACGAGTACTCTTTCAAACTGACTTAGGTTAGGGGGAGAGGAGTCACTGCAGGTAAAACAACATGAACAAGGCCCACCTTCTAGGTAGCCACAATGGATCAATTTAGATGGAGCATATGATGGGAACTGTGGGGAGCAGCAGGAGGTTAAGTTCTGTACCTGTGACGCCGAAAAGAGGCTTATGTCAAACAAAGAAGTCTGGGTTTTATTCCACAGGCATCTACTACTGCTGATCATTCTCTCCTTAATACATCTGGCTTCCATGGAACCTGGCTCCTTGTTTTCTTCCAACCTCACTACTGGCTCTTTCTCAGTCTCCTTTAGTGGCTCCTTCTCCTTCCCCAGTCTCAATGTGGGAATGTCCTAGAGCTCAGTCTTTGGATTTCTGGCCTGGATTTCTCTCCCAAACTCCAGACTTTCTCATCCAACTGCCGAATGGATATTTTCACTAGGATGTCCAATAGGCACCTCTATTACGTTTATAGTGTGTCCAGATGAACTCCTAATCTCCCCTCACAAGCTTCCCCATCCCAGTTGATGGTAACTCCATCCTTCTAACTGTCCAGGCCCAAACCCTGGAGACATCCTTGGCTCCTCTTCTTTCACTCTATGCTTTATCCAATCTTTCAGGAAATACTGTTGGGTCTACTTTCAAAAATATGTCCTCAATATGATCATTTCTCATTATATCCACTGCTATTTCACCCAAGTTATCACCATCCTTCTCCTGATGACTATAATCTTTCCCTGCTACAGTTCACTCTTAACACAGCCGAGTGATCTTTTAAAAATGTGAGTCAGATCATGGCCCTAACATCCTACAATGACTCCCATTTCACTAAGAGTAAATGTCAGCGCCTTGCATGATCTATATGTGGTTTTCACTTCCAACCTCTACTTCCCTCCCCACCTTCAACTCTGCAACAGTATCTCCTACTAACCTTCCCCTGGCTCACTCTGTTCTAGCCACCCTCTTTTCCAAAAATATGCCACGCAAGTTCTCTGCTCTTAGACTTTGCCACTGGTTGTGCGGTTCAGCATGCTCTTCCCCAGACAGCACATGACCAGTCTACTTCACTTCTTTGCTCCAATGTCACCTTCACAATGAAGCCTGCTCTGACCACCGAATTTACAAATTCGACATCTCCTGCCTCCCCACACTCTGGATTCCTTTTAACCCCGCTCTACTTTCCACAGCACCCATCACTATAAAGTTTCTTATTTATTATGCCTGCTGCTTGCTGCCTCTCTCTCCCCACTTAACTGTGAAAATAGGATCTTTGTTTTGTTCCCTAAACTGTTTTTGTTTACCTTAAAACAGTGCCTGGAACAGAGAAGGTACTCAGTAATTATTTGTCGAATGAATGAATTAGCCAAATGGATCCATGAAAAGGACACTTGCTTTTTCATGTAATTTCCTTTCTGATTAAAAAAGTGTACATTGTACAAAACTTGGAACCTGCCAAAAATTATTAAGAAAAAAAGAATCCACTCAGAGATAAATACTGTATTTTAATGCTTTCTCTTTCCAGTCTTTTTTCCATGAAGATTTGGCTTCATATAGTTGCCATCACACTAACTTTAGTATCCTGCACCACTGAAAGGTTTTAGGAAAGGGAAGCAATAAGACTGCATTTTTATCTATCTATCTATCTATCTATCTATCCATATTTTAAGTAATCTCTATGCCTATAACTGGGGGCCTGAACTCACGACCCAAGATGAAGAGTCACATGCTTTAGCAACTAAGCCAGCCAGGCGCCCCTGCAAGACTGCATTTTAGATGGATCAGAGGTCAAGGAGCTCAGTATGAGAAACCTGATATAAATTCTAAGTGGATGGAGAAGAGAGAAACATGAGGTAGAACACCACCAGAAAGAACCTTTCTAATACTGAGACGTGAGGAATGATAAGGGTCTGGACAAGGCAGCGGTGGGGATAATTCCAATGTAAATATATGACAAATTACAATGAAAGTCAGACCCAAAGCATTGAACAGTTTTTAAAAAATATATCTAGTTAAGCTTTCTTTTTAAATTTTATTTATTTAGAAAACTGGCAAAATAATTATAATTTCAGTGAGGAGGGAATAAAATGGGTACACTTGTTATTGATCAGAATGAGTAGAAATGGTACAACCCTTGTGGAGAGGAATTTAGCAATTTATATCAAGGGCTTTAAAAATATTCATACCATTTAACTTCATATTTTCTTTCCTTGGAGTCTAAACATCATATTGAAAAACTTTCATGTACAAAGATGTTCAAGACAGCATTGCAAGAAACAAAAGTAGAAAGAGATGATGTGATCAATCAGTTAAGCAAACTGTAAGATAATTTCTACGTAATGATATAAGGCTATTAAAATGTATATATGAAAGGATTTCTAGTAACATGGTAATTGTTTAAGATGTGTTACATAATGTAAGCATAATGCAAGGCTATTTCAGGTTTGACTATACCCATAAAAGAAAGATAGATACACAGAAGAAAATCTTTAATGAAATAACCAACAAATTAATAGTGGCTTTTTTCTGTAGGAAGACGTAGATGATTTATTTATCTATCCACCATTCACTCATTAAACAGCTTTTCTGAATGTCTTCATTTTCCTACGAGCGTGTATTTCATTTAGAGTGGAATCTACCATTTTAGATATGTGGACTTATGATCCAAAAGATACTATGAACATGGTGGCAATCATTACTCACCAGGGCTGACACCAGCAGATGGGTCAGAAGAACGACAAGAAGGGCAGACCACTTTTTCTTCTCACAGCCATCAAAAAATATGATGCCCCAGAACACGTGCAGCAATATGATAACCAGCGTCATGAAAGCTGAAAGACAGCTATCCATTAGTGTCCAGTCATATAGACAACGGAAAACTCTAATATATGTGCACAAAGTGATGTACACAAGAATATTTATATCAGCATTGTTTATAATAATAAAAACTTTCCATCATTATCAGAATGGATAACTTGTGGTGTATTCACACAATGGAATACTATATTATCCACGATATAAATGACCTCAATAATATAATGCTAGTGGGGAGAAAGTATATTGTGGGACAACACCTACTATTTACCCAAAGTTAAAAACATCCAAAAGCTATATTAAAAGGACATAACTGTTGTACATTAAAAGGATATCACTGTTGTCATTGGAAGAGGCAACTTTTTATATCTAGTGACATCATTTAGTGAAATGATGCCAGATACTTTAAAGTAGAGGAGGGATTTTAAAATATATGCCTTTGGGATGATCGTAGACTAAAATTCAAATGATTTAAGGTACTTTCCTGCTAAAAAAAAAAAAAAAAAAAAAAGGTTTGATGGACTGATCCTGTGTCCAAAGTAAAGTCCAAACATCTCAGATTACCATCCAAGGACTTCTACAACCTAGACCCAAATTATTACCCTTTACTAATCTTCAAATATAACCTATATGGCAGAAACCTAGAATTCTTATACGCTATGTCTTTGTGTTTTTACTTATTTTTTTTTAAACTGATTGATCCTTTTGCTTGAATACTCTACCCTCATTAACCCCCTGACACTTCACCACATCCAAATCTTATTTTTACTTAAGATCTAGCTTGATGCCATCTTCTTGGTGAATTCTTTAGAATACCTACTCTTCATTTAAAAAAAAAAAAAAACACTCAGCACACATCACTGAGCACCTGGATAGTCTGGCCTAAAGATTGTCTGGCCACACAATCCTGAGTTGGAATGCCAGCTCCACAGTGTGGCTTTGGGCAAACTATTTAACCTTCTTCACCTTCTGTTTCCTGTCTTTCAGAAATGGGGCCAATAATACCTCATGGGGCTGTTGCAGGGAAGAGCAGTGCTTTATAAACTGCAGCTTTTTAATAAATGATACTACCATGTGCTCTAGTCTCCAGATTCAAAGATGAGTAGGGCAGAGCCTTTACTGAGTTGTACTGTCAGGTGGGAAGGCGAGGCAAAGCAGCACACAATTACCACACTTATCCAAGTCTCCTAGGGCCTGGGCTATGTTTTACAATACACTCTTCTTCACTCTTGTAGATTATTTCTTCCTGTGACCTGGTATTACTTTTCCATTTATCTTCTTCCTCCCCTCTTTCCTTAATCCATACACCAAGCACTTATACAATGTCCATTATGGGCAGGCACTGTTCCAGGCACTGGGGCTATCATGGCACACAAAACACAATCTCATGGAACTCTCTGCCTCATCCTTTCAGTTTACTGTTTTATTAGCACAGTATCCAAAGGAGATCTCTCAGACATTTGTTAAAACACTGCATATTCTTGCCTGACTGCTTTTTTACTCAGCTGGTATTAATTTCTGGCTGGCTTCCATGTCATCATAAGCCTTTATTCTAACAATGTGCTCTTTAGAATGCTGTGATTCATTGCTTATTCCCTCTGCAACTGGTTAGAAATCCAAGAGAAATGGAAACCTGACTATCCTGCCACATACATGTAGCTAGAGGGACATACATAGTATGTTGATACTTTTCTCTAGTAAATAGAATTAATTCCAACTAAAGGACTTGCTAATAGTAACTCTAGGATATTATCTTTTCATTAGTAAAACTTTTCTCATTTCGTGTTCCTAACTATAACATTCGAAAAGTCCTTCAGTGAATCTAATCCTAAATTTGCTTTGTTCTAATATTCTCAAAAGTAGAAAAAAACTTCTCTAAATCATAAAAATATCACAATTTGTTTGGAATACAGATTAACAAAAGAAACTATAATTTCCAGTGCTTTGTAACATTAATCAGAAACCGGAACAATTCTAACAAATTTTGTACATCTGTTTGTGAAAGTGTAGCTGCTAGTTTGATAATGGACTTCCTCTTCCAATAATCTTTTAAGTCAAATTCTTTTGGTAAAGAATGTTTTAATCTAACCTATTTTTAAACAAAATGTTTCAATGTTATCTTTAAGAGGCTACATTTAGTATTTGGCTCTAAATGTTTTAGCATACATATTCATAAATATCCTCATTTTCATGCCTATCCCTCTCTCCCTTATTCCTGGTATCTACTTTTTTTTATCCTTACAAAGACAGCAGCTTAAAGTAGCAACTGATTCTAATACTGGAACCTACCAGCACAGAAACTGCTATCATCTGGCTTTCCCCGACAACTTCAGAGTATCTCTAACTATGCCAGAGAGAGCAAAAGGCTGCTGCTGGGTGGTGGCAGCAACAGGCAGATGACTTAGCAAAGCCAAGGGTTAGCCTCAACTGCCTAGAGACAGAACATGATTACTAATGAGCTTCTGGCTTCCTTTTCCAAGTAAGAAAAGAGTCTTGGGTGTCAAGATTCTGTGAAGCGAGGGACTGCCCTCCATCCCTCTTGGTTGCAGAAACTCTGGATTCTTGAGAGATCTCTAATGACCTAGCGAAAGTAGAAGCCAAGCCACAGAACTAAATATTTTTTTGAAAATGCCTTTCCCATAAGAGCGATTTAACTTAAAATTTAGCTTTAAAAAAAAAAACCAGGACAATCCTTTGACCTAGTTATTATAATATAGAAATATATATATTGCTGATCAAATAACATTCTCCAGGATTTAAAAAACACATTTTGAAAACTATCTTATATTACATAGCAGTAAGAAAGGTGTAGTATTATCCCTTAATACCAAACAGATCATAAAAGAGGTGTTGTGAAAGCAATCTGAATAACTACTGGTGTTTAAATTTAGCATTTATCATTCCATATTTATGAAAATGCTTCTGAAGTATGTTCATGAACTGAACAGACTGCCAAAGATATGATTTTGTTTAAGTCTCCCTAACAAATGTTAAAGGATGAAATCCTCTCTCCAGATTAGTTCATCAGAGTGGACAGTCAGCACTGGGAAACTTGGATGTTTTCTGAACTAATCCCTATGCAATGAACAAGTAAATCCCACAGGGTCCACTTCAAATCCAGTCTAGAAGCTTACTTCATTAATGCAGTTACTGTGGGAAAGTTTCTTCTCAAACTGAACCCAAATCTACCTTCTAACTCAGTGATTCACAAATGAGGCAATTTTTCCCCCAGAGAGCATTTGTCAATATCTGTAGACATTTTTGGTTGCCACAACTGGGGATGGGGTACTTTTGGCATTCAGTAAAACGAGGCCAGGGATGCTGTCGAACACCCTACAATACACAAGACAGCCCTCTATCTCCTGCCAACAAAAGAATTATCTGACCCCAAATGTCAATAGCACCATTGAGAAACTCTGCTCCAACTGCTGCTTCTTGATACTAGGAAGGCTTTTTGGAGAAGCATGAGTCAACTCTTTTAAGTCCCATATGTAGCACATTTTTAAAAAACTGAAACTGTTTTTTGTCAGTTATTGTCACAAAAATGCTGGATAATCATGCCAAAAGTTATTGGCTACAGATGCCCCTGGGAGCATGGGTGGCCTACAGCAGTGCTCATGGGAACGTAGGGTGTAACTCCCTAATGGGAAACCCATCCTCTGGCAGGGCTCTCAGGATTCTACTGCTTTGTATTAATGCTGCGTTGGCTTTATGACATTAACTAGGGCCTTTCCATGTTTGTCTCTGGCCTGGAATAGTTTCAGCACCATCAGATTTACCTTTATTTTTTTTTTTAATGTTTATTTATTTTGGGAGAGATATAAAGTGAGCAGGAGAGGGGCAGAGAAAGAGACAGAGAATCCCAAGTACGATCCACACTGTCAGTGCGGAGCCCAACATAAGGCTCAGACTCACAAACCATGCGATCATGACCTGAGCCTAAATCAAGAGTCAGATGCTTCACCGACTGAGCCACCCAGGTGCCCCAAGATTTACCTTTAAGTGTTTGCTCCAAGACAGCTTTCAAACCATCTATTACTAATGCTATATATAAAGCAAAACCAAGCACAAAAGAACTTGGAAGGAGATTTAAATGAAAGCTGTAGATAAGATGTGTAGTTGGACTGGATATGAGTTATCAGGAAAATGGAAAAATTAGGAATTGTGCCAAGGTTTTTGCCTGAGCAACAGGAAGGACAGAAGGGCATCAATTGAGATGAGGAAGACTTCATAAGAACATCACTTTAAAGATGCTGTTGCATTGTTTAATGTCCTCCAGAATTACTGATGAGAAGTCAGATTTTCAAATCATTGTTCCACTGAATGTAAGAAGAAAAAATCCCCCGAAGATGGAAAATCAACCTACTCTCTGAAACTGGGATTTCAATCTCAAGACTGAAATATTCAAGTATAGAGGCACCTGGGTGGCTCAGTCAGTGAAGCATCCAATTTTGGCTCAGGTCATGATCTTGCCGTTCCTGAGCTCAAGCCCTATGTCAGGCTCTGTGCTGACAGCTCAGAACCTGGAGCCTGTTTTGGATTCTGCATCTCCCTCTTGCTCTCTGCTCCTGCCCTGCTCACACACACTCATTCTATCTCTCTCAAAAATAATAAAAGAAACATTAAAAATTTTTTAATTCAAGTAAGTATTCAAAGTTAATGTTTGAATAAAACTCTGTAAATCAAAATCTTTGTATATCAAAATATTCTTTGATATTTTGATGAAATAAATTATTTCTTCTTTGGTGAAGAACTGCAGAATCATGAAAAAGTTGATAAAATCAAATAAATCTATCCCTTAAAATAAACCTCAAGGTTGATTAATTCCTTAGAAAAGAACCACAAAGATTTCCAAACATTTAGCATAAAATACAAAAAGTCTGGTTCCAGGAAATTTGGCTAAGACTTGCTCCAGTAATCGCACTGGAAAACCTCAGAGTACAGCAATGAAACACATTATAATATGAGTGATTCCCCCAGAAATTATGCAATGCAGCAGCCCTGATGTGAACATTCTAGTTCTCTTTAGAAGAACCGTGGAGATTCAGGGGAGCAAACTGGTACAACTGATCCCAGCAGTGAAGAGCAGCCTTGGTGATGCGAAGTAGGCGCAGAACAGATCAGCAAATGCCAGGACTCCCAGGACATGCTCCCAACACAACCATGGAGCTCACAGGATCACGGTGAGGTGGCTGAGAAAGGCCATACTGATCAATAAAGCTGAAAACAGGGTGTTTTTCCCCCCTTTCAAGCTTGTAAATAATGGATGTAGTGGATAAATATATGTTCCTACAGGACTGAATGAAAGAAGATACTATGCTAGATGATATTCCAAAAGTGTTACTTTTTTCCAGAGCAAATCATCTGTACAGAGTAATATCCTGCTCATCACTGCTATGAAAAATATCTCTGGGAATTTCTCTAGGAAGAAACTAAACACACAAACACCACATTAAAGGCAGTAATGGGTAAAAAAAATAAGGATTGACTCATATGTGGAGAAGAAGAAACAAGGCCTGAAGAAAAATGAGGCACAGAAGCCATTAGACTGTCTGAGCTACACAGAGGTCAGCAGGGGTTGGCCACTCGGCCAGTGAGGAAAGAGACAGCAGAGTCTCAGAAGGTGGCCTGGAACATATCTGAAAGAGCCACCAAGTCTCAGAGCCACAGCCTGCATCATTCTTTCAGCCACACTATGAAGCAGAGTGCCTGCTGGCACACTGCCTGAAGACGGTTGCCCATGCTCTGCATACCTGACAACGTATCACAAGCTGCTCGTCTCTGACAAGTCAAGGACATTCCAACAGTCTAATTTTCTGTTCTCTGTTACATGGACAGCTTGAAGGAAAGACTATTATGCTACAGATATAATGAAAACATAATGAAAAAATATATTCGAGGACAACACTGATGACATATTACAGCATATGGAATATCTCAGCATCAAAAGCAGTGGCAGTTAGCTGTGATAATTTATTATAAGAAATTAAAATGCTAATACATTTAGAAAATAAGAATTGCATATTAATCTCCATTGTTAAAAATTTTCTCTGTATCATTAACAGATGATATATTTCCTCTGCCACTTTGTAATTGGTAATATAGTTATTTGAGACAATGGTGCTTACCAAGAGCTTTCATTTAAAAGTGTAAACATGTAACAAACTAACATGTAAAGATTATACTTAAAATATTATAGAAAAAAAAAGAAAGAATAAAAAGGAAACTCGCTGGGTTGTAACCCAAGGATTTATTCGCATGCACACTGGTCGAAAGGTCTCACGGACTGTGCCCGGCTGATGAGGGCCGGGCCTAGCCGGGCAGCACTGCTGCAAGCTGCTGGGACAGCTGCGCTTGACTCCTCACTGCAGGCTGCACGCAGGTCTGCTCTGTACGTGTTCTTCCTGGAGTCGAGGCCAAGTGGGCATTAACTATGTGGGACATGTTCTCATGGCACACGACCAGAGTCCAAAAGGGCAGGGCCAACCATACAAGTGCTTTTTGAGCCTCTGACTTACCTTCCATCCACTAATTAACCAACTCAAGTCACATAACTGAGTCTAACCTCAAGGGCAGGGAAGTACATCCTGGCCACCATAGGCCATGTAAGGGTGTGGATGCCTAATTCTATAACAGGAAAATGACAAATTGGGACAAATATCCAATCTCCCATATTCCTCTTTTATTTTCCTTCAAGCTCAACATTCCTCTTCCTTCAATCAGTCCCCATAAGACACAGCTCCTAGGTCTTTCACCATATGCACAATGTTCTTCTGTACCAATTTTAGCTCTTCAGTGTTCCTATCAAATCACAATACTCAGAACTGAACATGATAATTTGACCTGCACTGATTTCTTCTAATGAATGGCTAAAAAGTTTAAAACCTTACCTAGAAAGGAGCACTGCCAAGAAAATATAAATGAAATGATTTGGGGAGGTTTTAAAAATAAAATATTAGCTGCCCTTCTAAGTACTAAAGACATATTTCTTCTAAAGCATGAGAGGCAATTCAGACTGATAAACCCAGATTCCATATAAATTAGAGAAATTAACCTCTAAATCCTGTTTTTTAATTTCAAGAACCAAATTCTCTACCCTGATGAGAACCATTTTCTCTACCTTTATGTGATTTTACAGTTTATTAAATTACTTACTCTCTAAATTAATTTCACTTAATTCATTACAACTCTGAGCTAGGCATCATTTTTGTTCTTGAAAGATGAGGAAATTGAGGGTTAGACAGAAGTCCAATACTTCCTTTACCCAATGAACAATGTCTTTCTTACCTCCAGGACAGTAAGGAAAAGACCTCTTCCCTCCACCTGGAACATTCTTCCCTGACAACCTCCTTCTTTTGCCTGCCTAGCTATTATTCATGCTTTCAGTTTCTACTCAAATAGCACTTCCTCCATAAGCTGTGTCCAGCTTTCATTTTTTCCCATCAGCATCTGAGTCCATCTAGAAATCAAGGACTCCACAAGGTGCTGGGGTGAACAACACAGTTATAGTCCTTGCACTTAAAAGGCTTTGCATCCAGCTGGAGAGAAAGACATAAATAACTATACAGCTGACCACTTAATTACAACTGCAGAAAGTACTACAAAAGAGAAGTACAATGTCAACCGAGCATGGGTTAGGCTGGACTTTCGTGTGCTCATGGCTCTTCCTCATCACAGCAGTTATCACACTTTATTACAATCAGCTGTTTGTCTTCATCCCCCACTATGAATGGAAGGTATACGCATCAATGAAGCTGTATTTTCATAGCTTGGTATACTTCTGTTTCATAAAAATACTTAATACTCCTGTGTGGAATGAGTGATTAAATGATCAAATGGACTTGCCAAAAATACTAAATTTATGAGCCAGAATAAGACTTGAATTTAGGACTCCCATTTCCATACTTTTGTCTCTATATAGCATTACTAAGAAATGGTAACGATTCTAATAAAATATAATGCTAGCCTGCTACACAACTACAACTACAAATAAAAATAATTAACTTATAAAAACATTATTTAGGGGCTCCTGGGTGACTCAGCCGGTTAAGTGTCTGACTTCGGCTCAGGTCATGATCTCGCGGTCTGTGGGTTCAAACCCTGCGTTGGGCTCTGTGCTCAGAGCCGGGAGCCTGCTTCAGATTCTGTGTGTGTCTCTTCTCTCTGCTCCTCCCCCACTCATACTCTGTTTGTCTCTCAAAAATAAACATTAAACATTTTTAAAAAACACTATTATTTATAAACGATGCCTACCTGTAACATAAAAATTTATGACAGACAGGTACCAAACGGTGTATCTCTGACGCTAACATAGATATACTAATGAGTGACCCCACAGTCCCTGTTCTGATTACTACTTAAGCATTTGTAAATGAAATATGTTAAACTAACATATAAACTTACAGATTTAACTAACAAATTAAAAATGAGCTCATGGCAGGGTGCCTGCGTGGCTCAGTCAGTTAAGAAACTGACTCTTGGTATTGGCTCAGGTCATCATCTCATGTTTGTGAAATTGAGCTCCATACTCAGCGCAGAGCCCATTTGGGATTCTTTCTCTCCCTCTGTCTCTGCTCATCTCCCGCATGCTCTCACTGCGCATGCTCTCACTTTCTCTCAAAAATAAATAAACTTAAAAAAATGAGCTTATGCCTAAATAAGTGGTTATAATAGCAATTATAAGTAATATATACAACAAACACAAATATATACAAACTTGGGTTATTATTTTAAAATGCAATGAAAATTTCTTCATTGCATAATTCAGAGTTTATGCTCCAAACAATGATACTATAACAAATAAGAAACTCTTGCATATAATACAATAACAGCTGGTCTTTCATTCTGTAAGTACATATTCACAGCATGGTCAGCCTGCCATCCTAACAGCTAGAGACTTTAAAATATTTTCTTTTCTTTGGAATACTGCATTTTCTCTTGCATTTATAGAAACTGCGAATACAATCCTCAAACTGCTAGCACATCTTTCACTTTCCTCCAAAAGAATCATTTTAAGCTAGTCTTATGAAAGGGAGCTAGCACCATCTAGTGAAAGAAGCTGGCAGAAAAAGAAATTCCACTAGGAGAATGCTACATGAACCAAAAGAAAACTGCTTAGGTAGCAGTATAATAGACCAATTTCCTAAAATACAGAAAAGCATAGCTGTAATGCCCCCTTCCTGATTATGTTTTGTTCATTAATACTAGACTCTAACAGACTTTAGCTATTAACATTACATTTATTCTAAAAACCTAATGCTCGTTATAATTCATTTAAAAAGTTGCCAGAAATGTTGTCATTATGAAATGCTTAGAATGAAGAAAATCAACTTTGTTGGAGGTACCTCTAAGTAAGTCCAACCCATGAACTTGTAGCCAGATGTAATGGGCCTTGACTTAATCCCTGGAAAGAAGAGACCCTAGAAAGTCATTATACATGTTTGTACAAGGAAGATCAGTTTGGTGGCTGCCTGCATATAGGACAGATTCATATGAAATGTGTGCTGAGGAAAGACTAAGCAGTTGGGGATCGATGGTAGTAATCTAGACAGGAGATACCAAGGCCTGGGCTAAAATAAGGAACAAGAGTCTACTGGGTTTGGGGATCACTATAAAAGGCAGGATGGCTGTAAACTACTGGAGCAGCTTAATTTGTTTTTATTTAAATGTTAGTTAACATACAGTGCAATATTGGTTTCAGGATAAGAATTCAGTGATTCATCACTTATATACAATACCCAGTGCTCATCACGAGTGCCTTCCTTAGTACCCATCACCCATCTAGCCCATTTCCCACCCATCTCCCTCCATCAACCCTCGGTTTGTTCTCTATCATTAAGAGTTTCTTGTGATTTGTTTCCCTCTCTCCTCTCTTTTTCTCTTTCCCATATGTTCATCTGTTTTCTTAAATTCCACATGAGTGAAATCATATGGTATTTGTCTTTCTCTTTTTCCACTTAGCACAATACATTCTAACTCCATCCTCACTGTTGTAAATGGCAAGGTTTCATTTTGATGGCTGAGTAATATTCCTTAGTGTATATACACCATATCTTTATCCATTCATCAGTCAGTGTACATTTGGGCTCTCTCTATAGTTTGGCTACTGTTGATAATGCTGCTATAACACTGGGGTGCATGTACCCCACTGAATCTGTATCCTTTGGGTAAATATTTAGTAGTGTAATTGCTGGATTATAGGATAGTTCTATTTTTAGTTTCTGAGGAGGCTCCATACCTGGAGCAGTTTTTAAAATTTGGGCACACCTTCCTTTATCTGGTTCTACTGCTATCTTAAATTGTATTAAAACAGTTATTCTTTTTTTTTAAAGTTTCATTTTCCCTACCAGAGGGTAAGATCCTTGAGGACAGAAATTCCTTTAGTATAAGATGTTAAATAATTTTTTTAAATGTTTATTTATTTCGAGGGGGGAGGAGCAGAAAGAGAAGAGAGAGAATCCCAAGCAGGCTCTGTGCTGTCAACGCAAAGCCCAATACGGGGCTCATTCCATGAACCAAGAAATCATGACCTGAGCTGAAACCAAGAATTGGACACTTAACCAACAGAGGCATCCAGGCACCCCATAAGATGTTAAGTAATTTTTAATTAATAGAATATGTGCATGGGGGTCATTTGTTTTAATGATATAACCTGTGGAGAAAACAAAAAATACAGTGGAATTTTCCTAAAACTATTTTCAAAAGATTCTTTTTGAACATTTAAGATAAATTTTATGTGAATTATGTATATTACCAACTCTCAAATGTATGATCACAGCATCATGATGACAATTTTTACCTGGTAGATGAAAAAGCTATTTGAAATGAGTTGGTCCTTTTATAGTGTATCTTTGAATAAAAAAGGTCAACTCATCTCAACAAGATACTAGGAAATCGAAGGCAATAGTGCATTAAAAGATTTATTCACCGCTACCAACTGGGATTTATTTTTGGCTGCAGGGGTGGCTCAATATTTGCAAATCAATGTGATACATCACATTAATAAAAGAAAGGATAAGAACCATATGATCTTCTCGATAGATGCAGGAAGAGCATTTGACGAAATAAACCATCCGTTCTTGATAAAAACCCTCAACAGGGTAGAGATATATGGAACATACCTCAACATCATAAGGCCATATATGAAAGACCCACAGCTAACATCCTCAATGGGGAAAAACTGAGAGTGTTTCCTCTATGGTCAGGAACAAGACAGGGATGTCCAGTTTCACCAATACTATTTAACATAACACTGAAAGTCTTAGCCTCGGCCAAAAGAAATGAAAGACATTCAAACTGGCAAGGAAGAAGTCAAACTTGCAGATGACATGATACTCTGTACAAAACCTGAAAGGCCCCACCAAAAAACTGCTACAACTAATACATGAATTCAGCAAAGTTGCAGATATAACATCAATGTACAGAAATCTGTTGCATTTGGATACACCAACAATGAAGCAACAGAAAAAGATATCAAAGAATCAATCCCATTTGTAGTTGCATCAAAAACCATAAGATACCTAGGAATAAACTAACCAAAGAGGTAAGGGATCTGTACTCTGGAAACTACAAAACACTTAGGACAGAAAACTGAAGAAAATACAAAGAAATGGAAAAACAGTCCATGCTCATGGAATGGGGATTTACCCAAGGGATACAGAAGTGCTGATGCATAGGGGCACTTGTACCCCAATGTTTGTAGCGGCACTTTCAACAATAGCCAAATCATGGAAAGAGCCTAAATGTCCATCAACGGATGAATGGATTAGGAAGATGTGGTTCATCTATACAATGGAATACTACATGGCAATGAGAAAGAATGAAATCTGGCCATT
>CM053560.1:99032926-99087456 GCA_028646485.1 Cryptoprocta ferox | reverse complement strand
CCTAAATGTCCATCAACTGATGAATGGATTAGGAAGATGTGGTTCATCTATACAATGGAATACTACATGGCCATGAGAAAGAATGAAATCTGGCCATTTGTAGCAAAGTGGATGGACCTCGAGGGTGTCATGCTCAGCGAAATCAGTCAGAAGGAGAAGGAAAGATACCACATGTTCGCACTCATAGGTCTAACAGGAGAAACCCAAAAGAGGACCATGGGGAGGGGAAGGAGGAAAAAAGAGTTAGGGAGAGGGAGGGAGACAAAACACGAGAGACTCTTGAATACTGAAAACAAACTGAGGGCAGAAGGGGAAGGGGGAAGGGTAAAGGGGGGTGATGGTCATGGTGGAGGTCATTTGTGGGGAAGAGCACTGGGTGTTATATGGAAACCAACCTGACAATAAACTATAAAGTTAAAAAAAATTAAAAAAAATAAATTCCCCCCCAAAAAAATTAGCAAAGGAATGACAAACATGGTGTATTTGGGAAACTGCAATTACTGGTGACATTTAAAATGGGTATGAATTCGGATATGACAAGAGCCAAGGCTGGAGAGAAAGATGTGGGGGTGGTAAATCGCTTTGTTTGCCAGGCTAAAGAGTTTAGCTTTTTTTACCCCAAGATTATGAGTTATCACTGAAGGATTAAATTTGTCAGTGATAGAAGATTCCAGTTTTTTTTTTTTTTTTTTTTTTACTTTTGAGAGTGGGGGGTGGAGGGGCAGAGACAGAGACACTTGTCAGCACAGAGCTCAATGCAGGGCTCAAACCCATGAACCGTGAGATCATGACCTTAGCCAAAGTCAAAAGCTTAAACGACTGACCCACCTAGGGGCCCCTGAAGATTCCAGTTTTAAAAGCCTGTTGGCACTATGAAAATTGGCTTGGAGGAAATTAAGTTAGACACTGGGAGACTGGTTAGCAGAAGTTGCAGACATCTAGGCAAAAGACGAGGAGGCCTGAACAGAGGCAGAAACAGTGGACAAGTGGATGGATTAGGAAGAGATTAAGGTGTTTGATCTATAAGACTTGGAGGCTACTGAGCATGCAACTCTTGATCTCAGGGTCGTAAATTGAGGCCCCATGTTGGGCAGAGAGATTACTTAAAAATAAAATCTTAAAAAAAAAGCTTGGGGGCTAGGGAACTGCGTGCAGATGTAGGTAGGTGATGGTGCTATCTATCATGAAAAAAAAAAGAGGAAAGAGAACAGCTTTTTCCTCCTAGGTTTAAGGGTTGTTGGTGGGAATTGCTGAGTATGAGTTTCAGATGATATGTGATGTTTGAGGCACCTAGCAGATAGATTCCAGGGGAGATGTCCAGTGGGCAGATCAACTTGGAAGTCTGCCCTCCTGCAAAGAGGGTGGGGCTAGAGATATAAACTTAAAAGCTGTATAAGTTTCCTGTCATTGTTGTAACAAATAATCACAATTTAGTGGCTTTAAAGCAACACAAATCTATTCTCTTAAGAGTTCTGGAGGGCAGAATTATGAAATACATCTTACCAGTGTAAAATCAGGATGTTAGGGCCAGGTTGGTTCCTTTTGGAGACTTTGCAAGAAAAATCTTTCCCTTACCTTTTCCAGATCCCAGAGGCTACCTACATTCCTTGGTTCACAGCCCTTCATGATCATACCTGTTCTCCCTCTGTTTCTGTCATCACATAGTTTCCTTTTGATTCCAACTCCTTCTATGTCCCTCCTATAAAGACTCATGGGATTACATGCTCTCCACCCCCTGATAATCCAGGACAACCCCCCATTTCAAGTTCCTTAACTTGATCACATCTGTGAAGTCCCTTTCCATATATAGAGTAACATTCACATGTTTCAGAGATTAGGACATGAACATCCTTGGGGGCCATTATTCAGCCGATCACAGAAGTTATGAACATTTAAGAACCATGAAAAAGGATGAAATTATTTTTGGAAAAGTGGAAAATCAAGAGAACACTGTCACAGAAGCTAAGAGAACATTTCTGGGAGGAAGAGATATACTGGTCAAATACCGCCAAGAGGTTAGCCCAGATAAGGGGTGAAAACTGTCCGCTACTTTAGCAGCTAGGCAGTTGTAAGCACAATGTCAGTGAAGTGGTGGGGGTGGAAGCCAAACTGGAATAGAGCTGAGGGATAAATGAAAAATGAAAAACTGAAGACAGTAACTGTAGGCAACTCTTTGAAGAAGCTTAGCTACACCAGGAAGAGGAAAAGGTGGGGCCAAAGCCTGGATCAACTTCCAAGTTGATCTGCCTACTAGACATCTCCCCTGGGACCTGCTACAAGTACATCAAACACCAGGGCTGCTTAGATGCTGAAGGGACAGGGGTAACACAGGAGAAGGGTGTGAAGGTCTAAGAGAAAGAGCTGCGGGTTCTCTGAAGGGTAGAGGGGGAGGAAGAGTTCAGAGAAGAGGCAGTGGTGAGAAGCGCACAGAATGGAAGAGATGCCTCTATTCCAAAAGGAAGGAGTGAGGAGTTGGGCAGCCCGCCCATGGGAAGCTACAGGTTGGAGAGGAAGAGGTGGCTAAGAACCTCGTGTTTGATTGATGCTTTTCTCTGTGAGCAGGGGGTGAAAGGCCTATTTCCTAAGAGTGAAGGGAGAGAAGTAGGAAGCTTGAGAACAGTGCACGTTCCAAATGGTGGTGGGGCTGAACGCAAAAGGCTACAACCAGGAGCGTGCACAAGCATAGCGGTAGGACAGCAATAGTCCAGGGCCTCAATCCGTGGTATCTGGAATTGAAAACAAAGCAACAGAAACGACATTTGTGAAGACTAGGAAGGGAAGGCTACAGTTCTAGAACAGAACAACCTCAACATAGGCTGATGTAGGTGTGACCAGGAGTTCCGGCCATTTTTCTAAGTTTTAAACAACTTCAAGTCAGGTAAGTTTGCTAAGATGTCTCTACCATGGTTTGAATCACATACAGTCGGCAAATTTGAAGAAACATTTTTTAAACGTGCAGTCCGTTTCAGAGTCATATTTTCATTATGTAGTTTTTATTTTAGACGAACATTATTGTAAAAAAAAGTTCACCTGGAATAAAGTCCATTAAAAAAAAACAACCACAGCATCAGTTATCAGGTATACAGTTAATGAATTGGCTTAAACAAGATTAACCACATGACAGGTTCACGTTATCTGCAGGAGCTTTTCACATTAAGCCGCTGAAGCAAAAATAAAATATGCCAAAACATACACAGTAGGATAATTCTATAGAAAGACTAGATATTTCCCACAAGGGGCATGATTTTAGTCAAATCATTTATGGCGTTTTGCATTAAAGGAACTACAGTGTCAGCTGCAAACAAACAAAATAAAACCCATCTGTAAGGCCATAGGAATGAATTATAATAATTAAATTCACATTTTAAAAAAGGTAAGAAAATGAAACAAGAAGTTGTTATTAGTTCTTGGCAATAAGAAATGCAATTGCATATGGCACAAGCAATGCAAAAAAAGAAGTAAAATTTGAAAATATCCCTAAAATAATTGTTGGCTAATTTTCACTTCTGTAAATTTCATTTAGAATTTTTTCATATTGAACATGACTCCCATTATTATCATTAGTCTAAAAAAAAAAAAGACTGATTCTCCTGTAAAATTGTGCTGGGATTTAAATTTTTATTAGCGTATCCTGTCCCTCTAGGTCCCGCTAGGACAAGGAATTTCATTTTTAGACATTCCTTTTCCCTCCCTTCTTTGGATATCACAAGAAGGAAAAGGAATGTCCTTTCTGTTAAAAGAAAAATTCTAAAAAACCTGACAGCAGAAATGAGTGCTTAAAATCTGAGCTAAGTAAACCAATGTAATGAAACGCTGTTTTAAAATCTGAAGCTTAGAAGCCCATCTTTAAAGATTAAGTACTAAATTTATAAAGAAATCTAAGTCATGAACTAGAAAAGAAAGTCTCCTTAAATGTATCACTTACTGTTCACAGGAAAAACTTTATAAGTCTTAATACAGATTCTCAGCATTCAGAATCTGTAAAATGGAGTTATAATCTCTTACTTAGAAATTTCTGCAAACATTTATCTATATTGCACAGCTAAATTTCTTAATGTAGACAGGGAGAGAATACCTTTTTTTGCACTAAGTGGATATGACATGTATGTTCTATTCTAAAGTAAACTATCTCCTACCTTTTCCAATTATGTCTTTAGTCCGAAACAAAACATATAATCTAAATGGTGCTGGATGCTTAAAGGCTGGCTCACTGTTTTTCTACCAGGTATTAGAATACTAGTTAGCTAAATGAGGTATAATTAAAAAATAGTCCTTCAGAGTAAAGAGTATAGTCTTCAGAACATTTATAACAAAGACTGCACAAAATGTTCATGTAAATAGTAAGAAACCCTGTGGCGCCTCCTAACTGACGCACAGGTGGATTATTTTCTCATAATTTGTATGAAGTAAAACAGAGCTAAAATAAATTCCCAGCGAAACGTTTTACAATCAACTGGTTTACATGCTACTTAGTTACAGCATATTTTCATGATCTGACATCCTCAGACTCTATTTGAAAGGGTCTAGTCCCATCACTGTCAGAAATTAGCACACTGATAATAAAGTGCAGCCCCCGAACCACCAGCGCTGCTGCCAAAGTCTTCATGTACCTTATCCCTAAGACCACAAACATGTTCACACAAAACTAGATTTCTTCAGTTTCAGCAGGGAACAGACGATTATCTGTCACTAAATTCATCTACAAATAGAAAAAATAATGCACTATATGTACATTATTAAGCAAAGTGGAGTATTTATTGGGTCATTTTACCATGCAGAAAGGGCATTTCCTATGGTCTTAGCTCAAATTATATACAATTTAGCAAAGCTAAATGTAAGAAAATAGCAAGGACAATTTATTTCTATATAACAGAGCATATACCCCCAAATTGCTGCTACTTCAAAGAGCACTTTTAGACTCATCTAACTTTTACAGGCTCTTTCAAAGGGAAATTCATGGAGACTAATTATTAACCCATATAAGACAAAAGGAGAGAGAAGTAATAAATCAAAAGCAAAGCATTCTGTTAAAAAAAAAAACAAAAAGCTAACCACAGGACATGTCAGTTTTGGTTTGCAGACAACCCCTGAGATATAAACCACAGTGTTAAGACACCAAATAGTCAGAGGTAAATTACTAGGAGAATCACATTCACATGTGGTGTCATAGCACTTGCCTTTTAGAAAGCACTTTGTTACCATTCCGAAAGCTTAACTGCTTGGATCTGTTTTCAGAAAATTAGTAAAGACAAGATGTTTCTAAGAAATTATTTTTTCTTTCCAAAAACGTATCTAATTTTAAGATGGTAGATGTACAATCAGGTTTCGATCGAACAGCTACTGATTACGCTGGGACACCATCGGGTGCCTCTAAGACTACAGGTAAATTCGAAAAAGAAAAAATCAAGAAGGCTGAAATTTGTCAACATTTGTCAAGTTTAGCGTATCCATCAAAAGTAGCTCTGGCATATTTGCTGTTGCTAAATTGGACGTAAGTTTTCAAACAAGTAGTAAATAAAGGTGGACTGGTCAAAGCATTCTAACGCTACATCTTAACTGGAAGTACAATGCTCTGTGGCAACAAGCAATCCATTTCCATTTTCCTCTCCACTCTAAACTATCAAGCATGGTGGTAACCTCCTTGAAACCAAAAAGGCCTAACAGGAAGAGTGATTATTAAGAGAGTTCATTTCCCTAATCACCTACTTATTACTCCCTTCTGTGTTATGACACTGAAGGCTAGAATAACAGCAATGACATAAAGATTTGCATTTGGCACATTAAGTTAACACTAAATACTTTTTTGTTTTTCCCTTATGTGAAGGTTTCATCTGTAAAAGGTGTACCAGTACCAGTGTCTGGTGAGAAAGGCAGCTAGCTAAGTTCTTGGCTGGCTTTGGCCCAAATGACAGGACCAAGTTCTGTAACAACGAGCCTGAACAGATGGAACTGGGTTCTACACAGTCAACAACAGCTGATTTAGAATGGAAACCTTACTCATATTTCCTCTTAACAAAAAGGCAAGACTTTTCCTAGAGGCTGCACTAGGTCTAGGTCTAATTACCTTTATTTAAAAAAAAAAAAAAAAAAGAAGCCCAAATAAAAACAGAACAAAAAATCATTACGTTTACCATCACCAAGAGCTATCTCTATTAAATTTACATCAACAAATTCATCTCTTTCCTTATAGGTAAGCTTTCTATGAACAAAGGTCTAAACCTAATTCTTGTTAACTCTTGCAGACAGGGATTATGGTAGGGACTGGGTATTACAAACGAAACCAGCAGGCTAGAGAGTGAACCTAAGAGAAAAATACATTACATATGCTGATGGGACAGAACCACAGTAAGATGCTGAAATAAAACCAAAATGGTACATCTCTCTGCCTGTATAAAATTTCAGCTCAAGAAGTTCACAATTAGAAATAGACAACAATGTTCAAATATGTTATGTTTCAGATAACTGAGTGGTTACAATAGGTCAAACATAGGAAAGAACGGTAAGTACAAGCCCCAGGAAAAGTGAGTTTAAGGTGATTTCCAAATGTAGCTTCTATAGATTAGGCAGAGGTAATCAATTAAAAAAGTGATTTATTCACCCAAACTCTCTGGCAAAAAGGCCAGGAATGAAGCAAGATTCTAAACAATCTGGAGAAATAAATGTGGCCTCTGAACGATAGATGGACATCTTTATGAATTTTTAAGATAAATTTTATCAGAATTTAATGATTCTTATTGAAGGAAATCACAAACTAGAGCCCTTAAAAAAAATTCTATCAATTCAGTAACATTTGGCCACATGAACCAGACCAAACATCTTTTAATTTGAGCATATTAATCTCTGCTTTAAATGTTTTGCTTTTTTCAAACACCCCCAAGTGCACAAGTTTGTCTACAACTTCACAAGGCAAAATTGTGCAGATACGAGTCTGAGACTGTGCTCTAGCAGGGACAGGCTAACGCTGATGTGCAAAGTGAAAAAGAAAGATAGCAGCTTCTGGGACAAACCAAAGCAAAAACAAGTTAAGTCCTGCATATGTCTCCACTTCATTGCTTCCATGTTTGAAAAAAGGAGCCTGTTTTCTTGCCAGACCACGAGGCTGGGACCCACGTGGCCTTCTGTATCGAGAAGTCTAGGTTCAGTGGTGTTCTCCGCAGCAGCCGGGCGGTGTGGTTCTGAGGCTGGCTGACCTGTGCTTTCAGAGAAGCAGGAAAGGGTCCTTTAGGTGTGCTGCAGTCTCTCAGAAAGAGTTCATCAAAGTAGCGAGCAACGGAAGAAACTGGTCTTCTTTGATCGGTTTTCTGTTATTTTCACTGGTCCACCTGCCCCTGATGAATTGCTGTCATTCTAAAAAGGGAAGATAATAAAGTTACCAAGGAAATTAAAGTTTCATGGTTTGGACCCAATTATCTAAACAACACAAGTCTCAAACCAAACCATAAATGCTTATTCAGTAGAGTTGTATTAGAAAGCAACTCATTAGGCTCTGACATGGTCTGTTTCTTTGGAAATAGTGGATTAAAACGAGAAAAATATTTTTAGGATAGCACCTTTTATGTTAACAGTATATTAGATAGGAAGCTCCTATTTGCAGTTAGAGAAATTATAGCCAATGGAATGTAAAATTTCAAGGGTAATGAGGGAAACAATGTTAAGATATTGGTATAGGCAATCCTCTTGTTAGACGTAGGGAGAGTTGGTAACATAAGGTATACAATTATATTCAGCCTTCAGGTTAAAACAAACTTCCAGTGTGGTCCTAATGATTCATCACTGAGCTCATTTCTAATTCAAGCAAACGTTAACAACTTTAAATATCTGTAACATGAAAACTAAGCTACATAATTTTATGGCAAAAATTTAATTTGTGTCATTATTATTTTAATTATTCTGGTCAAAATTCCATTAAAGACCACCTGAAGAGTCAGAAGAAAAAACTGAGGCAGCTGTGGTTCAGAAGTAAGAAACGTGAAGCAACAGAAATAAGAATCAAAGTCCAACCAGGTGACTATGTGAGCCCAGAAAAAAAGGAGTCAACATGAATATGTTGTAATCAGGCCTGTCCTTTTAATCAAATAAATAAACAGCATGAATAAGACAACAAATTTAACAAATAGCATAATGAAAATAAAAATGATAAGTGATACAAACCATTTTTCTGTTGAGTTTTGTCATTATATCTCGTGCAAGTGTAAAAAATGCCTAAAGGTAAAGCAAACATTTTATTATTATATGTTCACAGCATATTTTAAAATAGAAATGTGGAATTCTTTCATCATTTCATTATAAAATGTATTATTTGACACCTTTTAATTGAGAAAAGAACATAACTATAATCACAGTATACACTTGAATATCCTCTTATTTTTCAATGATATACTTTCTAGTGTTACAAAACTGTCATTCATTCACTCATCAAATATTTTCTGCACATAATATCTGGCACAAGTTCCTAATGTGACACTGGTTGAGTTATGGGTAGCTTTCTCAGTGCACCAAGAGCACCTAGTGGGGCGGAGGCTCTAAGTCACCACACATCCTCAGAGCAGCGCACAGTGCCTGCCTGGTCTAGGAGGTGATGAATATCTGTTTAATAACTGAACGAATACCCAGAGCTCTAGAATCTCATTTTGTGCCTTGTGTCTCTTGACCCAAACCAAACATTTTTTAACTCTATCATCTCTACTTTGTTTCTAAAGACCCAGGACTCTTTTTTTTCTTAATATTTTATTTTTAAGTAATCTCTACACACAATGTGGGGCTTGAATTCACAACCGTGAGATCAAGTTTCGCGTGCTCCACTAAGCCAGCCAGGCGCCCCTCTACAGAGCCAAGACTCTTAAAGCATCTTCAGTTGTCTCCATGCTAAACCCATGTTGTCACTTTCTTTGTTTCTGACCACTCCTGATGCCTCCAAAAATATTCACCAGGAGGATTATGTCCAATCAAGCCAAATAGAAACAATAAGATAACCACTATCATCTCTTATTATCAATGTTGCACTGTCACAACTGGTCACCCACCCGTGAGTCTAAGTTTCTAAAGAAGTCCATCCTAGTTCTTACGAAAAGCCAACCACACTAAGTTAAAGGTCTGGGCAAACCACTAATTTCTGTAGAACACCTGGTCAGAATAAGCAGCTCAGGCGACTTCCAGCTCTGTATTTCCATAACTCAAAGCTCGCTCTAAGCCACAGGTGTGAGCAGGGTGCAGGCACGAACAGAGACCTGCTCCATTAAGCCAGGGTATGCAGTTCATTCTATGAGAGCAATCCAATTGCGGCCATCTCAGTGAACACATTTTCTCCTGTCTCTACTGAAGAGGCTCCCCTTTTTCTGCTTTTTTGTGGCAAGCAGACAGAAGCATTTTTCTGCTTATTTATGCTTATGTAATTAATCAATAGAAGCTTCCTGTTTCCTAACGCCCATTAGGTAACCTGAAAAAATTAGTGTTATTGAAAACAAAGAAAAAGTTCTGATCAGTGCCAACTAGCCAATAAAGTCATTTCAATAATGTTATGGTGAATGGTGAGTAGCCCAAGAAATTAAATGTCTAGAAAACCATTAACATTATTGTTTATTGAGTTACACATATTAACACACATATATCATTTTTGTGATCAGTTTAGAAAATGTTTTGAAAAAAGAAAATATGATCAACAACTCTGCCCTTGATAAAGAAAATCTAAGAAGTCTTTAGATGATTTGGTTGTCTTTAACAGTTAACTTACTGAAAATTTATTAGAACTACTAATAGACACACTTATTTCTACTAGATGCTGTTGTGTTACAGGGTATCATGCTTAATTTAAGGGAATCTATTCAATGAACAGTTTAATTCTCTATTGAGACAGTACAGACATGAAAGTAATTAAGACTCTCCTGCTACAGGCTACTATAGGATGACCAGAACTATGATAAATGAGCAGAGGACACTATGCTTGGTTGGCGAGGGCAGGATTTCCAGCTTCCCAAACAAAGGGCAAAGGTGAACTTAAACGGAACTTTTACCTTCTGTTCAGTGAATCTTAACTGAGCAATCTCATATAGACCATGTGGAGGCTGGGTGCTAGAAATTCAACAACTTGAGTCCGCATAAAGTCAGAAGCACAGAAGTTCACAACATGGAGGTAGAGCTCACACAAGATATTCACTAAGAAAATGGCAAGACGGGGGCGCCTGGGTGGCTCAGTCGGTTAAGCGTCCGACTTTGTCTCAGGTCATGGTCTCACAGTCTGTGGGTTCAAGCCCCACGTCAGGCTCTGTGCTGACAGCTCAGAGCCTGGAGCCTGCTTCAGATTCTGTGTCTCCCTCTCACTCTCTGCCCCTCCCCTGCTCACACTCTGTTTCACTCTCTCTCAAAAATAAATAAAACATTTTAAAAAAATGTTTTGAAAAGAAAGAAAATGACAACTCTTGGAGAGTTGCTTGAATAGAGGTACCTAAGCTCTAATGCTACCCCATAATAAGTCATCAAACATTTCTTTCTTACCTCTTCTACATTGGTACTGGATTTTGCACTTGTCTCCAAGAATTTAATCCCGTAGTCAATTGCTAACTGAAAGGCAAACAGAAACATTTAAATTCAGTTCAATTTGCTTCAATATATAAAGCATTTCCATTTTCTAGGTTTCTCAAAGTCCCAAAGGTAGAGTGTCTAGTTGAGACCTCTTGTGGTTCTCAAATTTCTTTGCTTTCTTCTATGTTTTTGAAATGTAGACATCTAACTTAAGCATCATAAGTAAAATGGCACCACCTCCACTCAAAACAGCATTTAAATACTTCTTTTTTTCTATTCTACTTTAGTTCTCTAATATACTTACAAGAAAAAGTATGATGGGCACGTGGGTGGCTCAGTCAGTTAAGCGTCTGACTCTTGGATTTTGGCTCAGGTCATGATCTCATGGTTCCTGAGATCAAACCCTGCATAGGGCTCTGCACTGAGCGTGGAGCCTGCTTGGGAATCTCTTTCTCCCTCTATCTTTCTCTCTCTGCCCCTCCCCTGCACATGCATGTACTCTCTCTCTCTCTCTCAGAATAAATAAACATAAAAAGAAAAAGAAAAGAAAAACTATGAGACAGACACTCGCTCCTAACATTAATTTGGGATTAGTTGACCTCTTTTACCTGCTCCCAAAGTACAACTCTCCAACAGTGACTATACTGACTTTTCATTATTTTTTAATAAATTGGTCCATGAAAGAATGAAAGTTTAAAATATTAGGTACTCACTGCTTTCGTTTTTATTTGGTTTCTATTTCCATCTACTCCCAAAAAGCTCCCAGTTCCTTTAAAATACCAAGACTAAATGAATGTTCATAGGGGGAAAGTTTGCAGTCAGATTTAAAAACAAAATGTATTTTGTAAGTATCACTAAAAAAAGGCTACGGCAAAATTCCAAGACTTAAAAATTGAAGACTCTGAGTTAATTTAGAAAATGTCAGAGAAGTAAATATGTGCATATAATAAGCTTTTTTGCTTTTTTGGCAGGATGCAAAATAGAGAAATGCCTATAAATGAGACCCATAGCTTTGATGAGTTACAAACAGTTTACCCACAATGGCCTAAACCTAATGTGTAGTACAATATTCTTAGGAAAAAAATGAATTGGACTATGATTACTGTTTAAACTTCACCTATTCTATTACTTTTATTTGAAGAGACTGCTTTACTTGACCTTTAAAACTGGGCATTTTCACACAGATATGGAAGAAATAGCCTGAACTCTAAGCTGCAGGAATCTGAAAAAGGACCAATTTGTATCTCCCAGAAAACAGCAAATTCTTCAGGAATGAGTCATGACTACGCAGTATATGGGGTTGGATCTCGAATACTAATTCACGGCATTCAAGTATGGATTACATCTCTTTGTTGTTTTTTAAAGGATTAAAATAACAGATACTTTTCAAACTGAAACCAATAATTAAATAATACTAAGAAAATAAACGCTTAGTGTGAATAGATTCCAATCTTTATGCACTCAGTTCAAATTTACCTTCTCTCCTCTTTCTTTTGACACTTGTCTTTTGTCATTCATATCACATTTGTTACCCAGGATCATTCTTTCAACATCTGATGAGGCATGCTGCAGGGAGAAAATAGTATGTTATAAAAACAGCCTGAGAAAAACACAGTTATTTAATAGGCAAATCCTAACCTGTCAGAAACATATCCATAAATGTAGTAAGACAATCTTTTACTCAACACAGGGCCTGATTCAGAGGAAAATGTAAAAGATGGGAGGAGGGAAGAGCTACAGCTTAAGAGCCTGTGCTAACTTTTCCCTCAAAGGCTTGCAGGCATTCTAAGGCTTTTTTTTGTACATGAACAAACAGAAATAAAACAGCTATCCAACCACAAAACTTCCAAATATTAGTTTAGGTTAAAGAAGGAAGAAAAAAAAAAAAACAGGACTCAGTGAGCCAATGAGGAAGGGATTCTGGATTCTGAACTACTTCAAATATAAATTCATGTAGGTTAATATAAATGTGCACAGAATGATTTCAAAGTCAGATTGCTTTCTGAAATGTCAAAGACATAAAAACAAATCTTAATACCAGTCAATGTGGAATTAAACCAGATTTCAAATATGTATGATGGAGAAGATGTTAGAAGGGAAAACTGATAAGACGCTGGAAGAGAGAGGTATCTTTGCCAGTCCAATGGCAGGAGCCGGGAGGTCAGATGTTACCCTAGGAAGGAGCACAAGCAAGTGTCCTCTCTCTGTTTTCTCACGTGTGAAATGGGGACTTGGAGGAAATTATTTTCAAGATCGGGCCCAAGTTTAGAATTCTGTGGAGCTGCTGTTCTGGTTGTACCTCCCTGTCTGACAGGGACGCCGCACTGGCAGCACCAGAGATCCCTCCCTCTGTGGTGCTCCTCAGAGCGAGGGGGCCTGACCTGTCCATGCCCCACTTCTTAGCAGCTCCGTTGCCTCTTCCAGAGACAGAAGGAGGCCTGTGCAAGTACCCAGCAGGGTTCCTCCGCAACATCATCATCTTTCTGTACATACCTCTTCAATGTTTCTTATCCAGTTTTTAATATTGTCAAAGGACTTTTCATTTGTGATGTCATACACCAGCATAATCCCCTGTAAGAAGAAAAAAAGATCTTTTTTTAGTACTTCATATACCTAAAGTAATAGAATATATGACAGTGTACTCCTACTCTCCAGAAATCGTTTTTTGTCGTTTGTCTTTTTAATAAAATATAATAAAAATGTTTAAATACAGAGAAGCAAAAATAAATAAATACTTCCACTATCTCACCATGTAAATAAATAGTCTGTAAATGTTTTTACTGTTAACCTTTAATGAATTAGTAATTACAGTAAAGGTGATACACCCTTTCTACCTGACTTCATGTGATAAGAATCAGCACTAACTGGAGCTAAAAGAGTGTTTAAGTTAAAACAGAGATCGCATTGAAAGAAAGAGGTGATCACTTCCATGGTGTACTTGTTTATTACAAGTAGAAATGTCTTGCTTCTTACTCCTATACTAAGATTGTAACCATCCTACTTAAAAATTATTTCTTGTGGGTGCCTGGGTGGCTCAGTCGGTTAAGCATCCGACTCCAGCTCAAGTCATGATCTCGCGGTTCATAGGTTCGAGCCCTGCGTTGGGCTCTCTGCTGACAGCTCAGAGCATGCTTCTGGGTCTCTCTGCTTCTGGGTCTCCCTCTCTCTCTCTGCCCCTCCCATACTCACACTCTGTTTCTCTCTCGCACTCTCTCAAAAATAAACATTTTAAAAATTTTTTAAAATATAATTATTTCTTTTTTTTAAGTTTATTTATTTATTGGGGGGGGTGGGACAGAGAGAAAGGGGGGGGGAGAGAGAGAGAGAGAGAGAGAGAGAGAGAGAGGCCCAAGCAGGCTCTGCACTGTCAGCACAAAGCCTGGTGCAGGGCTCAAACTCGAGAACCATGAGATCATGACCTAGCCGAAGCCAGACGTTTAACTGACTAAGCTAACCAGTTACCCCTAAAAAGATAATTTTTAGGGGCGCCTGGCTGACTCAATTGGTAAAGACTCTTGATCTCGGGACTGTGAGTTCGAGCCCCACGATGGATGTAGAGATTACTTAAAAATAAAATCTTTATCAATAAATAAATACAATAAAATTGTTTCTTTTTATATGGACTGATCAAAATGTCATATCATCTACGTAAATCACAGACACTTAAAGTATAATACATCGGTTATACAGGTTTAATGAAAGGCAATGTCATCGTATCTTTAAAGACCCTCATGTCTGGTATTTCTAAAAGGCTTATCCTCTAAATGTATCAACTGACGCTCGTAAAATCTGTACCTAAGATCTGTATCACCAGACCATACTCCTGTACTAAGTGCTAGATCTACCTATCTGTCCATCCATTCGACAAATATTTAGTGAGGACCCACTGGACGTCTGATAATATACTCAGTGCTATCAGCAGTGAACAAGATAGACAAGGCCCCTTCCTTTGGTGTATGGCTAGCAAAGAAAACAATAAACCAGTAATTATACAGTTAATTATAACTTTGACAACTGCTGTGAAGAAGCATAGGGAGTTTTGAATACAAATGCTAATCCAATCTGGCTGAGGAGATGGGGGTGGACAGGGAAGGCTTTCCTGAGAGAATGACATTAAAACTGAGGACTTGAATTGGGCAATGGCGTTGAGGCTGGGGTGAAGGAGAGAAAGCCCACAGTGCCCGACACAGAGCAGAAACATAAATATCTAGCTGACCAGAAAGGCCCAGAACCCACTGGATTGACTGAAAGAAAGCCATCTTGGTAAGAGTGCATATATCCAATGGGAGAAGGGCACAAGATGAAGCCGAAGAGATAGATAGGGTTAGACGTGCTTTGGAGACCAACGACTGGACATCAGCTCCCAAATGTCCCATGTGGTCACAAAAACCCAGCTAAGTAAAACACAAGGTTGTCTTGGTCCCCTCCAAATCTTCTCTCCCTCTTTGTACTCTTGTTTCGATAAAGAGCCACATAACCCTGCCAGCCAGTCCAAGCAGACCTCTGGGAGTAACCTCCTTACAGCCAGTCAGTCACTAAATCCTATAGGCCCAACAGCCACAGTATCTCCCGATTCTAACCCCGCTACTCCCATGCACGGCCTTATTCATATTCTCATCTATTAGCCTTTACCTGAATCACTGGCATTGTCTTTAATTGGTCTCCCAGCTTTCACAAAAATATGCAATTGCTCAGAATGTGTGGAGGAGTTCTCAGACATCTACAAGCTATCTACCTGATTAATATCATGAAAACCAACGGCAAAGCATGCAGTTACTAAACACAGAACATAAAAAAAAAAACTTTAAATGTCTTGTTTTCACATCCAAAAATCTATCTCCCCCATTGTACTAGACTCTAGCTTGGATCCTATAAACTTGACAAATGAATATTCATGTTTTACTTTCACCAGAAGAGTTACAAAACCCTAAAACACACTCACCATAGCTCCTCTATAGTATGCCGTTGTGATGGTTCGAAATCTTTCCTGACCCGCTGTGTCCCTAAAATGTGAAACAAAGGAGAGAGTGGTTTTAGAAGTTATCACCAGCACCACGAGGAGGGACCTTAAGCTGTGAGTATAATTCTGGTCTGTTCACAAAGGCAGTGATATCAAGGGAAGGGGAATGAGACGCAGAGGGAGCCTGCTGTGGGTCTGTGAGCTGGAGGCGGTGGTGGCCACAGGAGCCTGTCAAGAGCTCACAGTGACTTTGGTGGGAAACTTGGTCCTTGATGATAAAAGCAGCAACAGGAAAATACATGGCCCTGCTAGGAACTGGCATGTTATATTAGTCAAACACATGTGGGAGAGAATAGAGAATGGTTCTAAATTCCTGGACCCCTGGAGGTAGTTATAATCCTTTCTATAAATGCCTAATGATTAAGGCATTTTGCTCTCTTGACTGAAAGTCTGATTTCTGTACAACACAAACCAATAGGGCTGGACTTACTACTGTGTAAATTCGGCTCAGCAGAACACACGAAAATGGATCTCCTTAAGAACTTTTTCAGCTATAGAGCCTGGGATTAAATGGAAGCCTGGAGTTTAACACCTAGTGGTTGGCAATGTTTCCAAAGACTGGAAATATGAACAACACTTCAAAATTACATAGACTTTAATATATTCTTGCTTTTTAGCTGATGACATTCTATTAAAATACATCCTGAAAAATTTTTTTAAATTTCTCATTATGCTTATTGAAGCAATCCCTATAAAGGGAGTCAAACTGACTTGCTACCTGGGAAAATCAATATTTCTAAATTTGCCACACACCGCCAGAACTAATTCACTCCTTGTGCTACCAAGGCACACTGAACTGTACAATTTAATTGCAGGGGAGAGCGAGGCATTTGTGGAAATATACTAGAAATTGAATGCATGCCAAACCCAGACAAGAGATGAAGGCCCAAGGGAAATATAGTAAATTAGGAACAATAAATACCTTTACATTTATATATACCATACAAAATACTTTCCTCCGGTGCTCACATGATGCCCACCACCACCCAGCGCAGTGGTAGCACGACCACCACCCACACTGCGCACAGGAGGCAACAGGCTCAGGTAGGCTACGGTCTACCACTAAGCCACTCAGCAGCTCATTGCCTTGAGTGCCACTGGAGCATCCCAGGTCTCAGCTGTTCAGTGCAGGGCCAGGCATCACACCACAGTCATCGATCCTGCTACTCTCTCACTGATCAGGATGAGGCACACAGGGCACTTGTTTAGTATATGGCAAAGAAATCAGGGCGAGAACAGAAGCCTGACACCTTTGAGCCAACGAACTATATTTTGATCTAACATACTACTTGATGTGGAACCCGTTCTGCGGTGAGGACAGAGGAGAAACCCTGCCATACTAGATGTAGGTCGTGAAGACTGAACAGAGACTATTTTGCTGAGAGTATTGACAGTGCTATGATGTTATATGAAGTTCTTATCAGCTGACCGACCGCAGGCTTCTACAAAGGCTTCTTATTGCTATGGTCAGGATAGTTTGGCACAGAGTCAGAAATTCTCTTTGCTTCCCCCCTAAATTTTTAAAAAATATCTTTAAAATATTTGGCCTCTTACTAAATATCAATAGACGAAAAGGGCTACCTGTGGTAACCTTCAAATGTTTTCCAACAAATATACTGGGAACCACTCACTATACTAGGCTAATATGTGAAGCTTGACACCAGGCTGCAGATGTGATAGCTGTCCCAGCTGTATCATTAACCCAGACAGATGCCCTCAGATGGACTTAACCGCTCTACGACCTAGGTTCCTCCTCTGTAAAAGAAGGACTAATGGGTTTCAATATGATGCTCTAGTTCTATCCTGGTTCTGAGATTCAAAGAAGAAAAACAGCCTAAGGAAAAAGCTTATCTATATTACTCTACTATTTTGCCCTGCCTCCTCCTTAATCTATACTGCTCTCAATTTCTAAACTCTGTCTACTGTTGTCATCATCACATATCAGATCGGTCCAGTGTTCCTCATTTTTTTATTTAAAGAGAAGAAACATGAAAATGAATTATAAAGTATCAGATCTGGAGGAGAACTCCGATGTCTGCAGTCCAACCAAACAATTTATAAATGAGGAAAAATAGGCCCTAAGAAGGGAAGGCACCGGTCCAAGTCCTCAGGTTAGAGGCAGAACCTAGAACCTAGATCTGTACTTCCCACAGAAGAAGCCATTAAGGGTTCTTACCGCCTGAATACTTTTGCCTTATCTGATGTCAAAGGTGCAACAACTACAATGATAAAGTGTATATGCTCCTTAGCTTTTAGTTTCCTTCCCTACAAAATTAGTGTTTGGGTAGAATGAGTCATCACATCTCCTCTAGCTGAAGGGTTAGTGGCATCATTCTTTACCTTCTCATTCTCAGTGGAGATACCTTTGAATATTTACCCACTTCCCATTGGTTCTGATAAAGAAAAGATGTTTTAGCGATCACAATTTACCTCTAACTTGGCACAATTCACATTTTTCACATTTCAATTCCCACTTTCAATTCCCAATTAAGGTAGAAACTGTGTATATAATTTTTGTTTTACTTACCATATCTGAAGCTTAATTTTCTTTCCATCTAGTTCTATCGTTCTGATTTTAAAATCAATTCCTGCCAGAAAAAGAAAGAAAGAAATGCTAAATTTCTCCAAATATAATCCAAGGCTTATTAGGAAGAGGACAAAGATTTCTATTGAGAAAAAAAAAGTCTCTCCAACGCACTGGAAAATGTGAACACAGAGAGGGTGTGAATGGTATGTTTCCTCTGAATACAGGCTGAAGAAAGGAATGCTAATTACTCTGCAAAGAATTCCCACACATGTTAAATGGAACGTATTATATGCCTCATTATTTTGATACAAATGGATCCCATCCCTCAAAGTTATATAATTTAGATAAGACTGAGAACATGCCATATTTTCCACTTCCTGAAATACATATAAACAATGATTCCTACCCCTCTGGCCCATCCTTCTCTAAAAAACGCCGTGGGACCTCTTTACAATGTCTTTCTCCACTCCTTTCCATTTGTTCTTTGGGATCTGCCACTGGCTAAGGGAAAAAACAAAACCTGAGGCTCCCAAACCTGTCTATTTGAGCTCAGGGATGGGAAAACCTGCATATTTATTTTACACAGCTGGCAAGTATCTTATGTACACTTTAATAAACGTTTCTTGCATCTTACTGGCTGGGGCTGAAATAGCTAGAATGGTTTTTAGCCCTAGCTGAACTTTAGCATTACTTGGAGAACTTAAAAAAACTACTAATGGCTAGATCTGCTCCCTTCCCCAAATTCTGAGATTCTGACTTAGTTGGTCAAGGGCGGGATCTGTGCACTAGTAATTTAAAAGCTCTCCAGGTGATTCTAACCTGTAAAGAGCGCGGGCCTGTGAGGTAGCATGTGAAAGTCATTTGGGCCTCTGGCACTTAAAAGTTCAACCCCTCCCTCACCTATTCCCCCCCACTATGGTAGCTCAAAACTTAGTTAGCAATTTCAATTACAACGAACTGCAAAGTCCTTGACAAATATCAGAATGCTCTATCATTTTATCAGAAATAAGCTGCTACTCTCTGACGGGACAAGTTAATGAATACAATTCGGATGCAATTTGCTAAATCCTTATATCATCTGGCCACTGAGCTTTTAGATTTTTCTATTCTTTTGCATTCTGTACAGAACCACTTAAAAGCAGTCTCCAAGACATTTCAAGAAAATACGTCAATTATCCACTATATTGACTTAACCATCAAATGCAGTTATTTGCGGGGAGAAAAGCCTTCAACAGCTATGTTACTACAATGTTTCTACATATAAACATTGACAGCACCCAAAAAGGCCGCCATTTTGAGGCTCATTAAATTTCAGTCACTCTGCAGTCATTAAAACATTTAGGATATTTTCTATGGACTCAGCCTTTTGTTTTTTTGTCTTTGTTAGAAGGACTACCTTTCTGTTTTTTGAGGAGGTTCTACCATTATCTGTGAAACTTAACCACCTTTTCACAATTGGGAGGTTTTTAGTGCTTGGAAGAGTTGCGAGTTGTGGTGGTTAGCATTTGTTCACACCGCAGTCAGGAGACAGCTGACAGACAAATGCATAGAGTACAGTCAAATTAGCTCAACTTGAATTTCACTAAAAATGGAAAATGTCATTTATATTATTCTTTAAAAGCATTGGCCTTGAAAGCCAAACGACCTAGACTGGAGGTTGGGCTCTGTCATTAACAGCTATGGGGAGGTTGTTTGACTGCTCTGAACCTCTATATCCTCATCCATAGAAAAAGGTGAGGGGGACCTAATTAGATAAATTAGATACTGTGTCTGAATGTGCTTTAGGAACTCTGAAATTCCAGATAACTAAAATATTACACATTCGATGCTATGATCCTACAGATCTTGTCCCTTCACACGTGAATTAAGGTAACAGTGTCCCAGGACTCCATGCCAACATCTCCCCCGGTTCTCACTCCCCTACACACCACTGAGAGAGTAACTGTCAACAATCTCCGTGGTAATGTCACCTCGGTCTCTGAGAAGCTGTGGGCACGACGTCCTCTGCCTGGCAATGCAGCTGTTCCCACCAGAGGCACTGCGCTCCTGACACTGCAACCCTCGGAGCCTCCCTCCAACAGCCGCCTTCAGTCTCTCTGTCCCACACCTCCTCCCCTCCGCATGTCAGTCAGGGCCACCTCACATGGCAGCCTTCCCTGATGATGCCACCTGTGGGTCCTTCCCCTTCTTTCCCCTTCAACTCTGTACTTGGCCACGTCCATCCCTGACAGGGCAAGTCCTGGCTTAATCCTGTGTTATGTGGTGTGGTTAACATACTGTTCTGAATTGCTCCCAAATCAAACAAGGGCCCCATCCTCTCTTTGCTAGTTAGGGTGCATACAGAAACAGGCATAGATAATAAAAGGTTAAATACTATTAGGAGAGGAAAGGTTACATTCTACTAAGTGTGAAGAGAACTAAGAAAACCTTGGAAGTTCCAAGTTTTCTTAGCACACCATAGTAACAATAGGAAGGATGCTAAGAAATCTATTACAATATGAAAATCAAGGTCTTTACATTACAATTATTTTGACTCATAACTATCAGTAGACTATACGGTGGGTTAACACTCACTTTAACACTTAAAGAAAAGATAACTTCCTGAGACTACTCTAGAATTAGAATAACCCGTCATAATATAGTGATATAATTATATCAATCAGAATGCTTTTGGCTGCAAATAACAGAAACCTCAAATCAAACTACGTTAAGGGAATTTGTTGACTCATATAACAAGCCCAGTGGTGAGTTGGGGTTCAGGGATGTCTCCATTCAGTAGTTCTGGCTCATTTCTCTGTACCTCCTTGGGATCTGCCCTTCTGGGAGTAACCATTTCATCCCCTGACTGACAACGGTTCCTGACCACCACAGCAATACCAAGAAGCAAAGAGATCATCTTCTTGTGCCTCTCGCTTCAAAGTGAGGAAATGTTTTCCCAAAGCCTCCAGCGACCTTTCCTTCATGTTTCATTTCTGGAATTACAAACATGAGAATGTCATGTTCTAGGGGCTAATGCTGAGTTCAGGAGCCAACCACTGCCATGGGCAGTTACCAAGATTGGATTAATCTAAACTCATCCCTAAAGTTAGATTACTCAAAACTCATCCCTGGGGCTGTTCACTTCCCTGACCCACAGGACTGCTAAAAACAGGAGAGAGAGGAAAAGCTGTTCAATCGGTCATTGTATCTGTCAGAATAATACTCAGATCTATCAATTAGTAGAATTTTATATTCATAGCTATACGAACACGATCACTACTACCCTGACGTGAATGTTACTAAGTTTAGTGATAACTCCAGTACTTCATCCGGTGTTCAGCCACAAGCAGAAAATATGAAGGAAAAAAAAGACGATCAGCAAACCAAGCAGCTGCACTAAACCATGATCTTCACTGCCCAAGAGTCCCAGCTCCAAAGGACTGGCCTGCGCCCTCGCCCCAGATGATTAGAGACCACAAAGAAGGAGGGGACTGTCCTATCCACAGCAACAAGAACCACCACAGCTCATTCTGGCAGGAAGGGAGCAACTTTATTTATTTATTTTTAAAGGACTACACAATCTCAAACATCACTTCTGAAGAGCATTAAGTTTAGGGTAAAAAAAAAAAAAAACCCCTTCACATTGAAATAGCCTTTTAGAAAGCATCATTTCTTGGCAATACATAATACGATAACTCATGTTCAAAATGACGACCCTGAGTCATCCCAACTCATGAGCAATCCGTCAGCCACCAGGCTTCATGCCGCCTGGCCAGCTGGCAACACAGCCCAACATCTACGTTCAGGAGACAAGACTCCAATGCTGCTTCCACGTTTCCCAGAATGTGCCCCAATGTTAAAGCAGTGCCAGTTTTGTCATTAATATTTATCAAGTCAATAAAACAGGAAATCTACATTGTAAGAAACATTCCCAAGGGACTCAAAGCCATTTTTATTTTGAAATTATTTGTTTTCAATTATTTATTTTGAATTTGAACACACACAAACACAGATTTTTTTCTGAATTGATTCTCATGCTAAACAGTTACTCATAACTGATGTATATATGCGTGTGTGTGTATATATATATATATATATATATATATATATATATATATAAAATACACTATAAGGAGCCAGAAGAACAAGCATGAAAGGAATCACAGAACTCTAGGCTTGGAAAGAACCTTAGAGATCATTTAGTTCAGTCGTCCCTGTGTGCCTAAAAAAACTGAGGCCCAGGGAGATACAGCAACGTATCCAGATTCACACAGACTAACTCGAAAGGGGTTAAAATCAAACTTGGCATTTAAAGATCAGGCCTTCCCAAAGAGATGTGTACAAGAATGTCCATGTCTCCCCGGGGAGGCTTGCTCTTTAAGGGTCTAGAGCAAAACACTAGAGACAATGGGAGTGTCTAGCAGTGGGAGAATGCCTTGGTGCACAGGGGCTATCCAGGAGCAGTGGACAAGAGTCACATAGATCGACATGAGTGAATCTAAAAGCATAATATGAAGTGAAAAAAGCGACTGCAGAAATTTCCCACAGTCAAACCATTCCTATAAAATTTCAAGAATACCAGAAACTACACTATGCTTCATTTATACATATATCTATGTGTAATTAAAGTATAAAAAACATACATGAGAGTGACTACGAACAAAATCAGTATAGTGGTTACCTCTGGAGAGAAATGGAAGAGGAGGGATTAAGGAGAGGTTCAGAGGGACTTCAACTCTATCATTTATTATTTCTAAAACTGAGCAGTGGTACGTGGATGTGGAAGTGTTTTATATTAGGTATACTTTTGTATGCCTGAAATTGTTCGTAATTGTTAAGAAGGAGTAGTTATTTAAAAAATGACATCTGGAGACAATCATTCATTAATAATAGCAGAAAAATCAAACCGAATTTAGACATGAAAGGCAACTTAAAAATCTTAGCGGGAGGTGGCAGGGGTGTGGGGGAAGCACACCCACCCCACATTGCTCAATATACAGAGGGCCTGGGAGCCCTTGGTGAGCAAGTGTGACAGCAAGATTAGATCAAGGTCAGAGAGTGAGGGGGTAGACCAGGGCCTTGGGGTAGCAAGGAGTGCATGCCACTCAGATTTCAAGCAGGGATTCAGGTGCATTTCCTTCCCTGCCTGCAGTAAAAAGAAGATTCTCATTCGGCTAATAATGAAATAACACATTTTGGTCACTGCTGGGAGTGGCACTCTAGGAGAGGAACAAAGGAAGGAGTTCTGATCTTCCATTCCAGTGGGAGAAAGAAGAGGAGAGCCTCCCTCCCTGCTCAGGATGGGGGAAGGGGCTATGCCCTGCACCTCTGAGGAAAAGGTAAAGTTGTACCTGAGGCCTCTGCATTGTCCAGGGCAACCCACAGGAACAAGAGCTGGCAGAGACCTGGCAGTGAGGCTCCGGGAGGAGTATGGTGTGAGCACTTGGCCTAAAGCACTGCTTATCAGGTATTTCTCAGAAACCAGTACTGTAGTTGGAAGCAGCTGGAGGGAGGGCCTGGCCAGCAGAATGGAGGGAAGGAACCTTTGAACTCAACCCAAGCCCAGAGTTAACATACCTAGCAGGGCAAGGAGCTCGGAATGAGCAGTACTGGGGCACCCTTCGTTTCACAAATTAGATCTAATTGAACATGGAGAGGGAACAGATTGACAAAATTATTTTACTCGGATGTCAAATTAGTCAGCCAACAGATGTTTCATTTACTATCATAACCTTTTCTGTTTCAAGAGAATAGGGAGGTCGCCCTGGGTTTGTGACTGGGTGAAAGGATACCCTCTGCTGGGGTGTCGAAGGGTACGAAGAAACACTGTTCTTGGCCTTCAGAACTCCGGAGCCAGCCAGTTATCCTGACCTTCAGCACTGCTGTGACTGGATGCATTTTTGCCCTGTGGGCACTGTAGCTTAGAACACACGAGCTAGGGGCACCTGGGTGGCTCAGTGGTTAAACCTCCGACTTCAGCTCAAGTCATGATCCTGTGGTCTGTGAATTTG
This sequence comes from Cryptoprocta ferox, assembly GCA_028646485.1. Taxonomy (NCBI): domain Eukaryota; kingdom Metazoa; phylum Chordata; class Mammalia; order Carnivora; family Eupleridae; genus Cryptoprocta; species Cryptoprocta ferox. Next base: position 99,063,401 of record CM053560.1, on the reverse strand, counting down.
AGCCCTGCATCAGGCTTTGTGCTGACAGCTCAGAGTCTGGACCTACTTTGGACACTGTGTCTCCCTCTTTCTCTGCTCCTTCCCTTGCTCACACTCTGTCTCTATCTCTCTCAAAAATAAATAAACATTAAAAAAATGCAAATGCCCCTAACCCATGGAATCTGAAATTGTGGGGGGCGGAAACTAGTAGTAATCTGTTTAAAAAAAAAAAAAAAAAAAGGAACACACATAGCTCTCCCTTTCACCTTGGAACTGTCTTGGGTTACTTGGGGAAGTCAGCTGACCCAGGAAAATCAGGGGTGGAGAAATAGCAGGGACCTTCAACTGATGTGTTCCACACTCGGTTCCCACTCAAATTCTTTTATAAAAAGTCCACTTTGGCTGCAGTCAAGAGATCCATGAAAGAAAAAAGTCAAATTTCTGGGACATTCAGCCTTTCAACGAATGATGGCAATGCAAGATTCCAAAGCTGAGTTTGCTCACGGCGCCATACAGACATACACACATCAACAGCAAATCAACACAGGCCATCTATCCCCTTTGACCCAACTGAAGAAGCAGAAGTCCAATACCGCGCTTTCACAATGAAAATGGGAAAACTGCACTTTGTTTCTAAAGGACATCCGGAAACATCTGTGATCCCAAGCTATTGGAATATGGGTTATATGGTTGGTCTATTTATATTTCAGTGATATTCCAGAAATAGTAAAAAGTTTCCCAAATATTGAAATACACTTTATAGAAATGCCGTATCCACATCCTTACCCAAGATTGTTACTATTAATGATGAAGGTGCAATGTAGATGGATACCGCCAGTTTTGAAACTTCAACAACCTCATTTTGCTTATACGTTTTTTGTGGACTTTGAAACATGGAGATTAATGAAATTTTAGAGTAGCTGACTTTAGGACAATTAGCTAATATCTCTAATTAGAAAAATATATTACTGAAATAGGAAAAAATAAGAGTCATGGATGGAAGCTTTAAAGTATTTTTTTCCAAAATAAAGAACTTGGAGAAAATGAGTAAAAGTAAAAATAAAGTTAAGAATATTACTTAGATTGAAGGAGAGGAGTTCAAGGCATTGTTCTTCTGTAAATATACATTCTGTACCTTCATAGAAGGATTTTCACCAAGGAGCAATTTTGCTGCATATATTTAGAACCATTTAATTTTTGGTTTTGTTTATATTCAAATTTACAATCTAGTTTCTTTTTTTGACAATCGGAAAGTCTAAAATTTAGGAGAAAAAAAACACTGAAAGTAAGCTTAGAAGGTATTTAACAACAGTTTGAAATGATCACTGGCAGCCAAATATGTTAGTTTTGTTAAATCCAACATAGAAAAAAGGGGATTTTTTTTTTCCAAACGTGGACTTAGGGTGGTCTGCAAATATAACCTGCTCTTAAAAAAGACAACTAATATGCCAAAAGAAGACAGCGGTTTTCAGATTTCTTTGATTCTTCTATTCTGTGAATAGGAAGCAGTAAATTAAACCTCATTTATGGTATACATCAATAGTGACACATATTACTCCTTTTTGCTGAAAAAGCTGCACATCTTTACACTGTTAAAATTTTCTACTTGTTACGGAATTAAATTCAACTCTTGGCATTCTTGGCATAAGAGCTGTACCCATACAATTTAATCATACCAACAAAAGATAAAGTCATAAACTAATTCTAGAAATTAGGAAGAATTTACTTTTTTGAGCCATAAACATGTGTGACAGATACAAAAATAGCGCGGATAGGAATAGTTTTACGTAAGGTCTGTATTTGAGAGTCTCAAAGGGCTTTGCAAATTAAATTACAGTGATCTAATTAACCCTTAAAATGTCTTTGGTAAATTATAAGGCAAAATAACAAATTATTATATACCAAGTGATAACTGCTAAAATAGCTATGTGTTGAATTACAAATAAAAGGGTTTGGAAAAACCAAAAGAATAGCAAATAAGGTGCAACAGCTACAACTCAGATAAGTATGCAGAAACACCTAGGAAAGACTGAGAATTTTAAATCTGATTAAGGGGCCAGCAGAGATTATCCAGCATTATCAGCATTTGACAATGGCGAAATGAATACTCGACAAGACTCTTTTGCAAATCTTGCGTTTTCAAAAGGAAATGTGTTTTTAAGTGTTACTCAATCTGGAAGTTGCAATGTGCTTGAAGTAGTTAAAATGTAAACTTTAGAGGTTTTCAATGAACAGATGTTTTTACCGTCAATAAAATCTTTTTTCATAAAGAGCCTAATACATGAATTAAACTTTCTGAAGAAGAAGAATAGTTCAGAATGTCTGAGATTCCCACCCCTTTCCCCACTATTAATTTACAACCATCTCAAGAACCAAACTGCTCCCGAATGAAGCCACCTGCATCACCTCTCCTCCATCCCCGGTTTCTGAGAAAGTGTGCCTTTCCAGCAGGCACCCCCCCCCCGCCACCCCCCAGTATGAATCACTATCACTTTGCTAAACCTGGAATTTCCTTGTTTGTATTTTGACAACTCAGGGTCAGGTCCATTTCATTTAAGGGTGAAGGGAATACCGTGGTTATTCAGAAAATGAAAATGAAAAACCAAATCCCTGATCTGATACACTGTTGCTATGGGAAAACCTTCCACCAAATCACTGGAATTATCACTGGAAAAAATTACAAGTACATTCCAATGATGTTGCACCAAAAATGCAGTAAAACTGATCCTTCAGATCTTTCCAAGTATTGACCATGTATCATGTTTTCCATTAGTTTGGAGGCAAATGAAAGCTAGAAAGAAAAAATACCTATAAAATAATATAACTAAGTAACGACATTACATGGTGTAACTATCTATAAACAAATGATGTATTTTTTTGCCTTAGAGAACTGAGTTCTTAAAGGAGGAAACACAAAAAAGATTGTTATCAATGTAATGTATCAGTTAGCAACTAGGACTGAAATAAACTGCGGCTATAATTTTAGTATTTTTCAGGAAAATTTCCAACTCACTTGTTTAGGAAAGATTTCAGCTTATATTGGTACAAAAGGCAAAATTTAGTCATTTCCCTCACCAAATTAATACAAATCAACTTTTTTTTTTAATGGAGGGAAAGGGGTAGGGTCTGTAGCAAAGAACTGCAAGCTGAAGAGAAGAATCATCAAGTCATCATCTCTTTCCTGCAATGCCACCTCACCCCTTCCCATCTTCTTCTCCCACTGATATTTCACTAGATAAAAGGAAAGTGATCAGAGATTATAAACAAACAGAACTGCAAACTCGCAGTGCTCTGAATCTAGTTAGCAAAAAAGGCTTTTTCTGATCAAAACCAACATCGATGCCACAGAAGTGTAGTAAAATTAAGCAGCAGTTACAGCTCACGGTAGCCAGGGTGACAGATGGGTAATTATAACAAGCTATTGCTAATGAGTAAGGTTAAAACAAACAGATGGAGTATATGCAAGTAAAAGGACGACACAAAGATCAATAAAAGTAGCATGAACAGAATACAGTTTTCCCAATCAAAATGAAAATCTTCTAAAGATGATTATATCATCCTGATTTGTAAACACACTCCTCGTGATATAAAAGTTTACAATTAACAGCACTATGACCTTCATGCATACGAAGTAAACACTTCCATGGGGCCGTTATGTATACATGTGTGTGTGTGCGTGTGTGTGTGTGTGTGTGTGTGTGTATACATAGGACTGAAATAAACTGTATACACACACACACACACACACACACGGCCATCCACCTCTAAGAACTTAAGACATTTTACTAACTTTAGAGGGTGATAAAGGATTGTCACCTACTACTTCTTTGGCTTGACTTTTAACAGAACACAATACACAGTACCAACTGGGTTGGTAAATCCAAGATCTTTTCTCACTCACATTTCAGATCTATAGATGCAGTCTGGACTAATGAAGGACTAGAATACATCCTATTTCCTTTTGTATCCCTTGTCTCCCAGCTAATTGGCACTTTAATCTTCAAATACAAAGAATGAATAACAACTCCGTCAAAACATAAAATGAGTAGGTTGTCAAAAATGCTACTTCAGACTTCACACTTGATCATTATACTCCCTACTTCCAAATCCCAGTGTTTGGGGTTAGGAGGAAAGAAAACCTGAACAATATTGACAAGAGACCATTTCTAAAAAGCTGTCCTGATATCTGAATGGCTCAGAGAATCATCCAGCAGCACATAAAATAATTTTTCTAAAAATGACAAACATTTCAAATTATATTTTATCAGCTTGTTTTTATTAAATCAACTTCAAAGTGGAACACCCCATTCAAGGCTCCCCACACCCACCCTCAATAACTGAAGAAGAGGCCTCAGGCATCAGAGCAAGAAAACTAACTGTACAATTTCCAATGACTGGTCCTCAATCTTGGATAAAAGAATTATTCACTTTATGCTTCCCTTTACCCACTTCTTTCAAAATAGGCTGTTCTTCCAAAATCCTGGAGAAATGCATTAAGGATCACTGAATGTAATTCTCAGGTAAGGTTTTCAAAGTTGTAAATACAAAATATGATTTTTAAAGAGGTCACAAGCAGGAGGTTGCCCCAAATGACAGGCATGTAAGATACAAAGGACTCATTTGGAGGTCTCGAGTCTGACCTTGGGTCCTGGAGGGAATAACCTGTATTTCCCACAACAGAATACCTAGGAGTGAGCAACATCTTCTTTTAGGCAGGTACACGCACACTTGAAAATAACACACACCCCTAGAACATCCTCACCCTTGACTTCCCAATGCTAGAGTAGCCACTGAAGGCTTTGTGTCTTTTCACCACAAAGGAATATTTTAAAGCTATTAAAAGCAATCCTTGGTCATTATCAAGATTATACAGAATCTTGCAAAGCATTTATGCTATGGTATTTTAAAAGGAGCAAAATATAAAATGCGCTATGTCTATAAAATTGAAAAAACATTATTCGTGCTATATATAGTTGAAGTAGTACTCACTACAACTATACTTCAAATTCTAGATTAAAGAAGCTTTTGGGGACAGCCCTTACAAAATCTTATCATTGAGTATAATGCCATTTCTTTGGGAGGGGGAAGCATTTAAAAAGCACACAAAATAACCAATTCACACACTCCATCTAATAGGGTCTTAACTCAAGACTGCAACCATTCACCTACCAAACAGACTGGACAAATCTATCCCTCTTGCCCTAATTCTCTCTGTTCCAGTTTATTTGCTATCACCTGCAAAAGAATGCATGGGAAGACAAAGAAAGGGATAAAGAAATGTGATCTTGCTTTCAACGTGATGTGTCTTTGTGGCATCTGCAGAAACAAACCCAAGAGGAAAGACAACATCTGAAGATTTGATTTTTCCATGCTCTCCCTGTCCCTAATTAACACAGATAATTCTGAGTTCGCCATACTATAATTTATTAATCATATTCAATTAATCTAATCAGCTGTAAAACAGGAGAGGGCAACAGAGCAAGCTTTAATAAAGTGAGCTCATTGGACTTCAAAAGCTGCTCAGCTGGGGCTCAGGGTGAATTCCCACACACACAAAGGGCAAAAAGTGGCCTTGGTGAATAATTTGCTTTGTGTATTTTTAACTCATCTTTCTACTCATAAGGATCCATATTACAATGTGGTTTAGGAAAAAAAAAACAGGAGGTGTATCCAGATTATTTCAAAGTAAACTCAGGGGTACAGAAGGTAGAGAAATCCGGCCTTTGGGTGTGTAGCGGGTGGATCAAGCCAGAGTGTTGCCATATATAAAGCGTTGAGAAAAAAAAACTAAACAAAACAAACTTGACCATTGAGGTGAAAAATCTACCTCTGGAATTAAAAAGGTGGTATTTTACAATGTTAAATTCATCTACCCAGCTTTTGACTGATCCAAACGAATACCAAATACCAGCACCCCTGTAAGTGGAGCCCTCAGTTATTAATATGAAAAACAAAAACAGAACTATGCACTCACAAGATCACTTTACAGACACAGTGTCATTTAGAGGATGTCCTCAGGCAAGCCTGGGGCAGGATTTCCACATTTGGTGGTCACAATGTTAGTGCTCCCAGGTTGGACAGCGCTGCCATTAGGTCAGGAAGTGTGTATGACAGTGAGGCAAAGGACTTAAGAAACACGATACACAATGACTGTGTATTTCTACCCCAAATGGTCTGTCAGGAGAATGAGGAACCTGAAGGAAAATGTTACTGGCCATTCTGGGTAAAGAAGAGATCATAACCACCAGACTGCAGTTCTTTGCATGAATTTCCGAAAGTAAAAGAAGAAAGCAAAACAACTGTACATTCAGAAAAACTGATATTTAATCTACTTCAGGGGCGCCTGGGTGGCTCAGTGGGTTAAGCGTCCGACTCTTGGTTTCGGCTCAGGTCGTGGTCTCACAGCTTCGTGGGTTCGGGCCCCACATCCGGCTCTGTGCTAATGCTGTGGAGCCTGCTTCGGATTGTCTCTCTTTCTCTCTGTCCCTCCCCTACTTGTGCTGTCTCTGTCTCTCTCAAAATAAATAAATAAATAAACAGACAAACAAACAAATAAATAAATAAACTTAAAAAAATTAATCTACTTCAGATGAACCACTGCGGGCCTCAAGGTTGCAGTCCACATCTGGAGATTACTATGCTGAGGGCAAAGAAGAAGCAGAGTTGACCCCCTTTCAGCTCTGTAACCAATTCCTCAGCCAACGTGCGACGTCATTATATACGGCCTGACTGGCTACACAGGAGATCTGCTAAGGAGTGCTCAACTGCATATGAATGACACACACAGTGCGGTTTAGTTTAGGCAAATGTAAATCAAGTCAACTAATGAAAAGCAAATTTTAGTATTTAATTTGATAGAAAGTCTTGAGCCTGACATGAGCCTGACTCTATGCTAGGCACTGAGGAATACAAAGACGAAAAGTTATGGGCCTGAAGGAGCTCCTGGGCTACTACTAATCATTAAAATTTATTATCATGAAAATCCTATGTCACACTTGTGTCTTTTGTTAAAGATAATATTCTAAGGTCTGCTCCTCAGGAGCAGGAACTAATGACCGATGATGAACCAACTGAAAACATGATTTCCTAAGATATGAAACCGGATGCTTTAATTCTGTCATTTCCACAAGCAAGCGTATAATTATCTCCCCAAAGGCTGAAAGTAAACAAGTGGCATTCGTCTATCACAAATGGCAAACATGGTAACAGCAATTTTTCACTGTTGTTTAGAAACCAATTTGACTGAAGGTTTAAGATGGTTTAAAAAAAAAAAAAGGGAAGGGGAGGCAACTGACTGGCTCAGTCAGAAGAGCATGCTATCTTGATCTTGGGGCTGTGAGTTTGAGCCCCACGTTGGGTGTAGAGATTACTTAAATTAAAAAAAAAATAAGCACATAAACTTTAAAAGAAACAAAAAAGGTACTCAGTATACCATCACCTTCACATTCCCTCTTCCAGTACATATACTACAGTTGGTCAAGTTTGAAATTTTCTCTGTACTCTAAGAACTTTAATGACTCGCTAAAAATCAAAATAAGCAAATACAATATTTGCAAGGAATGGCATATTAAAAACTCTGCCTGTTTAAACTTATATTGGCAAAGCCTAAGGGGCTCAGCAAACCTCTGCAGCTCAGTTGTAATCTTGAGTTCCTGACTCCAAAGTCCTTTGCCTGATAAACATGATGAAATTATACTAAAGAGCAATGATGTACTATGAACTAACTACGTGCCAGTTATAACCCAAGGAAATAGCTAACATTATCCCCTATTTCACCAATAAAGAAGCTGAGGCTTAAAGAGGTGCCTAAGATGACAAGCTAGTGAGCGACAGAGCTGGGATACCTACTCAGGTCTGCCTAGCTCCCTTCCTTGGACTATCCACTATACTAAGGATGAGAATTCTGTGACTCAGATGGTTCTAAGAGGGGAATCCCTTTCAGAGTCCTTCCCCACCACGTGGTACTAACTCACATTGCAAAAGATCGGGGAGGAGCCAGTTTCTGACACAGCACTGAAAGCTGAACCTGGTTCTAGATCATCTCTGTATCATAAAAGAAGAATAGGTCCACTCTGAGTGGACCTGAATATTACATATTCATTCTTACCACTGCATAAAGAACTCTTTTTCTGGATTAATCTGAAATAGATTGGATCATCTTGACATCTTTCGAACTGGAAAAGACTCTATCATTGCAAGTCTGCTTTGAATCAAAGTGAATCTCTCCTCCAAGGCAAGGACCCAAATAAGGGAAGTTCAGGAGGAGGGAGAAGAGGCAATTGCCTATTCTTATGACTAAAATCCATTTCATGTTAGTCTACAAAACAGGGATTGGAACACATATGCTGCCCTAGGGAACATGCTCTTGGTTCTGCAGGAAAGCAAGGAAGAACCAGAAAAGTCTGGGATACCTGGAGGTCATCAGTGGTCAAATGTACTTCTTAGCCACTTGGAGGGTAACTTTGAAATGCACATTAATTTCTCCCAACATGAGATAAATGCCTTACATAACTTGTCTCTAGCTAATTGTAGTTGCATCTTCCAATTCTCAGTTTATAATGAGAAAGAAACTATGTTAGATATAACTACAAATGCTCATAAAAAAATTCAAATATGACCAGCTGGTAGACTGTTCTGAAGCTCCAAAACCAGTAGTCTTTTCAGTACATCTCACTGCTTCATTAGGAGACACTTAATAGGATAATCAAATGGGATATTTTATACCTATTTCTGAGGCTGCACCATAGGGAAAAAACACCAAAAAGACAAAAGAAAAACTTCTCTTTTGGCACAGTGTATCAGAGTCGGATCAGGAAAAAGAACCTACTGCAAGTATTTGTAACAGAAGGAATTTAATACAGGGAATTGATTACATAAGCCATGAAGTTGCTGAGAGCCAACCAGGAGATGATAAAGAGTTTAGCAACAGCAGGAAACCACTACCACCCCTAAGCTGGAGAGACAAATGGAGCAGATGGTGTTACTGGAGCTGAAGGCTCAGAGTCACCCAGTAAGAGGTGAAAACTGGGGCCCCAGAGAAAACAACCTCTTTGAAGAAGCTACCCATGGCAGAAAAGGGAAAAGGAGAAATACCTTGGTGTCTCCTTTTCTCCTCCCTTCCAGCCTCCTGCCAGGGTCTTGGTCTGACCTGTCAGCTAACCCAGGAGCCTGGGCAGGAAAACATGGAGGAATATAGCTGAGGGAAAACTAACTAAGAATACAGTTAACCATTAGCTGCAAGAATGAAATGTGTGTTACTGTTATAAGCCAGAGATCTGGGGCTGCGTAACAGCAAAAGCTGAAGATAAGCAAACATGATTCCCCATTAACATGAAATAATAATAGTTATTTTCAACAATTGCTTTGAGGAAAACATTTCTGCCATTACTTTGTGAGCCTGGGGGAGAGGGCAAGCACCCATACAGAAAGACCTCCAACCGTGCCCTGGTGCTGAAGAAGAAGCAATTGGGGAGCCTTCCAGGAACGCAGCAGGATCCCCAGCTGGAGGTGGAAGGCAGCCCCAGGCATTATGATCTTGCAGCTTCACAATCAACTGGGCAGTTTGGGACAGGATGACCTGGTGAACTGGGAGTGTCATATGCTGGCAAGTCAGGAGCCAGGCCTTCCAAAAAGGAAGTCTGTCACTGAATCAGCGATGTTGCCAAGCCCTAAGCCCAAACAGTCCCAATATAGCTCAAGGGTAACCACTGACATGGTGACTCCAAGCTTTTTGCTTATAATACATCCATCACAGGACTGGCTTCCAGCACAGTATTTACAGGACTGTCTCGTAGTTATTTCTAATCCCTCCCTTCTTCCAGAGTAGACTGTAAGCACCCGCAGGATGTGGGGTACCTTTTCAGTTTATGAAACTCTACAATTATCCATACATCTTAAAATACATGGCCCCACCCAACAAAGCCAGCCTTACTTTTCACAGTTCCTCAGAACATACCCTCAGAAATGCCTCCTTCATGCTCCACTCTGATATATCCTGCCTCTAAGCATTTGTCAGGATTCCTCCATTGTCTGGAATATTCTCCATCCTTCCCACTGGAATGCTGAAAATAGCCCAAGACTTAGTAACTCCACTTCCTCTGTCTTCCAGATATCCCAGCTGACTCTGCTCACTCTCTACCCTAAATTTCTACAAAATTTAGAATAAGTATCATTAGAGATGGCATTTAATTATTCTTGTTATTTAATATGATAACTTTTGCCTTCCCAATTAGATTTGGGCAGACAACCTAGCACAGTATTCAGGTGAATGAGTAGGTACTCAATTGATGTTTATAGGGATGAATGAAAGAGAAGTCCTTTAGAAGCAGGAGCCTTGGAAACCCCTTCTTGTTTGCTAAGCACATCACAGGCACTCAATAAATACTTCTTGACATTGATTAATTACCTCTGGATACAATCAGGTTCACATATCTCCAAACTGATCCTACTGGAATGCATCATAATGACTGACAAATTAAGTTACAAATTTGGATAATTTTAGGTGATAAAAAGAAATACACACACACAGACATACACTAAAACATTTAAATAATTGAGAAAAGAACAAATCACAAAAGACAGTATTAAGCACATGTAAAATAGACGTCTTTTTATTTTAGAATGGAAAAAAGACAACAGTGAAGTCTCTTCTAGAGATAAAGGATTGAATAAAAGGTTCTGTTACTTTGTTTCAACTCCACTCCTTAAAGTGACATGTTAAGTTAGATAGGTTATGGAGTGTAGGTGATTTTTAAAAATCTTGGGGCACCTGGGTGGCTAAGTTGGCTGTGTCTGACTCTTGGTTTCCTCTCAGGTCATGAACTTGCAGTTTGTGAGTTCGAGCTCCTCGTTAGTCTCTGTGCTGACAGCGCAGAGCCTGCTTGGAATTCTTTCTCTCCCTCTCTCTCTGCCCCTCCCCTACTCGCTCTCTCTGTCTCTCTCTCAAAATAAATAAATAAATAAACTTTAGAAATAAAAAATATAAAAATAAAAATCTACACACGAGTAAATAAATTCCAATTCTGTAATCATATCGGGAGGACCAACAACATAAGTGCCACCACCAGGGGGGAAAAGAATTGGGTTAGTTCGTGTTGGTTAGAGAGTTTTACTTTCTTTCCAAACCACAATTTTCTTAAAACTCTGGCAACAATCACAACAACCATATGTTGCAGATGTCTCTGCTGTATAAAAACTGCTGCCAGCGCTCTAACAGCCAAAATGGCTTCCAGGGTCCACTTTGAGAAGAGAAAGCAGGAAACAAAAAAGGGAGAGAGACAATGGGCTCGTTACCCAAAAGACCCTAACAAAAACAGAGCAGGTCAAACCAGCAGTCGAAGCCCTCCATCAATAAAAGGCTCGACAGTTAAAAGGCCCAGTTTTATTTCTTGGGGAAAAAGGGTTTTATCCGATTAAATACAGCCTCCAGATAATTGCTTTAAAAAAAAAAAAAAGTTTAACTCTTCAGTGCCAAATGTAGCCAGAGCAATGACTTCCCAGCTTTTTTGACCCACAGCTAAGAAATACTTTTGATATCACAGCACATACACATAGACATATATGTGTGCATGTTAGGCATGTTATATAACTGTAACAAACATTTCACAAAATAGCATTTAACTTTTACCCCTTGTTACTTTTGTACATGCAATGGACTCTGTATATTCTTTTCTATTCTCTTATGTTCTGGTCTATTCTCTTTCCCTCCATTAAGAAAAAAAAAAGAAAAGTTGGTCTGGACACTCTAAATTGACTTCATGACTCAATAATAGGTTGCAACCCATACTGAAAAACATTGGCCTAAAGAACATTGTGGAAGTCAACCAAAGGTCACATGCTCTTTCTTTCTTTCTTTTTAGAAAATCCATTGCTGAGAAGGAGAGGCCCCTCTAGCTTCACTTTTTAGTGACAGAGAAAGAAAAAACAAATACAACTTCAAGGCCTAGTAAGCACTAAAATATTTGTTAAATTTAATAAGCCATTAAAAAGAGAGTGTGTACGTTGTTGTTGTTTCTGTTTTGTGGTTAACGTAACATAGAAAGGAGCAGAGAGCTAAGCCTTAAAGGAGAAAAAGGAGAATTCTAATAATGGAAATACTGCCTGGGCAACATGCCCAATTTTTCTGAGCATAACATTGCCAGAGGTTTTGCTTCCTGTATCACCTGAGATGCTCTGATCCATCAGCCTCAGGCCAAGAAGCAAAAGAGAGAAATGCCCATCACAAAAAGGCAGGAGAGTTCAAGGTGGTTTGGTAATTGACCTTATTCCAAATGAATGAAATAGGAGTATACCTTTTGAATGAGGAAATGATTGCCTGCAAAATCAAGGGCTCCCATTTAAATCAGTCCAGAATGGCTATAGCACAAATTGTACCCAAGAACAAAACGTAGTAAAACACAATGAGCAACAGATTAGATAATTCTGTATAATGGAATCAGATAAAAATCCTTCAAGATACTCTCCTGGGACAACAGCTCACCCCCTCAACGGAGAATGATGCTGATAGCTATGAGACAGGCCATCGTTAATAAAAATAGCTATCACTTCTCAAGAGCCCACTGAGTGCCAGGCACCGTGCTAGGTACTTACTATACTTTATCATTAGACTCATAACAAGCCTGCACAGGGGCTAGTATGCCCATTTCACACAAGTAGAAACCGAGGTCCAGATGGAGGAAGGCAGAAGTCCAAATCAGAGCATGGAGGAAGGACGTGTATGAGAGAGGAAGGGTCCTGGAACTGAGTTATGCAGACACCAGTCTTCAACATCCAGATTTCCTGGGCCCTGGCTGGTGGTTTGGGGCGAACGTGGTATTTGGTCATAAACACCAATAGTAGGTACCTGCCCTGTTAGGAATCGGGAAGCAGCCCAGAATCCTACAGAGAATGCAGACATCTGACAAGAGATAGGAGTTACGAGGACAGAAGGGCTTTAGATACCCTGTTCGATTGTAAACACCTTTATATAATTACTATATTTGTATTCCATAGAAAATATTTTTTCTTTAGAAAAAAAAATACACCACTACACGCGGTTGTTAAGTTAGGAGGGAAAAACCAGAAATGTGAATTCTCAAAAGCAGAAACTCGAATCACAAGGGTTACACAAGAAAAGAGAAATGAGCTGTTGAACTGAAATCGAAGGCAGGAGAGCCCGCCCTGGTCACATCCACTGTCAGATGCGTGAGCTTTGGAAAGTCAGAAACTGAGCACACCCATTTTTAAGGAATTCAACACCACTGCAGAATTCTTTTTTCAAACTGAAATTAAGCTCTTGGACAGTTACATTAGACAGACCCTTTACCTCCCACGCTGTAATACCTTGAAAAGAATGACCAGTTTGGATTTTTCAGCACTGGAAATTTCTACATTTTATAAAGTCGGTGCAGAGAAGGAAGCCACTTTTGTTTTGTTCTTAAGAGCAGATATGACAGATAAGAATAAGTGGAAAATGTAGAAAGTAACCAAAATTTACTCATTTTAAGTTTCAGTACTCAAAACAAAACAGTTGGGAAGAACTCATGTAAGAATTGCCCTTAACCAGAGGAAGATTATTTTATTTTTTCATGTTTTTTTTTTTAGTGTCCATATTACAATTCAAATTTACAGCTTAAGCTTTTATCATTATTTTTAAATGTTTATTTTTGAGGTGGGGGAGAGCGAGGGAGGGTAAGCGGGGGAGAGGCAGAGAGAGAGAAAGGGACAGAGGATCTGAGGCAGGCGCTGACAGTACCGAGTCCAACACAGGGGGCTCAAACTCGGGAATGGTGAGATCATGGCTTGAACTGAAGTCAGATGCTTAACTGACTGACCCACCCAGGCGCACCATCATTATTTAAAAATGAAAGCTGCATCATCTAAAATCATAAATGCACAGCCCAATGAATTCAGAAGAGGCACACATTACAGTTTTAAGCATAAATTGAGTGACTAAATGAACAATAAATTCTTTAGGCAGTAGAGTGGCTTTTCTGGGTATTTGGCACTATTTGGAAGTTCATGATTTACTAAACACCAATCCACTGACCTAACTCATATTATGCCTGATCCTCTAATCTAACCTCTGCCTCCCTTCCCACATGCCACCTCCCTACATATCCACTTGTTTTGGGTAGTGAAATAGTGCCTAGAAGACGTTTATTCTCATTGGATTTTATTTGAAGAAAGAAGTCAGAAAGCAATTATCTAGTAAAACTTAGTTACAATTGCAGGTACCAGCTAGGAAGTAGAAGAATGAAAATTATTTTAATCTGTGTATGAAAGGTTAAATTATCCCTTGTTTTGAAGAGATATCAGAACCTAGAGAGATTCCTTTTGATTTCAAAGGGGAGAAAGGAAAGAAAAAGGAAGAGAGACAGGAAGAGTGGAGAAGGAGGGAAGGAGGGGAAAGGGAAGACTTAGATACTAAAACATGCTTTAGGTTTCTGCCAGAGTCTTACAAAAACCTAACACAAACCTCATAGTTAACTACTGACAGTGGCATGTGCTTTTAATTATATTCTAAAATGTGCAAGCAAGCAAGGCAAAATTATATCATGGTTCTCATTTACATTTATCATTCCCTCTCTACGGGAATATATAATCACATACAGACATCTGTGGATGATTATATGTGAAGATGGGCCTTTCAAGATCAAGTTTAAGAGTTCTAGTGTCTTTCTTCCTATTCATATACCAATCGGGAAGCAATTCACTAGAGCTGTTTTAGTGAATAGGGAACGTGAGAAAGTCCAGAGGCTATCTCCCCACCATGTATAAAAATTTTATAATAATTTCCCTGATCCCCACCCCCCTCCTACCCACAGTAAAGCTCGTATACGAGATGGCATTTCGTATCTGTGTCTATGTGTAAGAATCAATTTGCACTTTACGAAACTTTGTAAGGATTCTCTTTTTTCTCCTTGAGTCAAAAGTAATGTCAAATTATCGCTACAATATCTTGACTCTTCTGAGACTCCAGCAGAATTTCCCCTCCCCTAGTTGAAAGTGACATTTTCTAATACAAAAAATTTCCAAGCAAAATGGGGTTAGACTAGAATAAATATGAGTCACAGATGAACATGAACTGAAACAGAAAAGGTGCTGGTGAAAATCCCTCCCTTAACAACTTTATGTCACAACCCCAGGTTAAAAATGACACACGGTGACTTATTCAACAGCAACTTGGGTATCAAGTTTTTGTTGTTTTTTGTTTTTGTTTTTGCTGTGAACTAGTTTTGCATGCCCGTTTGTTATGCACCAAGGATGCTTTTATATGAACTCGGGGAGGACCACAAGGCATTGTGCTGGGAAGACAGGCTCCTAATGATATTGAACAATTAATTAGGGGCATTTCACCTTCAGACAGGATACATATGAGAGATACTGGTCAGTCAATATGGGATAATACGAAGGAAAATGTGGTGCTTGGCAAAAAAAAAAAAAAAATCCAACAAAACCATAACTGGATTTAATTGGTGGCTAATTTTGAATTCTACTACACTCACTTTTACTTTGAACAAGATATGTTTAAAGGAAGTATTTGCCAAATGCAGTACCAAGAAGTTTTATAAAAAAAATTTTTTTTGAATGTTTATTATTTTGAGAGAGAGAGAGAGAGAGAGAGAGAGCATGAGCAGGGGAGGGGCAGAGAGAGAAGGAGACAGAATCTGAAGACAGGCTCCAGGCTGAGCTGTCAGCACAGAGCCCGACATGGGGACTGAACTCATGGGTGGAAAGATCATGACCTGAGCCAAAGTCAGATGCTTAACTGACTGAGCCACCCAGGTGCCCCATTACCAAGAAGCTTTAAAAATTTTCAAATTCAGGCTCTCCCTAGGGTCTTACATATTCTTTTCTGTTCGAATGGCCAACATAGTTAAGATACAATAGTGTTAAATAAGCCAGTCAATGAGAGATACAGCGAGTGTATACAGCTTGGAACAGAGCACAATTATAACATCCCAGTAAGTGAGATAATAATCTCTCAACCTCCCAACATGAAAAAGGGTAAGAATTTTGCTACAGTTTCAAGAACATCTTTTCCTGAATTTCCCCACAATCTCAGCAACTTCTATACTTCTGATATACAAAGGATATTCTATTATTTGTTCCCCTGTCAAAAGAGAAAAGTAAGTCCAGAGAAGTCAAAAGAGATTTTAATGCAAAACATTTAAGCCAATGAAAGCAGAGCTGATCATTCATTTTGACCCAGACTTAAGACCTCCACATCCCCAACAAACCAAAGAATCCTCCCCCAAACTCTAGTCCTGCTTTTATCCTTCAATATGGCAAGGGCTCCAATAGGTCACCGCGCAGTAGTATCTTCTGGGAAAAAAAAACTTGCCTTAGGTTGACTTTAAGGCCTGGCTCTTCAAAGTTAATTAGAACCATACCACACAGTCTTGTTAGTATGCTGCTAGAAAATGCCTGTGATATGATGCTAAGCTTTCATTCTCCCCGAGAGACAATTCAATTTCTCATCTTTTATTTACATACCCGTCACTCATAATAGAAAGCCAGCCTACAGTTTTTAAAAAAAGGAGGCCAAGAGCTGGCCCAGTGGTCAGTGCCCACAGCTGCGGCTGCCACCATGGCCAGTGCGACTCACCTCCCCATCCTTTTCTCAGGAGGAAAGGCAGGACAGAAGAGGCAGTGGCACACCCTTCCTTCTCCTGCCAGGGGCTTCTGTGTCAGAAACACTGCCACTTTCTCCATGACCAAAATGATCTCAGTGCTTCAGTGGGAAATGGGGAAACATGGCCCCACCGTGGACGGTCAGGAACCCGAAGGTAGAAGGTAGTTCGCACTGAAGAGTGCCTCAAACATATCCTAGGAGGCCTAGCTATTGTACTATGTATTTCTCATCCAGGTATGTTTTTGCAGAATTCAAATGTAGTAACCAAAGATTTCTATTTTGTCTAGAAATAGACAAAGTGAGAAGAAAAAAATTTGATCAACATGTACAGAATGGAATGGGGCAGGAGTGTTGCCTAAGTGACGCTGAGGGCGCGTAGGCCACCTAGGGGACGCTGCCAAGTCCAGCTGAGAGGTGTGGAGGGCCTATATTAGGGTGGTAGAAGAAAGAAAGGACTCGACAACAAATTATATGCAGAATTTGAGGAAAAGTAAGGAGCCAAAGATGACTTCCAGGTCTTGAGCCTAGATAAATGAATAATTAAACAAAATGAAGCTGATGGCAGTATTAATAATAAAGAGATACAAAAATTCATGAAAGGGTATGAGATAAGAGGATGAAATGAATTCATTTGGGGGGCAGGACATGCAGGGCAGGAGTTTGGGAAAGGCTGGGGATATAATGAGATAGAAAGTTGGAAAGTCCCACATGGAAGGCCTGGAAGGGGGCAAGCCTACCTCCTTCATCACTTGGGGATTTTTTAACTCTTCCTACATGCCAAGTACAGTACTAGGTGCTAGGGGTACGGCGAAGAGCAACAGATCTGGCACCTGCCCTCCCAGAGGGCCAATCTGGCGGGGAGACAGAACTTCACGCAGTAGTGACACAGATGAATGTGACTGCAAAGTGTATTAAAGTGTCTAATTTCCAAAAGAGAAAAAAGGAAAAACTTGAGAACAGATACTTGGAAAATGACTACAATTAAAAGGTGAAATGAGGCTACCAATGGAAACAGAAGGCACAGTTAGAAGAGTAGGAAGCAAATTGGAGCAGACAATTCCTGGAAGCTGGTAGAAGAATGAGTTTCAAGAAGCAAGTGATAAACAGTGCCAAACACTGCTGAGAGGCCAAGGGGAACAAGGACGGAGAAAGGGCCACTGGCCTATTCAATGAGGAGGACAAGATCCCCTAGACGCAGCGCTGAAGCAGGCAGAGCAGGATTTCAAGCAGTTAATTTGTGAAGACACACAGAAAAGTGCAGGTGACAAGACTTCTCTTTTAGGGAGTCAAACAAAAAGGAAAGGAGAGGGAGAAATGGGTGATTTGAGGAAATAACACATTTATGGGGTCTCCTTACTAGAATGGGGACGATTTCAACAGGATTGAAAGGAGAGAAGAAAAGGCCAGCAGAGGAAGAGAAAGAAAAAAACAGATGATACAAGACAGAAGGGGACAATAGCCAGGGTCTAGTCACAAGAGAAAGGGAAGGTATTACAAGAACATCAATCAACCAACAGGTCAGCACTGCCTCCCTGGAGAGAAGGGGAAAGGAAACGAGGGAAGGCGAAAGTATCCAGAAATTAGAGATGGTAAGAAAAAATGTTGAGGAAGCGCTGGTTCAGGGGTTGTGGGGTCTTTTCTGGAAACTATTGGGAAGAGATGTGAGTGAGCCATGCATGTACAGCTGGGACTTGAGGAGATGGCATCTGCTGGCAACTCTATGTCCACTCAACAAACATTCGCCGAGGGCCTTCCACGCACCAGAAACTGTGCGTTTATGCCTGAGCATACGTGAAGTTAAGCAGGCATTTGTTCTCCATGTAAAAAAAGAAACAGACTGACTTTATTGCTCTTGCATCTAGAAAAAGACCATAAGCAATAACAGGTGATAATTACACATCCTTTGAAGCTTATGTATGTGCTAATGGATGAGATGTCACTACTGCAGGAGCCCCAGATCCACTCCTCAGAAGGAAATGGTGTTAGTTTACTTATCCCACAAACAAATACTGTGGTAAACCACCTCTGAAAAGACAGGTCAGGTCATGGCTCCTGTCCACCAGAAGGTCACAATCAGAAGTGATGTTCTGAAAGCTTCTGCTATTGCCACCATTTTGGCACATTTCACTGCTTGGAGCATTAACTGAACCCACCCTCATAATCTTTATGTTTTATTAGAAGGTAAGACTCTGGCCATCTGAACATTGTTAACAAGATACTTTTTTTGGATGCGACATAACTTTGGGGAATGGACTGGACCAGAAAGTTCCACGGCATGGGTTTTCAGTGCCATTAAACCTCAAAATAAACTTTTTTTTCTTTTAAAGATTTTATTTTTAAGTAATCTCTATACCCAATGTGGGGCTCAAATTTACAACCCGAAGATCAAGAGTCACACACTCCACCAACTGAGCCAGCAAAGTATCCCAAAATGAACTTTCTTAAAACCACTGCAGCTTTTAAAATTATAAATCATAGGGACACCTGGATGGCTCAGTCAGTTGAGCATCCAACTTCGGCTCAGGTCATGATCTCGCAGTTTATTAGTTCGAGCTCTGCAATGGGCTCTCTGATGTCAGTGCAGGCCCTGCTTAGGATCCTCTGTCCTCCTTTCTCTCTGCCTTTCCCCTGTTCGAGCTTGCACTCTCTCTCTCTCTCAAAAATAAAACAAACATTAAAAAATAAAATAAAATTATAAATCATCTATGTGTCACTTCCCTGCACATAACTCTGCATATGTTCTTTCAACTGGAGTCACGATAAAATCTATCCCCCTTAGGGGTGCCTGGGTGGCTCAGTCGGTTAAGACTCCGACTTCGGGTCAGGTCATGATCTCATGTTCATGGGTTCGAGCCCCATGTCAGGCTCTGTGCTGACAGCTCAGAGCCTGGAGCCTGCTTCCAATTCTGTGTCTCCCTCTCTCTCTGCCCCTCCCCCTCTCGTGCTCTGTCTCTCTCTGTCTCAAAAATTAATAAAAAGACATTTAAAAAAAATCTATGCCCCTTACATTGGCCCTTGAGGCCCTTCAAGACCTGGTCCCTGTCACCTCTTGTACCATCTTTGTATACACTTTTTTATGTTTAAAAAAACTGAAACTAGTAAAGAACACCTCACCTCATCTTCGTGGTCCAAAGCAAGTACTGTACAAAACCAAACCCAATTTCAGTTTTATGCTTACCATGTTCATGTAATCATTCATTAAGTACTAAATATGACAAGGGGGAAAATTGTGCTTCACACTAATACTGACACATCTACTCCCCTAATTCTCTTGATGAGACAGTCTAATGATTAAAAAGAAATTAATAGCATGCATCGATATTATAAAAATGTGATTAATGACTTTTTTCAGATTAATGCATCATCATCTTGATTATTTGGTAAAGAAAAGCCTATCAACTAACTTTCAAGTTGGGTAATATACTGGATTAGAATCAGCGATGGTGTTTCAAGATTTAATGTATTGTTCAAATTCATGTATGCAAACAAACTCATTAAAATTCAGGAGACTTCACTCAGAAACTCGCTGCACTTAAAATTCAGGGCCCTAACAGAGGACACTGAGCTGGAATATTTAAATTGAAACGTTTGTCCCTCCTAGACAGGGCATTTTGCACTGTTCTTTGTTTTTGTTTTTGTTCTCACCCAAAGGAAGAATTCAAGACGCCCTGGGAGTCTGCAGCGGCCAGAAGGCTGCAGAGAATTTGCTCCTTGCATTACACAGACCCGCTGCTCCTGGGTTCAAGGACTGTTCTTGGATACCTCCTTTAATGCCAGCTGAGGCCAGGGACAATCACCATCACTCTGAGAAGGAGGTTAAAGACAAATATTTCTAATTCTAGCTTCATAAAATGCATGTGGGCCTCAACTGTAAGAACTAATTTTCTAGAAAACTGAAGCACACCTCATTAAGTAACCAAAATGTTCCCATTCATAATTTTTATGGAACTCATTCTAACAAGGGCTTCCTAAATTACCTGGAAAAAACAAAAACCCTCCACTAATTACTGAGACTGACGGCATGCTAGATGCTGTGCTAAATGCTTTACTACAATCCCATCATTAAACCACCTCCTGACAATCCTCTGCAGAAAAGGAAAACTGATACCAAGGAGGTCAAAAGACTTGGTGACATCACCCAGCTGGTCAGAAGTAGTGCCACATTGACCCGGCACCATACCGCCTCCTTGAAGATAGCTAATCTTTTTTTTTCTCTTTTTTTTTTAATATTTCTGAGTTGCTGGTGGCACAGAAAGGCACAGCAGTTAAAAACACAGACTCTGGAACCAGACTGCCTGGATTCAAATCTGGGTCAGTTTCACTACTTACCAGCCTATGTGCCCTAGAGAAATTATTCAACCATTTTTATTACTCCACAACCTCTTTTAGAAAATGAAAATAATAACAGAATGCACCTAAGAGGTTGTTTTGAGAATTACATGGATCAATCCATGAAAAACGTTAATCCATGTAAAATGCCTAGAACTGTACCTAGTATACAGCAGGCACTTAATAAATGTTCACTCTTATTAAAAGCAAGTGCGATAACAATGAAGCCTGAGGGATTGCCAGCGTCCTCCCTCATAGCTGTCTGGGGCTACCCTCAGTGAACTGGGACTGAGTGCTCTCACACACATGCCTTTTCTGTGTGTGTCCCATGTACCAAAGATAATACACACACTATAATGCATTTCATTCTCAAAATAAAATGAAACAAAAAACCTAAAAGGGAGTTCCTATCCTTCCTTGATCAATAAAGAAAATATTTAAATAATTTGCCCAAGGCTCTCAAACAGGACTTAACTTGAGAGTTTGTCTCAGTAGCCCGAGGTCTTTTATCTACACTGTGTTATTTTGTGTTGAGTCTATTTTCCCCTTTTGTCAGTGAATCTTTTGGTTATCACTTAGGATCAGTTTTGGAAGGGTCTTTAGAATGTATTGAACACCACATGCCCTTTTTGCTTCTGAAGAAGTTGTCTACCGACCTGCCCCCAGTCACACACTGAATGCCACTGCTACGGCAGCACAATGCCACTTTTTTTCTCTCGGATGCTGGTGGCCTGCCTCTAGGAGGATCTCAGCTCCGCTCCTGATCTTTTCAGGGCTCTGAGAAACAAATGACCACTGTAAAAATCAAGAATGCAAAGGCTAAATGAGGGACCGAGGGGCACCCCAGCAGGCAACTTCATGAGTTTTAGCAAATGGACTTTGTTTTATCAAGTTTAGCTGCTTGGGCCTTTCTGCTTTTTGGCTCACAGCAGCATTCTGCAGACTCAGGGCTAGCAAACAAATCAGGTGTTAGTCTAGTCTACAATGTCACTGTGCCTCTGAGGAAAGCTGCCAAACAGGGCTTTACAAACAAAACCCAGAGCTGAAATGATTTCGCCCTGAAAAAAAGAAAGGGACAGGCTAGCATGAAGTCTAAACTTAATTTGTCAAAGGAAAGAAGCTCACAATTAAAGCAGCTCTTCCTAGCATATTACTGTCTATCTAAGGCCAACAACGTACAAGCATAACAACCGACGGCCCCATGTGGAGAGACAGGGCTGAGATGCTGATATAATTAGTTCCCTTTTCACAAGAGAGTTGGATTCATAATTAAACTCTGTCCCTTCCTGCCCCCATTCTGCTGAGGACATATTTGCCTGCTTCCTAAGGGATTGGGTTAGAGGCCAGGAGACAACCCAAAACCACAAGTCCACTGACCTCCCAGGGCCAGCAGACAATGCAACGTATGTTTGCATTAGCTGTACGGGAGCTTGTCGGGGGAGAGGTTGATTTCATCCTTCCATGCAACATACTTCTCAAGTCAGTTTACACAGTTGTGACAGACCACTGAAAGGCGCTGCTACTACAGCCTAAGTGCCAATCCACTCGGTCCCATGGAAAAACTCCAGGACCCATTCTGAGAAGAGCAGGTCATTGTGGACAGAGCATGGTCGTGGCTCCTCTAAGACTTATGTGACTGATCAAGTCAATTACTCTCTCAGAACTTTAGCTTCCTTGTCTAGAAAGGGAGATAGCAATCTCTGTCCATAGATGTGATTATTGAGGAGTTTAAATAGAACGTAAGTGAAAGTACTTTGTAAACATAAAGGTCCCAGTGAGTACAGGTAATTGATTCTGTCTCCTCATATAACTGGTCTCTTGCATAAAACCCTCAGTGACCCCGCTGTTCTCAAGACAAAGTCCGGACCCTTAAGCGGGTTTAAAGCCCATCACAACGTGTCCTCTAATTCCCCTCAACTGTACCTCCCACCTCACTTGAGCCCTCCTTCCCGGGGCTCTCCCATTCTACCCAGCTAAGTCCTCCTGCAGGTTCTGATTTGAGCTTAGATGCCATTTCCTCCTACCTAGAAGCTTTCCCTGCCTCTTCTCTGTGCTTTCACAACCTCTTATGTTTACTTTGGAGCCCTCTTCACCATTGTGTTAAACTGCCTGGATACTTGTTACTCTTTCCTCTCTCAAAATTTTGGGGACTAAACAATGTTGCTGAATTTAGTGAAAATGAAAATGACTTCGTGTCCCACAGTAGTAAATGACTAACAAAATCTCTGCAATTCGCACCCTAAGCTTCGTAAGCAACCTCACCCCAACCCCAGCCTCTCCATTTTACTGGTGAAAAAACAAAGATTATGACAAGAAGCTAAAAGACTTGACCAAAAGCAAAAGGCTAATCAAGGGCAGATACGTGCTTGGCCCCCAAAATCTCCTGGTTCAATCCCTGAATTTTCTACTACAGAATGTTGACGGCGTCCAAATTTTATGCTATACCACTGGTGTCTTGCATACTTTCATAGCAAGGGAGCTGAAGGCAGATGACGTGCAAGAGGAAAGAGACTTGACATCCGGAAACTGATACCCAAGGCCTGGCTCTGGGTGACCTGAAGCCAACTCCACGCCCCCAGGCCTAAGGCCCCCCAGGTGTCAAATGGAAATTTAACACCAACATACCTAAGCAGCAAAAAGCTTCCTATCTTTTTAGATTATTTTTCACTTGCTCCACCATGTTTTATGTGAAGAAAATAAGAGAATATGAAAACACTTTATGCATCTCTTCTCACAGAAATATTCTTGACAACCTTCACATGGTTATTCTTCTGGTGACATTTAGCCAAAGCATTTTTTAAAGCCAGGATTCAAATTCATTAAGAAGTCTCTTTAGGACTACAAAAAGTTTAACCTATTTACAAGATCAACACAGGCGTGGCTTGAATTAACTACTGCTATTATTTCTTCCTTTGGTCTTCAAGTCATGAAGCCACTAGTGTCCACCTGCAAAAAAGAACCCTCATCCACAGTCATTAACTGAAAGGACAAACCCTTTTTTCTTTACAGACACTACTTGATTTCATAGACTCGCAGAATGATGCAGCCAGAAGAGACTATGAAAACCATCGAAGCCTGGATCTGCCTTTCACAATGAGAAAACAGGCCCAGTCTCAGTGTCCTTGGGGAGGGGCTTAAGCAGGGCTGATTGGAAACATGCACCAATTGTTTTTCGAAGTACTATATATTCTGCAATAACGGATGATTGGAACAAAAACTGTGATAAATCATATACTGAGATCACAACACAAATTTAAAATGTAATGGTATTTATCAAAGTTGAAGGCTGAAGGGCCAAGATAGGGACACACCTCTGATACTACATATGCATGTCTTAAAAACTGATTATAATAGAATTTTCTGGAAGTGAAAGAAATTATTTTGCTTGTCCCACCAATTTTTATGCTTCTGTATGACTGGAAATTTTCAAAACAAAAGTAACTAGACAAAATAGGAGACACACTTGCTCAAATTATTTTGTTGGTGGATGACACCTAATCTGTCACTGTTTGTTACTAGCTATGACTGAGACAAACACCAGTTTTTTTACTAACAAGTTTGAAACAACGTAAGGGAGTAATGAAGTCAAAAGTCACTATTAATCCTCACACTCTCTTATTTATTTCTTTTTTTTTAAGCTTATTTATTTAGAGAGAGAGAGACAGATCGCCAGCAGGGGAGGGCCAGAGAGAGAGGGAGAGAGAATCCCAAGCAAGCTGTGTTATCAGTGCAGAGCCCAACCTGGGTTTCGAACTCAGCAACCATGAGATTATGACCTGAGCTGAAATCAAGAGTCAGACACTCAACCAAATGAGCCACCCAAGCGCCCCTATTTCTTTTTTTAAAGATTTTATTTTTAAATAATCTACACTCAACGTGGGGCTCAAACTTACAACCCCAAGATCAAGAGTCACACGCTCTGCCAACTAAGCTAGCCAGGCGTCCCAATCCTCACACTGTTTTTTTTTTTTTATATTTATTTTGAGAGAGAGAGAGAGAATGTGAGCAGAAGAGGGGCAGAGAGAGGGAATCCCAAGCAGGCTCCGCACTGTCAGCGCAGAGCTGGACGTGGAACTGCAACTAATGAACCATGAGATCATGACCTGAGCCAAAGTTGGGACGCTCAACCTACTGGGCCACCCAGGAACCCTCCAATCCTCACACTCTTACAGGCAGAAGTTTCTAACTCCTTACCCAGTAGTTTCTTCAACTACTAACAAAAGCAAAAGAGACTAAAGGAGTAGCCAGAGAAACTGACGGGAGGAGGGTAGAATGATGTTTTCATTCACTTCCCTCTCCCAATCCAACCCCTCTCCCCAAACCCTGGTAAGGGTGACGTGTTAACAGAGACTGTACTGAGACAGTGGTCTAAATCATTCCAAAACTGAAAGAGTTAACTCTCAATAAAAAATTGTTTTCCATGTCATCTCAAGATTTTATTCAGAGACCTTTAGGAAAGAAAAAGTAAAAAATTCTTTGTTGAAAACCATAAACAGCTACCCCATCCAAATTCATAAGCAACAAACAAATTACAGTAGGGTTAGTCACAGATAGCTCACAATACAAACTCTTTTTTTGTGTGTGTGATAGACTTTGTGTTTTTGTGTGCATGAGATTACAATATTGTATAATACCTATTCTAGATAAATTTTGCACAGGGCCATAGGAGACAAACTATTATAATTCAACATTTATATATTTATTTATTTATGTTTACTTATTTTGAGAGAGAGAGAAAGAGAGAAAGTGGGGGAGGGGTAGAGAGCGAGAGGGAGACACAGAATCTAAAGCAGGCTCCAGACTCTGAGCTGTCAGCACAGAGCCTGACATGGGGCTCGAACCCACAAGCTGTGAGATCATGACCTGAGCCCAATTCAGACACTCAATCGTCTGAGCCACCCAGGTGCCCTTTATAATTCAACTTTAAAATAGATCATCCTATATTTCATGTCAAAACTTGATAGCATATTTTAGAGATTGTCCCTCTACTTTATATATCAGGAACACATCTATAAGTTATTAAAATAATTATTGCCAAATTCTTTGCCAAAATAGGCAAAATTACAACGTGATGTGGGGAAGTCATGCCAGTCCTGGCTCCGCCAGCAGAAAGCTATGCAACACTACATGTTGCCTAACTGCTTTGTGGTTGTGTTTATCATGATGAGGTGGGATTGCATACCTAACCCCACGTTTGCGGAGTGCTCTGAAGTCCCGTAATGCTGTCTCAGGGCTGCAACCAGCACTGTCAGAGCCTGTCTCCTAGTGATAGCAAGCCTAACTTTGATGAACATGAGGACACAGAGCACGTTAGCATTTTTTCCTGGGTACCAAGAATTAGAACTCTGGGCTGAGGAAGAGGAGAGCTACTTGGAAAGTGTCCAAAGGTTCAGCAACAGCTAAATACCAAAGTGCCTAATTAAACTGATGCAGAATGAATGTTACAGGTAAGACAGCAAGAAAATAGGTGTTTCTCTGCAGCCAAGTAACAGGTGGGCTGCAGAGAACAGTTTCCAATTGTTTCCACCACTTTATGTGGCTTTGCAAAGGAAGTCCTGAGTAAGGGAGAGGGGAGGGGAGGGGAGGGGAGGAGAGGAGAGGAGAGGGGAGAGGAGAGGAGAGGAGAGGAGAGGAGAGGAGAGGAGAGGAGAGGAGAGGAGAGGAGAGGAGAGGAGAGGAGGAAGACACTTCTTCCTCCAAAGACAATCACGCACCTAGTTCCATTAAGGTTCTTATCAATTCAACTCAAAATGAGAAAAATCCCCAAACACAAAACTGAGTAGAGGAAAAGGACACATCTCCAGATACAGTGTATCCAAGTACCATTCCAGGATGATACTTTTTACTACTGAAATTTAGCTCTAACATGATGGACAGCAAACAGCTACCTATTCGCCTAAGAGACGGCAAACGTGTAGGCCAATGCCACCCACTCTCTCCCGCCGTCCCCGCGGCAGAGGTCAGGAATCCACTGGGGCCCTTGGTCTTGCTGAGCTCAGTTAGGAGCTCAGAACTCCACCAGGCAGCATTCAGGCGGCCACCACCAATCTAGTTCATCCCGGCTCTGCGTATTCCTCAACATACCCATGCCAAGATCTTGAAATGGGTCTTCAAAGAAAGCCACTTCATGACGTAAAGCCTTTATTTAAGCCATGAAAACGGTAATTTTTTCTACCTTATGGAATTTTAAACCGGCAGTTAAGAGTGGAAAACGTAACTGCAAACATTAGTTTTACTCTAGACACTACGCCACTCTGGTGAGATACACAAGAAGTTCTATACAGTAAATATTTATATTCATCTTTTTAAAAACAGAATTTGGCTTTATTCAACCCAAATGCCCAGCCCAGTTCCAATCCACTCACTACCCTGTCACTCAAATAAGCGCTGGGCAGGATACAGACACAAACAGAGCTCCATCTGCTAATTAAAACTGGGCATGAAACTGTTAACAGGCATCTGTTGCATTGTGTGAAGCTAATGGGCAGAGACAAAGCTGAAAGCCCTTCAGAAGCAAACCCAGTGATGCCACTCATTTTCCATTTGGTATTTATGTGAGTGGGGGGGTTGGAAGAGGGTGTTAAACAGCTTATTATGGAGACTGAAAGATAAGTGATATCTTACCTAGTCTAAAACATCCCTTTACATTTTCTACTGGCATTCTCGTGCTAAGAATTTAAATTAAGCACTTTTGATCTTATCTCAGACATAATGTAATTATAATACTATGAAAGAGAATAATAACCAAAATTCAAGCAATGCTTTATAGCTCATATAGTGCTTTCACAATTCATCCATCCAGCCATTCATTCATTCAGTTGATGAGTCATTTAATACAGGCCTAGGAGATTTAAAAGGTGAATAAAGGCTTGATTCCTGCCCCAGGCAATTCGCAGCAACCCTGAAAAGTTGGTATAATATTATTAGACTCTATTAGAGATGAAAGAACTAAGGCCTAGAAGGACAAGTGACTCACCAAGGCCAGAACACTAGGAATGGCAGATGCCAGGACGTTAACGGACTGCAGACCCACTGCTCCTCCTAACTCACTGTGCTCTCTCCCCAACACCACACATGAACCAGGCCACTTCATCGGCCACTGACGTTTCACAAGCTCCCTATTATGTTATGTTCCACAATATTACTCACCACTGAAAATCTGCTTCTCCATCTCTACTCCAACCTTCCCCTCATCCTGTATGAAATCTCTTCCCTGCAAAATATTCCTAATTCTAGTACATGCAAGAGAGCTGGGCCCCAGAATGGCCCTGTGCGCAGGCAGGCAGGCGGAGACTAGAGCCAGCCTCAGGACATGCCAGCAGCTCCCGGTCTTCCACTTCCGGTCCCAACGTTCTTTTCAGATCCAGATATGGGATTTAATTCAAAGATCAACTGCTAAATTTGTCCTGGTCTTCAAAGGCTACACTTATTTCCCTCTAAGACAATATCCAAACCTATTTCCCTCCAGCTCTCTCAGTGGGTCCAGACAATGCCGGTGCTGTTGCCCCGAGAACCTCCTCCCTGATTTGCTGCCACGTAGAACAGTGGGCAAAACTCTTTTTTTTTTTTTTTTGTTTTAAGTACACTTGTTCTTAGGACATATCCATATTGTATCCAAGACTCAGTTTCCCCGCACCCACTCTTCATTTGTTGAATGCACTAGAACACTAATTGAGGAGGTAAATTTAACCCTTTATTATCAAGCATTAAGTTCTACTTTTTCTGAAATAGTATGGTTATCAAAGCTATCACTTAGATGGAAACTCTACTGACAGCTTTGAAAGAACACAATGACATTAAAATAAGGCTTTATGTACAAAATGTTCAATTTGAAGTTGCATGTTCCTTGTGTAGTTTTGAGAGTCTGAAACCAAGGAAAACAATTACGAAAATTAAAATCAACATGCTCTACATATCTGGATTATGCTTGGCCAAATGTTGATAACATCTTGGAAAAAAATGTAAACATGACAGAGTTTGTTTTTCAGTCAATAAGTCTTGATAAAAGCCTTGAATTGCTACCAACCAAAAACAGTTTTTAATTTGAAGCTGGGGTCGACAAACTTTTTCTATAAAGGAACAGTTAGTAAATATTTTTAAGGTTTGTAGAACACATACGGTCTCTGTTGCATATTCTTCTTTGTTTTACTCTTTAATAACCTTTTAGAAACGTGAACAAGCATTCTTTGCTTATCACTGGCACAAAAGCTGCAAGCCACATTTGGCCTAGGGGCCGTAGTTTGCCAAGCCCTGATTTTAGGAAAAGTGAATCCAAGAAAAAAAATGCAACGTTACAGAATAAAACATGAAAAAGCGCTCTGATGAGACCAGGCCGCGACAATGAAGCGGCACACTGCTATTAACATGATTTCATTAGTTATTTTGCACATGGAAGGAATTTTAATGACAGGATGCACTTTGATCTCCCAACCTGAAACTATGGACACAAAAGAAAGGGCAAAGGACAGCTATAATGTGCTGAGTTATCCCAGCAGAAACTCCTCACAGGAAAGCATATGTGCAAATTCTAATTCCTCCTCTAAAAAAGCAGTGACTTGGATTTATGGAGATGATCAGACTGATTAAAAATAGCAGCAGCTCAACTGTGAAAAGTGACAGACTTGAACTCGGGGCTTTGCTAGAAGCTCCGCTACTCACAGCTTTGTGATCTTGACACTGTCAACTTAACGTTCGTGCTCCTATTTACAAAACTGGGGCAAGGGTATAAAGTAGATAATTTCTAACTCCTTCTGCTGTCAAACTATGACTATACTAAATAATGAAACCACTCAGGAAATACCCTAACAGGAAGAAGGGGGGAGGGCAGGGGAGAGACAGCAGAGGGGAGACACTCACACTGTCCAGTTAAAAAGGACAGGGCTCAGTCTCTCTTTCTGTTCTATTAGTACTTTGCTCAGGACAGGCCCTTCCAAGGTGTCCGTAGGGCCTCATATGGATATTAAACTGCACCCACTCCCACAGGAATTAGAATGTGTAGCCGACTGTATTACTGTTTCCTAATTGTCTTAATGTCACATTTTACAGACATTTAATTAAACATTAATTATGATTACGTAAGAGGTTTGGGAAGCTAATCGAAAAACTTTTTTCAGTCCTCCAACATCTGAATTGAAAGGCTGGTTGGTCCTAGGCACTGGGCCTATAATTTCAAATGGATAAAACATCTCTACTCAATAGTCAACAAATATTATCTGCCTGATAAGCTGAAAGGTTCCCAATAGGTCAGGTGAAAGAAAATGTACCCTCCATCACCCCCAAGAACAGAAAGGAAAGGAGGGAAGCCGCGATGTCAGAGAAGGTAGCAGGACCGTAGAGAAGTAAGAAGAAAGTTCTTGCAAGACAACTGTATCTGTCATCAAAATGACTGTCTCCTTCCTGTCGTGATGGCCAAACCACTATCAAACAGATCTAAGGATGGCAGATGCCTTTTTAAAAAAACGACTTCAACTTTGACAAAGGAAAATTAAGACTTAACATGTATCCTCACAGGGAGAAACAAGCACACGTACAAAGCTACCAAAGCACGCGCAC